>CALYMW010000309.1:0-91163 GCA_944588485.1 Phosphuga atrata | reverse complement strand
GTCTTGTCTGTCTAGTCTTGTCTGTCTAGTCTTGTCTGTCTAGTCTTGTCTGTCTAGTCTTGTCTGTCTAGTCTTGTCTGTCTAGTCTTGTCTGTCTAGTCTTGTCTGTCTAGTCTTGTCTGTCTAGTCTTGTCTGTCTAGTCTTGTCTGTCTAGTCTTGTCTGTCTAGTCTTGTCTGTCTAGTCTTGTCTGTCTAGTCTTGTCTGTCTAGTCTTGTCTGTCTAGTCTTGTCTGTCTAGTCTTGTCTGTCTAGTCTTGTCTGTCTAGTCTTGTCTGTCTAGTCTTGTCTGTCTAGTCTTGTCTGTCTAGTCTTGTCTGTCTAGTCTTGTCTGTCTAGTCTTGTCTGTCTAGTCTTGTCTGTCTAGTCTTGTCTGTCTAGTCTTGTCTGTCTAGTCTTGTCTGTCTAGTCTTGTCTGTCTAGTCTTGTCTGTCTAGTCTTGTCTGTCTAGTCTTGTCTGTCTAGTCTTGTCTGTCTAGTCTTGTCTGTCTAGTCTTGTCTATCTAGTCTTGTCTGTCTAGTGTTGTCTGTCTAGTCTTGTCTGTCTAGTCTTGTCTGTCTAGTCTTGTCTGTCTAGTCTTGTCTGTCTAGTCTTGTCTGTCTAGTCTTGTCTGTCTAGTCTTGTCTGTCTAGTCTTGTCTGTCTAGTCTTGTCTGTCTAGTCTTGTCTGTCTAGTCTTGTCTGTCTAGTCTTGTCTGTCTAGTCTTGTCTGTCTAGTCTTGTCTGTCTAGTCTTGTCTGTCTAGTCTTGTCTGTCTAGTCTTGTCTGTCTAGTCTTGTCTGTCTAGTCTTGTCTGTCTAGTCTTGTCTGTCTAGTCTTGTCTGTCTAGTCTTGTCTGTCTAGTCTTGTCTGTCTAGTCTTGTCTGTCTAGTCTTGTCTGTCTAGTCTTGTCTGTCTAGTCTTGTCTGTCTAGTCTTGTCTGTCTAGTCTTGTCTGTCTAGTCTTGTCTGTCTAGTCTTGTCTGTCTAGTCTTGTCTGTCTAGTCTTGTCTGTCTAGTCTTGTCTGTCTAGTCTTGTCTGTCTAGTCTTGTCTGTCTAGTCTTGTCTGTCTAGTCTTGTCTGTCTAGTCTTGTCTGTCTAGTCTTGTCTGTCTAGTCTTGTCTGTCTAGTCTTGTCTGTCTAGTCTTGTCTGTCTAGTCTTGTCTGTCTAGTCTTGTCTGTCTAGTCTTGTCTGTCTAGTCTTGTCTGTCTAGTCTTGTCTGTCTAGTCTTGTCTGTCTAGTCTTGTCTGTCTAGTCTTGTCTGTCTAGTCTTGTCTGTCTAGTCTTGTCTGTCTAGTCTTGTCTGTCTAGTCTTGTCTGTCTAGTCTTGTCTGTCTAGTCTTGTCTGTCTAGTCTTGTCTGTCTAGTCTTGTCTGTCTAGTCTTGTCTGTCTAGTCTTGTCTGTCTAGTCTTGTCTGTCTAGTCTTGTCTGTCTAGTCTTGTCTGTCTAGTCTTGTCTGTCTAGTCTTGTCTGTCTAGTCTTGTCTGTCTAGTCTTGTCTGTCTAGTCTTGTCTGTCTAGTCTTGTCTGTCTAGTCTTGTCTGTCTAGTCTTGTCTGTCTAGTCTTGTCTGTCTAGTCTTGTCTGTCTAGTCTTGTCTGTCTAGTCTTGTCTGTCTAGTCTTGTCTGTCTAGTCTTGTCTGTCTAGTCTTGTCTGTCTAGTCTTGTCTGTCTAGTCTTGTCTGTCTAGTCTTGTCTGTCTAGTCTTGTCTGTCTAGTCTTGTCTGTCTAGTCTTGTCTGTCTAGTCTTGTCTGTCTAGTCTTGTCTGTCTAGTCTTGTCTGTCTAGTCTTGTCTGTCTAGTCTTGTCTGTCTAGTCTTGTCTGTCTAGTCTTGTCTGTCTAGTCTTGTCTGTCTAGTCTTGCCTGTCTAGTCTTGTCTGTCTAGTCTTGTCTGTCTAGTCTTGTCTGTCTAGTCTTGACTGTCTAGTCTTGTCTGTCTAGTCTTGTCTGTCTAGTCTTGTCTGTCGGTTTAATTTAGTAATCCTTGAATGTTTGGCGGAAATGAACCGCCATCATCTTCTATTGTACTTCTTTTCCTGTTGCCGCATCATTACAGTACTGATTATAACGGAAAATAAACTGACTGTTTCTTGGAATTTGACTCCATTTTCAAAGCTTTTATCCTCATCCAGCGTTGCAACATCCCATTCAGATTCTTCCAATGCCTTAGCAATCCTAGATTCTCTAGTAGTGGTATCGTGTGAGGGTGCGGCTACATCCATTTCTTTTTTCGAAGTTTTCATCTCCGCTGAACTGACAAGGCAATTTCAAATGAGAAGCTTAAAAAAAGTAGTTTGAAAAATATTTTGCCTAGATTTAACATCATCTCTAATTCTTGGTTTACAATTACAAACATGAGTAATTCCTCTTTCCGACGGATCTGCCCTTTCCGAATCAGCAGGTTTTTGCTCAGGTAAAACTTCAAGAAAAAGTTAGGTCTCGGCAAAGCTTCTTAAAGACTAGTGTCCAAAACCGCCTTTTCATATGAGGTTTTGGGTCTTACTTTTGTTATAGATGATTCTGCACTGGATGGGGCCGACATGACGTTTGATGTATTATTCAAAGTAGTAGTCTCAAAACCTGGCCATAATCACCACCACAAAACCTGGCTAGGGCCATTCCCTCCCAAATAGCTACCGACATTTTACTCTTTTTTCCAGTTTTAGATAAAATCCTCGAGCATATCTTCTAATCCAGACTATGGAAGATCCTATCAAACACCATCCCAAAATATCAATTTGGCTTTATACCCTCCCACACCACAACCCCTCCTTTATTCGTCTTTAGCAATAACCTTCAGTCTTCCTATCTTCAACACAAACACTCAGTTGCTCTATTACTTGACACCAACAAAGCTTTTAACGCCGGACTCTACAAAATGCATCAACTAAATATTCAGCCTTATCTCCTCTACTTAACTAAGCATTTCCTTGAAGACAGATCCCTCCAAATCTCTCCTCGGTCCACCGCATAGCAAGGTCTCATGGTTCCTCTCTATCTCTAGACCACTCTACAATTTATACTATAATTACTTACTACTCTGTCGAAAAATCCCAAATCAACCTCTCCTCTTAGTTCCTACAAAATGACGACGATATAATTCTCATCTGCCACAATAAAGCCCTTAAAAACACCATTGACGATCTCAAAGCCCTGACGACCAAAACTTTCCGCAAATTCATCCAAATGCCAATTCCTTATTAGTAACTACATAATTTCTCCTAGCTGTCCCCACATACACCTACACACCATCGATATAGTACATACTCCCCAAATCAGATACCTAGGCGTGACTTTTGGCAAAAAAATACAATTCTTCATAGACGCGAAACAACGCTAGACCAAGATACTCCAATGGCGTAAACTAGCTTTCAGTCCACCTTCGTGGTACTCAACAAAAACCATAAAAATAACATTGTTTTTAAGATCATGTCTTTCCATCTGTTCTCATGGCGCCATCCGTCCATGACCTTAAAAACAATGTTATTTTTATGGTTTTTGTTGAGTGCGACGAAGGTGGACTGAAAGCTATTAAATAACAAATCACAAATTTCATACGAGATTTGTTTTTGGTAAATCTAAAAAGACTCATTAGTATTATAGAGCTCCGGAAAGGTTGAGTATATTTATTTATTCAAGCTTTGTTCCGACTTTATTAAGTTTATTGAATATTTTTAATTTCTTTTCGAAAAGTGACTGCCACCTACGAGATAGCTCATAAGGAACTACGAGATTACTCGTACCGTAGGAGTCAACGTGTTAATTTGAAAAACCTCAGACCTTATTTTATTACCTCATTTTTGACCAATTATTTTTGACCAATTTTTGACCAATTATTTTCAAATACAGATTTGTAAGTTGTTAACAAACTACACACATAAAGAATAAAACATTTCCATTTTATTTTTGTAGCAACAAAAATCATTAAACAACAAATATTTACGCAACTAACTACTATAAATAAATAATATTTTATTTGCAATCAAATACATATTAAAAGCAAAGCTATTTATAATTTCCAATATTAAAAAAAAACTGTCGTACTAAGTATCCTATTCCTATTATAAAAATGTCGAACTCGTGGATTTAATTACTAATTACACTTTAATGAAGATTTTATCAAATCGCTATAATTACCTTGTAGAAAACTTTTTACCATTACTTAGATTAGTTTTGATTTGAATGCTCCAATTAACAAGTTCCGGTTTTTGAGACTAATCTTGTGATACGCGTTTTGAGTCATTTCAATTACGTTCAAGTATTTTTAGGATCCAAGGCAACGCTCAAATTGCATAATTTGTAAACAGTACAAAGTTTTCTCTTTGTTCAAAACAATTATTTGTTTTTAGAATAAACTTTTGAAAAACACCTCTCAAATATTAACTTATTAAATTCAATTTTAACCGTTTGCGTATTTTAATAATTGTGCAGATAGTTAATACCAAACAACTTTACACCTTTAATTACGTCCATTATCATTAAGATTAAAATTCTTATCCATATTGAGTCCAATTAGTGGAAGTTCAAATCATATATATCATCGTCACTTAACAACCGCTCGGACGATAGGATAATTTTGCCGATTGGATTTTTATATTGTGTTCAAATAGAAAATGAACAAAAAACGAAGCTTATTGACCAATTCGCTTAACGACTTGGTCGATAAGGCTTAACTTAACGAGGAGCTGTAGTAAGAAACTGGTCGTTAAGTAAGTACATACTTGTATAAACATAATATATTAATTATATTAAACGCGCTGACAAATTGTTTGTGTTCATTGTTTGGAACAGTAAAAAGAAAACTATTATATTAGGGAGGTAATTGTTTTAGCCTTCACTATATGAAACGGCATTTTAAATTATTTGAATAAAACTAATTATGTGATTTGTCTCATTGAAACAAATTATCATTCATTTAATAAAATATAAGTTAATGTTCATTAAGCAATTTAAAATTATTAAAAAAACAATTCAAATAAATGTAGTAGTAAGTTTGTTAGTTTAATCGCCAGTTCATACAAAACAAAGCAATTATCATAATACGAATTATTTGCAATTTGCTGCTGTTGTGCAATAAAAATATTTCTCACTATCATTTATACAAACATGCCAAAACGCTCTTTCTGATTATCTTTATTGCTGTAACATAAGTCACAAATATTTTATACTGTTCCAATGTTTGTAGCAACTTGATATACAAAATTGTGATGACTAAATTATTACAGGTACAATGTTATTTACAGTTAATGTTATTAATGTTATTACAGTTTTTTGCTGTTCGCCAAATAATTTTGCCCTTATGTTTGCAAACTTACTAAATTGAAAAAATATATAAAAAAATAAACAATAAAACAATTAAAAAAAAAAGTTGAAACTGGGGACCTGGTCGGGCGTAGAATGAAGTGCCCGATATAGAATGTAATGCAGTATGAAGAAGGCTCCTGTTCGGTTGGACTGATCGGGTGATTTTTTTTTTCTCATCCCAATGCGGGTTCAAGGGACATCCCTTGAAAACACTGCGGCCTTATAGGCCTATTGTATTCTCCCACATTGTTCCATTGAAGCAAATAGATTCAGACCATGTATTAGGTCCAGAAGTCAACGTTACTTGTGGTTCGGCGTGAGTCTCTCGGCTGTAATGTTGAGTTTCAGGTGACCTGCCACAGTTGCAATCTGCTTCCTGGACAGTTGCAAGATTTCAGCTGTTAGGGTGATAGATATGGGACCTATTATCCGTTTGCTGTGTTGCTGGCTACTTGTGCGGACACATTGTAATTGGTGACTTTTATTGGTCCACTCTGTTATTATTTTACGGGCCATGGTTTTGTTGGCGTAGGACCTCTCCCTTGCAATCAATGCTTCCGTCTTTTCGTTTCCCTACAGACCTATGTGGCCTGGCACTCACGCAAGAGTAACGCTTATGTGCTGTGCCAGACGTTTTAATTTCTGAAGGCACTCCCAAACTGCCCTAGATTTTATTTTATGACATGTTAATACGTTTATCGCAGACTGATTTTCCGTGAAAATGTAGATGCTCCATTCTTAAATATTTCCGGACACATATATCGATTGCGAGAATTTCCGCTTGGAAGACGGTGGTGTGTTTCTCCAGTTTTACGTTCTTGGAGCCGTCTGTGTACCAGAACAGGTCTCCTCGGTTTTTCTTGTAGCAATTCCCTGCTGCTCACTGTAGCTGTGTTTTGAAGGGTATTTCGAATGAAAGGCTTTGAGGCATCGAGTCTCCTTTGTTGTTAAGGATTGGCCCTTTTATTACATCCGTTATTGAGGTATGGCCCGACCTTGCTTAGTTAGGTTAGTTTATTTGCATGTGTTGTTGTACTTGCATCTGAAAGCTCCCATCCTAGCCTTAACTCTGATGAAAATATGCAGGGGAGGGAGACTTAACGGGTGAATAGTGGAGCATCAGTTCTGTCACCCGAATGCAATTTTTTTAAATAAACTTTTCTCTCGTATCACCAGGATTCCCTTCTACTTTTTACTAAATAACAAGACCCATAGGTTAGGTTCGAACTCATCAAGGAAGCATTACATTCTATATCGGACAATTCATTCTACTCCCAACCAGGTCCCCAGTTTCAATATCTACTAGGGTTTTAGATATGATTTAATTGATTGTGATAAATGTTTGTTTTTAGAGATTAATAGGCCAATGCATCTAAAAATTTTCTAAAAGATCAAACTGAATTATTTTCTTTTTAAAGTTTAAGTCTCACTTAAGTTCGTTATAAAATGTTTTAGTTTAGCTAGATTGATTTATAGAAACGAATTGTATATTTGTCCATTCCATTTCGAGTTCGCTAAGTCCTCGTCGAGGGCCTAACCTAATCTATAGCAAACACTAGTTCTCATTCAGGACCTAACGTGACCTAAAGTACCAGTTGCACAATCATTTGCTGCTTTTTCATGCTTGCTAGATTGAAAAAAGTTATAATAAAATAAACAAAAACAATTTTAGATAAAAATATATCTATATTTGTTTTTTTCAAGTTGTAGATATATTTTGATTGGTTTTGATAACTGTATTTTATTTTTGATAAGATCAATGCAACTTTTAAAAATAACTTCAATTAATGCTCAAATTTCAACCAGTGTTCTCGGATTTTGCTACGAAAAATAAAATCTAACCCTTTCTTCTTACAGTTTATCTAATTGTATAGGCAATCTTACTTAAGTTTTGTAGAATTTTGTAGAAAGAAATAGAATGTTGTAATTTAACCAGATTGATTTATAAATACAAAACTAATTCATTGCAAGGTCGTTAAATCCTCACTGAGATTTTAAAGAATAATCTAATCTAAAACTTATCATAATTCTAAATTTCCAAAATCTCATCTTCCATTTCACAAGCTCCCATCAACGCAACAACAATTCTTCGTTAATAATTCGTTGCTATTCCAGAACTGAAACAAGTGCCACAATGAATACATTATGTCGCCAAGTTTCGATTGAAAGTCCCGGAGCAATTGTAAAAGATTGCGTTTTGAGCTGTGAAGTTCCAGTCCCAGAAGAAATCCCACAAAAGGGCGCGAGAATCCGTGTCGTTTGCGCTGGAGCTTGTTACAGAATCAAAACCAGATCTTCGTCCGGCTCGAACCTTGAGGAACCTACAAGTCTTTCACATCATGGAATTAGAGATGGGGCTTTGTTCCCAGGTTATGAAGTATCTGGGGTTGTAGATAGATTAGGAGTTGATGTGCTGCCGGAAGATAGAATTTCCGTAGGACAACGAGTTATCCTTTACCCATATGAAGGTATTCCCCACGGATATGCTGAATATATTACAGTTGGGGATTTGAAATATTTAGTTCCAATCCCTGACAATTTATCTTTGGGGGTTGCTGCTATGTTGCCAACTGGGGCGTTGTTGGGTAGAAATGCTGTGATTGCGGCACATGCACATGTCGTTGAAAGGATTAAGGAAAAACCTAACAATCACATGAAAATACTGATTATTGGTACTGGTGGCTTAGCCCTTTGGGCTATGAGGATTGCATCGCATCATTTCAAAACGCCCGAGCACGAGAACAAGGTGGACGTAACCGTTGCTACTTTAAGGGACGAAGGATTTAAATTAGCCAAAGAATTACAAAAGTAAGTAAATTCAATAGAATCGTTGACAAAAATAGCAAAATAAAACAATTTGTTGAATTTCATTTAGAAAAATAGCATATAAGAGTAAACAAGAAGGTTTTAAAGGAATTAATATTAACAATGTATTTTTTTAGTGTTAATTTGGTACAATGGAATGAAAATCTCTATGAAAAACAAATAATAGAAAGAACCAAGGATGCGTGTGGTGGACTTGTGGATATTGTTATTGACTTTGGCACGACTTCAAGGTCCCTTAACAGATCTCTCCAATGCTTAAACGAGGTATTGGATCCTTTTAATAAAATTACAATCACGTCTTAATACGTTTTCTTTTCTACAGAAAGGTGTCGTTCTGATCAATGAAGATGTTGCCGAACGTTTCCTGCCAAAGTTCGCTGATCTTGCTGCCGAGAAACAACAAAAAATCCAACCAGTACTCAAAGGAGACATTCAACAACTTAAAGACTTAGTTGAATATGTTTCCAAAGGAGAGGTAATTTATCATAATTCTCATTTTCTATGAACACTTATTTATTTGATCAAAACAAAACACAACAAATAGAATGATAATACAAGACTAACTAGCCTAGACTGGCAAGTCTAATCTGACTTGACTGACAAGACTAGTCTGACTAGACTATTTTAACTAATTATTGTTCTTTTTTAGATAATTCCTCCTCCACATACTGAATTTTCAGCGGACGATGCGTCTACAGTTGTTCAGAAATTGTGCGAGTCTGAAATCCCTGGTAGAGCAATTTTGCGATTCCATGATATTCAGTAAATTTCGTTGATAAATTACTATTTTTTGAGACTTTTTAAAAAAATTCTACTCGTAATGTTTTTTTAGTTTTGTAATCTGTTGTGATAACTTTATAATTACATTTGTATTATACTTATGTGATGGAAGTATATATTTTTTATTTATGTATTGCATTTGTGTATTAATGATAAATGTCTTATTAAATATTAAATTACCTTGCATTTTTCGTTTCGGAATGTTAGCTTAGAGTTTCTACAGATTATATTTTAACGCTGTGCGGTTTGTTTCGAGTTTGTTTCGTATTATTTTTAATTTTTATTCTCCTTTTTATTGTAAATTTTAGAATTTTATTAATAAAACTACATATTTAACTATTTTCCGATACAAATCCACTGTCCAGAAATGATGATGAAAGATGTTTTGATTTTTCTTTGTTGGAGGAAACTAACATAAGATAATTTTTATAATTAAATACTTTTTTCTTTTTCATTTATTCGCATTCGTATTTCGTCGCATTCCTACATAAATAATGAATTTGGGACTGGTCCTCACAGAGCGCCCAATTCTTATATATGGCTCCAAGCGCCACACCCCGGTAACTTCATTGACCTGCATGCTAAACTAGGCAAGGATAGCCAGATATAGCAAAAATACGGTGGAAGACAGCAGTTCCACCATTATCAAGTTGTAGCATGAGAAGGTAACTTTTAAAATGGTACAGTACTGAATACCTGGGGGCGCGGCCAGAATGGCTGTAACGATGCCAGCACTGTGGCATGGGAAGAAAACGGAATTTCTACTATATTATATAATTATTAAACAAATAATCCAAAATGACAGACACGAATGAAAACACGGCCCTGACTCCGGATTACCTCTTAAATGAGGAGAGGGTGCTAAGAATCCCACGTCGTTTACAAAAAGACATGATCAAAATAAATCAAAATTTCAAATATACAACACTAATATGCTCCAAGTAACAAAACTGCGAAGGAGTTGAAGATTTCTACAACAACATAGATGAACTCATATAGGCTACGAAGAAAGGCGAAATCACATTAATATTGGGTGATTTCAACACCAAGGTAGGGGTCGGCCCCTAAAATGATTCGGTAGGAGTGTAGAGCTTGGGAGAACGAGACAGCAGGGGCGACCGGTTCGTACAATTTTACATTGAATGGAATATGGCTAATTCAAAAACTTAGTTTAAACAACATCCAAGAAGACTGTACACCTGGGTATCCCAAGCAGACACAAAGGAGAGGATTGTGAGAAACCAGATTGATTTCGTACTGGCAAGCCACGAAGATATATATTAGATTTGTGAAAAAGTAGAATGGCGCAAATGTCAATTCCGATCACAAACTAGTCGTTGCCGATTTTAAAATGTCATGTTTCAAAACAGTAAGAATAGACACGAAAGGTTACGGTTAAGACGATTGTCTTAGCCGTAACCAATCCTCTGTAGTACTATGTTATCAAGCATGGTCTACATAAGGTCAAGAACGTCGTAGAAAAGGAAGTGGACGGCCAAGACAGACAAATGTGGTCCATGACCGCCATCTTCATGATTAATGGCATTGAGAGACTGATTCTCAAGATCAATAGCCGATCCATCGTTTGGAAAGGAAGGACGTCCTGTAATCCTTCGTGCAGCTTACCGACGAATTAGAGCTTTTGGCTTGCAGTCCTATCGACCACATTTTGTGCTGCAGTTGACGGCTCGTCATCGACAGCAACGTTTGGAGTGGTGTACCTTGCGACTGGATTGGGACGTGGAATGGCATAGAGTGGTCTTCAGTGACGAACCCAGATTCTTCTTGGGAATGTACGATGGTCGCATGAGGATCAGACGTAGACATAGATAACGTCGCCATGTTCAGTTTTCTGTTGAGCGGCATGTGCAGCACACAGTGGGGGTTATGGTATGGGGTGCTATTTTTTTAGAAGGAATGAAGCTATTGCTATTGTTTATTGCTATTGTGCTATTGTTTATGGAAATATATAAAAAGTTCTTGGCCGTATCAAATATTCGTGCGCACTTAAAACGGTTTATAAAAAACTTTGTGGATTTCTGGAGTTGATCGATAAATCTGTACTGTTAAAACCCACGCGCACTAAGTTTTCAAAGACATACAATCTTAATAAAAATATCATTAGAAATCAGTATCAGTTGGAGGGTTTTAGTTTCCATACCGAATTTAATAACGTAAGCAGAAAATTATTTAAATTATTTAGTTTTTTATTATTGCTACTAGTGTTTATAGAACTTGCGACGGATTATCTATATACAAGTAAAAGATATGTCGTGTAGACGAAAATAGATAATAAAGTCAAGTCAACACGGACCAAAAAGACTATAAAAACCCATGTAATTCCAGAATGTTTAAAATCAGAGATAGCAACGGACGACAATCGTACACCCTTAAAAGATATTACTCCAAACTGTCAAAAACTTGCAGATACATACCCAAAAAATAGGATCCCACAAAAAGATAAAAACCGGAATCTGTGAGAGCGAATATTTTTCCACCACCTACGAAATCAGGCGTTTCAGCTAAGAAAATTCTTCTGCTACAGGAACTTTCTCCCAAAAAAAAATGGAACTAGTATTAAACCCATAGCTTCCTCTTTAAGATATTTAGCAAATTTACAAATAATGTTGATCTTATCAGTTGAAGAAAAGAAGGAAGTACCAAAGAAAACTACCTTGATACACAAATTAAAGAAGAAATTAGGTAAAATAAAACAAACAATTTAAAAAAATTAAAAAAAAGAAGAGAATAAGAATTGTTTTAAATTGTTGGTTTTATTTTACCTCATTTCTTCTTTAACTCGCGTATCAAGGTAGTTTTCTTTATTTATTTCAGATTTACCTTACATTACACTTTCGACACATTACGGTACCATACCGGTTTATTACGGTACCGGGCCGTATCGTGCTGTCTAGTGTCGTAGGAAAATTTTTGTTGCCACAAAAATTGCATAGAATTTCTTCAATTCATTAAATCGAGTTTTATATTTAGAACAAAGTTGGATTTGTCGTGAAAACTTTTGGATTTGGAACAAAAGATTAACAAGACGAAATAAAAATAGTTGCTCTAAAACATATCATTTTTATATAAATTATTTTCAAATGTTAAGTTTTGTAAAATAGACACCTAAATACGGACATAAACATATTAAATAAAAAGGTAGCTTATACATCTTTCACAAGTAACACTAACTTTTTAAATAAATACTAATTTCTCAATCAAATAAACAAAAAAAAACAATTTTCAATAATGTTTAACATAGCTCTGTAACAAAATACTAACTTTCCTCATTTCCAAAATACTATATTTCCTGAAAGGTTCTCCAACTTCACTCTTGGGATCAGAGATTTTCTGAAACTGCATGTACATATCGCACAGAACATTATTGGATTTGTGGGGAAAATTTTTGGATTTGGAACAAAAGATTAAAAATACGAAATAAAAATAGTTGTTATAAAATAAACCATTTTTATAAAAATTATTTTAATCTTGAGTTTTGTAAAGTAGAAACATACATACAGACGTAAACATATTAAAAAATAAATAATAAATCTTTCACATGTAATACTAACTTTTTAAATAAATACAATTTCTATCAAAAAAACAATTTTCAAAAACGTTTGTGACACAGCTCTGTGACAAAATACTAACTTCTTCATTTCCAACAGACTATATTTCCTGACAGGTTTTCCAACTTTACTCTTGGGATCAGAGATTTTCTGCAGCTGAATGTACATTAGTTCGTTGATATCCCTACTCTCTGTCGGATGTTGATACGCCAGAATCCCAGAAATACGTTGGTAGATTTGTTCGGAAGGATAAAGACATTGCAGAGTTAAATACAAAGCTGCTGCTGCAAGTACCGACGAATGGAACGTTGAGAAATGGTGACAAATTGCAAAGGATTCCAAAACGTAGGAAACACAGAACCTATCGTGGCTATGTTCCAAACGCTAATTTTGATTCTTCAATTGTTTCATCCTTTAATTTATTTACAGAAAATTATATGTTTTTATTTTTGTTAGAAACTTGTTGATTTGTGTATGTTGAATTTCCAGGTATTATATCAATAGATTTAGTGACAGGTTCATTATTAACCATTGAATTAGCTTGCATTGATTTTGTTAATATCTTTGAATTCTTGCTAATTTCAACTGTTTTGTTTTGATTGTTGCAATCGCAATTACAGTTGACTTGAGACTAGCCTTCCCATATTAGTAACATTTTCTAAATTAATATCAGTATCTATTAATATATGTATCTTTTGAAGCAATACTTTCACTTTCACGAATTTTTGAATTTGTATTATTGTTCAATTTATTAGATCGAGTTTTCAAGTTAGAACAAAGCTGGATTGTACAGTAACTTTTGGATTTGGAACAAAAGATGAAATAAAAATAGCTGCTATAAAATACATCATTTTTATATAAATTATTTTGTTTTTATATTTTATATAAAGGATTGTAAAATAGACACATAAATACAGACATAAACATATTAAAAAACGTTCCTAATAAATCTTTCACAAGTAACTCTAAATACAATTTCTTCATCAATTCTATCAAATAACCAAAAAGCAATTTTCAGTAACGTTTAACACAGCTCTGCAACAAAATACTAACTTTCTTCATTTTCAACATACTATATTTCCTGAAAGGTTCTCCAACTTAACTTTTGGGATCAGAGATTTTCTGTAGCTGAATGTATATTAGTTCGCAGATATCCCTAATCTCTGTCGGTTGGTGAATCCCGAATCCCAGAAATACGTTGGTAAATTTGTTCGGAAGGATAAACACACTGCAGAGTTAAAAACAAAGCTTGTTGCACACTGCCGCTAGTTCCGACGAATGGAACGTTGAGAAATGGTGACAAAGTGCAAACGATTCCAAAACGTAGGAAACACAGAACCTTTCTTGATGTTGAAAATAAAAAGTTAAGTTTTAGTCAAATATTAAGATTGGAGAATAAATTGATAGTAAAGTATTTGTTAGGAGTAATAAATAAAGTATTGCTTTTGTCGTCAAATCATTCGAGTCCAGAGATTTCGATCAGAAAATCTAACTTCAAATGATCCTATGATATTGTGGAATCAAAGCGAAATAGAGAATAATACTTGAAAGCTGCAAAATCTGATATGTAACCTACATCACTGTCGTTAAAAATTCAGTGAATAAAGTAGAATTGTAAGAAAAAGACCTAAAACACCACTTCTTCACAAATAAAGATCTTACCTCATTATCAATTTTTAATTAGTTCATATAATATGTACCGAATATTCCAGGATCATACATCACGAAGGAAACTTAAAAAAATTCAAAATCTTTTTTTCCACATTAAACAATTGCATTGGTGTGTAAGCATTTGAGCACAATTTCAGAATTCTTGAAGCCTTAAAAATATTTTTTAACAATACCAACATAATTTCTTGTGACAAACTTACTGACAAAACATTGGTGTTGTAACATTTTGCAACAATCCAAGATATAGCCAAAACCACAAGCTGGTACATATTCCTAGGTATCTCAACTCTAGCTAGAATGCTATCGTATAATCTTGTGACTAGGAATATTTGCCCTGTTGATAAATATAGGTATTTCTAAAAACTTTTAAATAATTTCTGGCTTGCAAAGCTTTGATGCATTAAAATTTACCTGCATTTTCATGATCCAATTCAAAATTTGACCACGACTTTCTATAGACGGCTTGTAGGCTAGCAAGATTTTTCTAGCAAGATATATTTGTTATTTATCGTTAAAAAATATTTTATAATGTCCTAAAAATGTTTTTTTTATATTTTTTATTCGCCAATACGTTTTATTTTACGAAATCTTTCCCATTTGTACTTTAACTTATGTATCAGGGTAGTATTCTTTGGTACTTCTATCTTTTGTTCAACTGATAATAAAGTGCAACTTGCTGTTAACATATTTGGCTTAATAGGTGAAATATTTTCCGAGCTTCCATAAGTGCGGTAAATTGATGTTTCTTCAGACATGTTTTCATAACTGCTACCAAAGCAGTTAAAAGATGTGTGATGTGGAGTTCCAGCGCGTCTGCTGGAGGAATTTGATGTGCTTGAAACATCTTCGTGCAATGTTATTGACCTATCGTACTATCTGCAAAATTCAAGTCTTCTATATGACTGTCTTGTGGCAAAGATTTTGGATTTTGCATCGGAATATGTTCCAAAAGCTAATTTTGATTCTTCAATTGTTTCATCCTTTGAATTTTTAATTTATTTAGAGAAAATTCTAAGTTTTTGTTTTTGTTGGAAATCTGCTGTATGTTGAATTTCCAGATATTATAGTAATAGATTAAGTAACAGGTTCATTATTAACCATTGAAGAACCTTGCATCGATTTTGCTAATATCTTTGAATTCTTGCTAATTTCAACTGCATTGTTATGATTGTTGCAATCGCAATTAGAATTAACTTGAGTTGAATGTTGTCTAGCTAATAATTGCCTTGCCATCATAATAACATTATCTAAATTAATATCACTTGTATCTTTGCAAACCATACTTTCACATTTACGAATTTTTGATCCACAAATAATACTATCTTCAATGTAGTTCCTTGTTGATTATTTACCTATAGAACTATTTTTTTTAATTGGAGAAATTGTGCAGGTTTCAGATTTTTCAAAGTTTTGTATATTGGGATTTTGAATAGGTTTTCTAACTGCTCCACTAGTACTACTTCCGATAGCATTAATCGGTCTAGTTATATAGTTCTGATCTAAACTAGTTAATTGTAAATTTGCTGGATTTCTCAAAGAAGCAGTGATAGGTTTAATACAAGTTGCAGCTTTTTTTTTCTCAGGTTTGCGTAGCAGAGGTGGTGAAGAATTTTCATAGCTGGAGCATCTGATTTCATTGGTGGTGGAAAAATATACTCTCTCACAGTTTCGGGTTTTAAGCTTTTTTGGACAGTAGTGATTGCAGAGAACATGGCGGATTTACAAATACTAATTGACCAGATAGTAGAAAGCAGTGAGGAAAACGGACTAACACTAAACATCAGAAAAACTAAATTCATGTTAATCTCTAAACAACAACACCCACAAGAGAACCTAAGAATTCATGGAGAAGTGGTAGAAAAAGTATCAAAATACAAGCACCTAGGAACAATTGTCAACGAAAACAATGACAACACTGAAGAAATTAGAGCAAGAATCGGACAAGCAAGAAGTATGTTTAACAAAATGAGAGGAGTGTTTTGCACCAAAGAAATGAGTTTAAATCTTAAGATCAGATTGTTAAAATGGAGGCATTTGAGCTATGGACTTATAGAAGGATTCTAAAGATAAGCTGGGTGGATAAAGTGACGAATGATGAAGTAATGAGAAGAATGAAGAAGGAAAAGGAAGTTCAACAGAAGGATCAATACAATAAAAGTCAGGAAGATGCAGTACTTGGGTCACGTAATGCGGGGGGAAAGATCTAGGTTCCTGCAAGAGATTATACAAGCCAAAATACAAGGACGGAGAAGCATAGGATTAAGACGCATTTCCTGGTTGGATAACCTAAAAAAATGGTCCAACTGTAGTGCCATCGATCTATTTAGAGCTGCGATGTCGAAAGTGCGCATCGTCACGATGATTGCCAACCTTCTAAGAGGAGACGGCACTTAAAGAAGAAGAAGAAGTGGGATTCTATTATTTGGGTATGCATCTGCATGCTTTTGGGAGTTTGGTATAATATCTTTTAAGGGCGTACGTTTGTCGTCCGTTGCTTTCTCCGATTTTAAACGTTCTCGTGTTACACTTTCTATAGTCTTTTTATCTATTTTCGTCTCCACGAGATACTTTTTACGTGTATATTGATAATTCATCGCAAGATCTAAGTAGGAATAACTAAAAACTAAGCAATTTAAATAATTTTCTGCTTACTTTATAAAATTCGGAATAGAAACTAAAACTCACCAACTGATACTGATTTTTAAAAGATGCTTGTGGGTCTTAACGGCACTAATTTAACAACTCCAGAAATCCACAAAGTTTTTTTTTACAAACCGTTTTAAGTGCCCATGAATATTTGGTACGGCTAAGAACTTTTTTACTGCAACATCCTACCATCAAATATTTAACAGATTGTCTATGTATTCATCTATCAAGTAAATTCTTAAATCTTCAAAACTATTCATGACCAATTTTTGTAACAACGTAACAGTAACTTTTATTCGTTTTTCTAACGTGGATTAATACCTAAGTACTACTGCATATATATATATATATATATATATATATATATATATATATATATATATATATATATATATATATTATATATTATTTTAAAGCTAATTTAATCTCATTTATGGATCCTCAACTCGTTTATGAAACTCATTAAAAAATTTCTTATATTTTCAAAAATATTGCTATTTTTCTCCTACACTATTTCAATTGGCTTTGTTTAGCTTGTATCTTAGTTACTTCTAGTTCAATTGTAACGTGTAATATCTCATTTTCTAGATAATTTAATCTAGTTTTAGGGCATAGTTATGACAAATTTTTACAAGCCATATTGTATGGTGATGGATTGGTGACTGATGGTGACTAGTTCTATGTTTATAAGAAACAATCGCGTTATACTGATAATGTACTATTTAAATTTAAGCCCTCTTTGTCTTTGTTTTCAGTTTTTTTTTTAAATTAGTGAAAACTGGTTTAAAAGGCTAAACTTAAAGGTAAGACTAACTAAAATTAAAAGTAAGTAATATTACATTACTTTAATACAGGCAACCAATTTAACAAATATACAGTAAATATACTCAAGTAATGCCCAGCTGTGTTTGACCAGCATTAATAATTATCCTGATTTTCCAAGTTTTAATCTGTTTTAAATAGTAGGGATATTAATATTGGGATAGGGATTAAATAGTATTGGGAAGTAGTAACACCAATGGAATTACAGAATTATTATTGAATTCACAGTTTTATAATAAATTTATAATATACTTAACTATAAATATTTGTAAAAAGTGTATTAAAAAATAGAATGTAAGAGTAATATAAGAGAAACAACTGTTCTCTCCAAATGCTAAATGTGGCCGGCTTTGTGGTCGATAGCCATTTGTTACTTTTGGTGGCAATAAAAATTATTATTACTATTGTAGACTGTAATTTATAATTGTAAACTATTTAGTATCAAGATGAGAATTGTGAAAAAATTTTACGTAAATGCATAATAAAAAGTAAACTTATGTAAATTAAAATGCGTGCTCAGCGATCAAAAGCGCGCCCGTTAACTACCCGTTAAGGTCACGTTAAGTACTTTCAAATTACGCTTTTAATGAAAAACTTGCAAATCTTGCAAAAATAATTAATAAAATAGAAACGTTTATTAAAATCAAACAAAATGCAATTAAAACTTTCAACAAAATGTAAAACGACTGACCTCTACAATTTTTTAAATTAATGTTTAAAGATGCCAGGGTGTTAGATATTGCTGTGTACATTTCTTCAGATTTGTGTCCACTATTTGGATCAAAAGTTAGAAATACCTCTGTTGGTGTTCCACATTCTTTAACATATCTCAGAACAATTGATAACTGATCTACATGTGTGATGTATGGTGTAGAATCAACAATAATAGAAAAATATTTCGCCGCTTTTATTTTGGCAGATATTACTTCTGAGCCATAAGATGAACTATGTCTTCGAACGTTGTGGACGAAAGATAATTACTTTTACCGCTACCCGGTCTTCCATATTTTTTTAGATGTTCCTTTAAGAAAGGATCAAAATAGGCTAAAAGTTCTACGGCTATTTAAAAGTTACCATTATGACATGATCCTAAAATATCATTAGAACCTCTTAACACCACGACTTGATAACTTTTGACGATTGCGACAACGCGTTGTAATAATTTTTTTCTAAATCAATTTCTGCATTTAATAAATTAATCAAATTCTTACTTTAAATCCTTGCCCTCAGAGCAACCACAGATTTTTTGTGATTTATTGATCGTTCGTGCTATTCTACGCATTGTTTTAAGTTTTTAAAATCATTAAATCCTTTATCCGTGCAAAAAGATGAACTTAATTTAGATAACAAACAAGGCCCATAATAAACACTTCCATTTGATTCAGAGTAGATTATCCATTGCCGACTTGAAACTTCTCCATTGTGAAGCACCCGTTTAAAAATTGTTGAACTCAAAAAGCGTGTTTGGTCTTTGTAGATTTGTTTTGATTTATCAAAAACAGGTTCTGCCTTTTGAGAATAACCATATCGCGCAAGAAAATCTATCCACTCATCATTAACTATCCATTTTGCAGGATCTACGTCCAATATAAAAACTTGAGACAGAGACAATATTTCCGAAAAAAATGGTTGATCTTTTTCTTCTATTTCAACATGATTAAATGTAGCATTTTCATTTTCACACAAAGCAGAATTGACACCAGCATCTGTTTCTTTTGATGTACTAGGTACAGTAAGATCTTCACGCTCTTCAATAGGAATAGGTGATGGCTGAACAATTTTGGAAAGATTCTTGGTGAAGAAAAAAACATTTTTTTTTGCCCAAAGTTTCATTTTTTTTTTTCCTTTAATTTCTTTTTGTATTCCCATCCGCTTAAACGTTTTCTACCATCTGCCATTTCTATTTGTACGTATTCGATCTATGAAGTAGAAAAATAATTGTAGTATGGTAGAATTAGACACAGATTAATATACAAATAAATATGCAAAATTTCTTTCAAATTTACACTTTATTCCGGTATTATTTAAAATAAAAAATATGCATATCGTAGTTACTTGTTTGATCTCACACAATTCACTAAATAATTGGCCTCCTTTACATTTATTGCACACACACTATTTATATTAAATTTATAAATAAAATCATACTGAACTTTTAAATTTTAATTGCACACCTAGTAAGTAGTGTTTGTTTATTTGATGAAAAAACAATTTACAGTTTTTTCATAAAATGCTGCACGCCGCCGCTATGTTTCGAGTATAGAGAGATAAGAAATTTTGCGAATTTGATTGATTTAATCTGGGTAAACTTTTATAGTGGCGGGCGGCTCCCGCTGAACCAAAAAAAATCTGTTTTGAAAAATTTGTAAATTTTTAAAAGTTTCCGCTTACAAAAATCTGCCGCCTACGAAAATTTGCAGCCGTAGGCTACAGGCTAGCTAGCCTATTTAGAAATCCACCACTGGTTATGTGTTATGCAATAGGGCATTTAAATAAACAAATGCGACGTCTTTTAGCCTTAGTTAAAATGTTGCGTAATGGCTAGTAATGAATGAACAAATAAGAACCGTTAGGAGATTTTATTTTGGAACAGAATAGTTTTCGTGTGAGGAAGGAATTCGTTGGAAACCAGATTTATTTGCTTAGGCAATATTTATCTTCTTTATATTGCGAATTTTAAATATGTAGATAAGCGCCCTTGCAATTAATTAACCAAAAATGTAATAAAAAATCCTGCATGATTATTTCATGCAATCGTTTTATTTATCTATTGGCAGTTCTTTGATCATCAACTTTTGTAAATTATTATCTGTTGCTTTGTGCAATATTGAAAAAATCACTTGAATTATCGGTTTCATCAGATCAGATTAGATAGCATCTATGAAAAGTATGGCTGAAGAAAAATCAATTTTCCACACTTGAAAGAAAGCTTGGAACTTTATATATTTCACCGATTAAGCGAAATAAGTTTACAACAAATTGCACTTTGTTCTTAAATTATCTTATATGTAATCTTATAATGATCAACGGCTTCATAGTTTGTCTGGTCATATTGGGTCTTGTGTGGCGTTGTCTCATCTTGTATGGTCTTCTCTGGTATTGCCTCGTCTTGTCTAGCCTTGTTTGGTTTTGTCTAGTCTTGTCTCATCTTGTCTGGTCTTGTCTCATTTTGTCTGGTCTTGTCTCATCTTGCCTGGTCTTGTCTCAATTTGTCTGGTCTTGTCTCATCTTGTATGGTCTTGCCTGGTCTTGTCTGGTCTTGTCTGGTCTTGTCTGGTCTTGTCTGGTATTGTCTGGTCTTTTCTGGTCTTGTCTGGCCTTGTCTGGTATTTTACGGTCTTGTCCGGTCTTGTCCGGTCTTGTCTGGTCTTGTCTGGTCTTGTTTGGTCTTGTCTGGTCTAGTCTGGTAGTTTGTGGTCTTGTCTGGTGTTGTCTCGTTTTGACTGTTCTTGTCAGTTCTTGTATAGTCTGATCATGTCTTGTCTGCTCTTGTCTGTTCTTGTCTGACCTTGTATGGTCTTGTCTGGTCTTGTCTGGTCTTGTCTGGTCTTGTCTGGTCTTGTCTGGTCTTGTCTGGTCTTGTCTGGTCTTGTCTGGTCTTGTCTGGTCTTGTCTGGTCTTGTCTGGTCTTGTCTGGTCTTGTCTGGTCTTGTCTGGTCTTGTCTGGTCTTGTCTGGTCTTGTCTGGTCTTGTCTGGTCTTGTCTGGTCTTGTCTGGTCTTGTCTGGTCTTGTCTGGTCTTGTCTGGTCTTGTCTGGTCTTGTCTGGTCTTGTCTGGTCTTGTCTGGTCTTGTCTGGTCTTGTCTGGTCTTGTCTAGTCTTGTCTGGTCTTGTCTCGTCTTATCTGGTCTTGTCTGGTCTTGTCTAGTCTTGTCTGGTCTTGCCTGGTTTTGTCTGGTCTTGTCTGGTCTTTTCTGGTCTTGTCTGGTCTTGTCTGGTTTTGTCTGGTTTTGTCTGGTCTTGTCTGGCCTTGTCTGGTCTTGTCTGGTCTTGCCTGGTCTTGTCTGGTCTTGTCTAGTCTTATCTGGTCTTGTCTGGTCTTGTCTGGTCTAGTCTGGTCTTTTGTGGTCTTGTCTGATCTTGTCTGTTGTTGTCTCGTCTTGTCTGGTCTTGTCAGATTTTGTCTAGTCTAGTCGTGTATAATCTTGTCTGCTCTTGTCTGGTCTTGTCTGGTCTTGTCTGGACTTGTATGGTCTTGTCTGGTCTTGTCTGGTCTTGTCTCGTCTTGTATTGTCTTGCCTGGTCTTGTCTGGTCTTGTCTGGTCCTGTCTGGTCTTGTCTGGTCTTGGCTGGTTTTGTCTGATCATGTCTGGCTTTGTCTGGTCTTGTCGAATCTTGCCTGGTCTTGTCTCGTCTTGTGAAACTATGAAACTATTTTTAGGACATTATAAAACATCTTTTAACGATAAATAAGAAAGATATGTCGAAAAGAAATTTCTTTGCTAGCCTTCAATCCGTCTATAGAAAGTCGTAGACAAATTTTGAATCGGATCATGAAAATGCAGGTAAATTGAACTTCATCAAAGTTTTGCAAATCAGGAATTATTCCACAAATTTTAGACACCTATATTTATCAACAGAGCAAATATTCCTAGCCGCAAGATACGATTACATTCTAGCTAGGGTAGAAATTCCTAGGAATATGTACCAGCTTGTTGTTTTGGCTATGTTTACGGTACTCAACGTATCGTACCGCATATCGTACCGTACCGTACCATACCGTACCGTGCTGTGCCGTGCCGTCCAGTGCCGTACGAACAATTTTCTTGCACAAAAAATCCATAGGATTTGTTCCAATTATTAAATCGAGTTTTAAATTTACAACAAAGTTGAATTTGTCGGGAAAAATTGTGGATTTGGAACAAAAGATTAACAAGAACGAATAAAGGTTAATGGTCTAAAGTACACTATTTCTATTATTATTAAGTTATTTTGTAAAAGTTGTTGTTAACTTAAGTTAGACACATTCATACGCCGTACCGTACTGTGCGGTACCGTGCTGTGCCGTCTAGTGCCGTTTTTGTCGTCACAAAAATTGCATAGGATTTGTCCAATTTATTAAATAGAGTTTTAAATTTAGAACAAAGTTGGGGGTTATATTGGAAATACGGGTGTGTTTTGAAAATATTTTTGCGGACTTTTTACCTTGTGTAACTTTGTTGTTAATCGTTTTCGGCATGCTTTATCTTAGGTTTAAAAGCAAAAATGAAGCTTCTACATTGCTTGGTTCAATAAATATTTATGTTTTTGTTGTCCTAAAAATTGACACATCTGAGGCAACGACTCATAAATTTCTGGTCACATGATAAAAAGTTTGCGTAAACATTAATCTCGGCGTTGCCACTTTTATCTTTCTTACAGCAAAATTGAGAAATTGTAATTGACGCTGTAAGCAAGAATTTTGCAGAAAAGGACAATTTGGCACAATTTCTTTATTTTGTTGTAAGAAAAAACTCTAGTTACTTTAGTGTAACTTCTCAGAGAGTTCGCGCTCCCGCGCGTATGTTGTCTTGATTTATCTGTCCGCTTCGCGGCGGACAACCTAATCTAACCGTGGTTAAACCAACGGTCATTGCCACTTTGGCTTATATTGGATCGAGAGTTCGCGCTCCCGTGCGTATGTTGTCTTGAATTATCTATCCGCTTCGCGGCGGACAACCTAATCTAACCGGGGTTAAACCAACGGTCATTGCAACTTTGGCTTATATTGGATCGAGAGTTCGCGCTCCCGCGCGTATGTTGTCTTGATTTATCTGTCCGCTTCGCGGCGGACAATCTAATTTAACCGGGGTTAAACCAACGGTCATTGCCAGTTTGGCTTATATTGGATCGAGAGTTCGCGCTCCTGCGCGTATGTTGTCTTGATTTATCTGTCCGCTTCGCGGCGGACAACCTAATGTAACCGGGGTTAAACCAAGGGTGATTGCAACTTTAGCTTATATTGGATCGAGGGTTCGCACTCCCGCGCGTATGTTGTCTTGATTTATCTGTTCGCTTCGCGGCGGGCAACCTAATCTAACCGGGGTTAAACCAACGGTCCTTGCCACTTTGGCTTATATTGGATCGAGAGTTCGCGCTCCCGCGCGTATGTTGTCTTCATTTATCTGTCCGCTTCGCGGCGGGCAAACTAATCTTACCGGGGTTAAAGCAACGGTCATTGCCACTTTGGCTTATATTGGATCGAGAGTTCGCGCTACCGCTCGTATGTTGTCTTGATTTATCTGTCCGCTTCGCTTAATTATAAATATGTAGAAAATAAAACGTCGAACACACTATATAAAACCTTTATTAAAGAAAAGCCTTTCGAATAGGAAGCAAGTCATCTTCATTGCTAAAATACATACATTGAAAAAATTAACATAGTAAAACACATTCTTCTAATAAGAAATGAAGATAAGGAAACAAGTCTAAGTTATACCTTACCCGAATGCTCGATGAAAGAAATTTATATGCCGGCGAAAGCCAGGACAAGAATAATTGAAACATAATTTGATAATATGCTAATTCAACAGCATATAATGATTACAAAATAAAATCAAACAAGACACTATTATAAAATAAATTTAAAGAGGAACCACGTGACGACTAAGTCGGTAAAAAATGGTAGTGTAGGTTGAAAAAGAAAAAGATTTTTACACATAATGGTTTTTTATGCATTTAACAATAAAAACTAACCTGCGTCGTATAAAGCGTGAAAATGTAGGGAATTTTGTTGAAAATCTGGTTGCAAACAGTGCAGCCTAACTACAAAATGATGATTTTTAATTTTGAAAAAACTTTAAGGCTTTCCCAAAGTTTACAAAGTTAACAAAAAACCTTAAAGAGCTTAAGAAAGTGAACATCTACAAAATCATCAATACAGGTCGACAAAAGAGAAAACCTTTTGTCACGCTTTCTCTTTTGTCATCCTGCACCAACAGTTCCAAAGCCGCTAAAGCTTTAAAAAATTTAAACTATCAATAAAAAAAAAAACAAAATAAAAGGTAAATGAAATATAATTAAAAGCTGAGGGCAAAATAAATCACACAATGTTAATGAAACTTATAATTTTAATAAGGCTGTGATGATAAGAGTTGAAAACTTAGAGATCTCGTTCAAGGCGGTTAACTTACGATTTGAGCAGGCTTTGTACGTTTCAAGTGCCTATAGGTGATTAACTTAAAGGATTTGCGGTGAACATGTAGGAGTTTGGTGTTGTCGATGGAAGAACTATGCCCTGTAAGGAGAAGGTGGTCTGCTAAAGGGGAGTTGGAAGAGAAGTTGGCGAAGTTGGAATGCCTGAATTCTTATGTTTGTGGAACTGGGTAAGATGTTCTTTTATACGTAGAGATATAGCCCTGACAGTTTGGCCAACATACAAGGAATCAAAATTATCACATAAGAGGGAGTAAACCCCCGGAATGTGATAGTAGAAGCAAGCTATCTTTTTTACTAACCAAGGAACGGGATAATGAGCCTGTCGTAAACTAAGCAGATGAGAATTGATGGGAAGAGAAAAGATTTGCTAAATCAATGGAAGCTTGAACGACAAACTTCAGAAGAGCCCACACGGTGGGTGTTTTCAATGTGAGAAGAAAATTAAAAGATAGTTTATGTTTAACTAAATTTTTAATGTAAAAGCTTTCTATAAGATTGAAGGGGAAGATATTATAGAAAGCGATCTGTAAAATGACACCCAATTCCCTTTCAAAGGGCTCAGGGTTAAGGGGAACTTGAAGAGTCTATGCAAAAGGGGATTACGTGACGCAAACTAATGGGAGAAAGGATGCAATTAGAAGAAAGGAATAACGCAATGGATTAAACAAACATTAAACTAGGTTTAGCAAGGACCGTTGGTTTAACAAACTCGACTGATATCAATTTCCATTCAAATAATTTTTGAATTGTTTAGTCGGGATCTCATAAAGTATTCTGAATATGTTAAATCTCTCTGTCCCATATGAACTCTCAATCCCATATAAGCCAAATTGGCAATGACCGTTGGTTTAACCCCGGTTAAATTAGGTTGTCTGCCGCGAAGCGGACAGATAAATCAAGACAACATACGCGCGGTAGCGCGAACTCTCGATCCAATATATGCCAAAGTGGCAATGACCGTTGCTTTGTCACGCTTTCTCTTTTGTCATCCTGCACCAACAGTTCCAAAGCCGCTAAAGCTTTACAAAGTTTAACCTATCAATAAAAAAAACCAAAATAAAAGGTAAGTGAAATATAATCAAAAGCTGAGGGCAAAATAAATCAGACTATGTTAATGAAACTTAAAATTTTAATAAGGCTGTGATAATAGGAGTTGAAAACTTAGTGATCTCGTTCAAGACGGTTAACTTACGATTTAAGCAGAGTTTGTAGATTTCAAGTCCCTATAGGTGATTAAGCTTACAGGATTTGTGGTGAACATGTAGGAGTTTGGTGTTGTTGATGAAAGAACTATGCCCTGTAAGGAGAAGGTGGTCTGCCAAAGGGGAGTTGGAAGAGAAGTTGGCGAAGTTGGAATGCCTGAATTCTTATGTTTGTGGAACTGGTTAAGATGTTCTTTTATACGTAGTGATATATCCCTGACAGTTTGGCCAACATACAGGCAATCAAAATTTTCAAATAAGAGGGAGTAAACCCCCGACATGTAATAGTAGAAACAAGCTATCGTTTGTACTAACCAAGGAACGGGATAATGAGCCTGTCGTAAAGTAAGCAGATGAGAATTGGTGGGAAGAGAAAAGATGTGCCAAATCAATGGAAGCTTGAACGACAAACTTCAGAGGAGCCCACAAGTTGGCTTATTTTCAATGCGGGAAGAAAATTAAAGGTTAGTTTATGTTTGACTACATTTTTAATGTAAAAGCTTTCTATAAGATTGACGGGGAAGATATTATAGAAAGCGATCTGTAAAATGACACCCATTTCCCTTTCAAAGGGCTCAGGATTAAGGGGAACTTGAAGAGTCTATACAAAAGGGGATTACATGACGCAAACTAATGGAAGAAAGGATGCAATTATTAAAAGGAATAACGCAATGGATTAAACAAACATTAAACAAGGTTAAGCAAGGACCGTTGGTTTAACAAACTCGACTGATATCAATTTCTATTCAATTAATTTTTGAATTCTTTAGTCCGGATCTCTTAAAGTATTCTGAATATTCAGAATAGACAAATAAGTTATGTGACCAGTCATAAACGTCAGTAATTTTTTATTACAAAAACCCAAAATATTTCTCCGAAATAAGAAAACAATATTTATAAGGATTACGTCTTTCAACTACAATGTGCATGCAATATATGTTATGGTGGCATTAATAAACAAATACAAAAAAAATACTAAACTTGAATTATCCCGACAGAGTTTCAAGTGGCCGTATTTACACTTGGGGCAATTATATGAACCTTCGGCCGCAATCAATCCCCAATCAAACAATTTCTTAATTATTTCGTCAGGATCCTGCAATATTTGAAAAATATTGAGGACACCAATAAAATCCACACGAGACATTGTAGCGTAGCTGTTCGTAGAAATCTGGTTGAAATATGAATGCAACTTCAATACGACGCTTAAAATAATATTTATGTTGCCATAGTTATAGTTTTTCATATAAACGCAAAGAGAAGCGGATCCTCTTTGATATAAACGGGCATATAAGCAAAAATAAACGTGACAACATCCAAATAATTGCGTTCACATATACTGTCTGCAAACTTGAAAATGTCAAAAATTATTTTCAACAAAAGCAACGTAGAAGCTTCATTTTTGCTTGCGGATCTTAGTTAAAGAGTGCCAAAGACGATTAACAATAGTTACATCAGGTAAAAAGTACACAAACATATTATAACAGACCCGCATTTCCAATAATAGCTGATTTTATAACGCAACGAGTTCCTAGGATTCGTGTATTTAAATTACGTGTTGATTATTTTATGCACCTAGATGAAACAGTTTTTTTTTATAGATTCCGTCTATCCAAGTCTGCAGTGAACCAAGTGCCTAACTTTATGAAACTTAAAATAATCTCAAAATTGCAAAGGTGAGTGTTTTTTTTCTCGTTATTGAAGTGATTTTACTAATAACATATGAAATTTACTGAACTTCTGAACAAAGTTTTCAAAAATTCTCTATTTTAGAAATCATGCAGTTTCAGCAAAAACAAGTCTACTTTTAACACTAAGGTATCTCGCTACTGGATCCTATTTAAGAAGTGCGGCAGATTTTTGTGGTGTAAATTCGCCAAAAGCAAGCCGTATTGTCAGAAAAGTTACTGAGGCTATTGCTCAACTACATCCAGTTATGAAAAAATTCCCTGAAGACTTAGGTACTGTACAGGAAGGTTTTTATAAAATAGCAAGATTCCCCATGGTAATATGAGGTCTAGATTGTACCCATGTTACAGTAAAGCCACCCGGTATGTTTTATTTTTAATGTTGTCATGTCAATGGAAGATAACTTTCAGGATTTCATTTCAGTAGGTGATTTAGCTGAAAATTTTAGAAACAGGAATTAAAATGCTTGAACATTGTAGCAAGATGGCCTGGGTCTGTCCATGATCAAACAATTTTCAATAATTCTTTTTTGAAACAGAGATTTGAAACTGGACAATTTAGAGATGGCTTATTTCTTGGTGATAGTGGATATGAGGTTGAAGCAATATCTGTTGACACCCTTTCTGAACCCACCATTCTCTACAGAAAATTGATATAATGAGTCACACATACGAACAAGAAATACTGTCCTTAGACGACAGGTAACTTTAATATTAGATCGTGTACAAGCTGTTATAGTTGCCTGCTTTTTACTGCATAATATTGCATTAAATGAAAACGAGAGAAATTTCGAGGAAAATTCACAGATATACAGATACAGACTTATTTACAGATACAGATGCACATGAAGAACTTGTAGCACAGAGCTCTGGACCGAATGACGCCAGGAATAGACTGGTGAAAGAATATTTTTCACCATTGCTTAAAGCCAGTAAACAAAACAAACATTATTCACTTAAAATTGCTTTCTAATTTTAATTTATATATTGTTCTTCCTTCCATTTGTGTTCCTTTTCTATAAATTCCGACTCCTTCTTACGTTCCTTTTCTTTAAACTTGTGTTCATTTTCTTTAAAGTCCCGCACCTTTCTTTTTTTCAATGATTTCTGCTTCCAATAATTCTTTTTTCAGTTGAACTAATTCCAACTTAGCTCGAGTCAGCTTATCAATAAGTTTTTTATTCAGTACATTGTTGTAAAGACAACATTAGTGAAATTAATTTGAGAAAGAAATTCTACATTTCTATACATCTTCTTAATGCTATTATTATGTCTTACCAATCAGTGGAAGATGTTTCCTTGATTTTAAATTCTTTCCACTAGTGACATCCCACTTTTTATTCGAAGTACTTGGAGTTATATTACGATTATCAATAATAATTGTATTTTAATTGTTATATCTTATTATAATTTACTTACTATTTGATTGACTAAAAGATTACCGAAGCGGTAAGATAAATCAAGACAGGGAAAGATAGTATGTTCTGAAACCACCACAACCACCAACCTTGAAATTACAGATTCCTGTAAAAATTAAAAAAATTAAAGATTCCTATGATTCAATTTTCCCAACTATTTCACAGATGGCGCTTTACAGATTTCTGTAAAAATTTAAAAAAATTACAGATTCCTGTAATTCAATTTTCCCTACTATATCATAGATGGCGCTTTACAGATTCCTGTAAAAAATTTAAAAAATTACAGATTCCTGTAATTCAATTTTCCCTAGTACATCACAGATGGCGCTTTAAAGATTCCTTCAATTAAATTACAAGTTTTCTTGTGCATTTGATTGCCTAAGACTATTTAGTGGATTAGATTAAATTACAGATTCCTGTAAACATCCTGTCAATGTTTACCTTACTACATTACAGATAGCGCCAATCATTACTTTTGAGCAGATATCTTTGTCATTAATTTGGAATTTTGCTGTCAGATGACGTATAGAATTCTGAGCAGTTACCTTCTAACTTGTTTAGAACATGACGGGTATAGGGTGTTACTTTATTTTACTTTTTTTTAGTTTTCTTGTGCATTTGGTTTCCTAAGACTATTTAGTGGATTATGGGATTAAATACTGAACTATTAGGTTGAGTTCTGTATCCCCCTTTTATATAGATTAGTTAATACCACCACCAGTCACACTAAATTTTCCTTCCTTGAAAAAGAAATTCCGCATTCCTGAATAGTATTTATTGTCCCAATTAAAATGTAAAATAACATATAAAATTAATTATTCTCATTAAAAGTGAATGTGCACTTCAATGCAATGTGCACGAAAAAATCAATTCTCCCCGTTATAATTGATTAGTATTATATAATACCACCAGACTGGATAAGGTCAGACTAAATTTTCCATCCTGGAACCGGACTGGATCAGATAACACCAGACTGGATTAGTTAATACCACCAGACTAGACAAGGTTAGACTAGATTAGCAAATCCGCATTATTAAAACTGAATAGTGTTTACTATCGCAATTAAAATTTAAAATCACATATCAAATTAATTATGCACTTTCAATAAATTCACTTTCACATTAGAATCCGCATTCCTAGAACTGGTTTATTGTCGCAATTAAATGCAATGATGCAAATAGTGTTTATTAAGTAAATGTTTTTCAACCGTGACGTTTTAATTTCCACATATTTTTAATGCATAAAACGTCGTTATAAGAACCGTGCTGAGAGCTCTAAAACATCATTCGATAACGAATCGTCATCGTAGATACAAGTTTTAAAAAATGTTTTCTTGCGCCCAATGCGGAAAAGTGTTCAGAAGGAAGGATACCCTATCAAGACAACAGAAAACCTGTGGTGAGCCTAAAATATATTATAAATATCCAATTCACAAGTTAATTTAATTTATAGGGGTTAAAATGTATTATAAATGTGACGTTTGCAATGCTCAATTCACAAGAGAGGATAGTTGCATACGTCACAAGAAACAACAACAACATAACACCGATGAGCCTACTACCTCGAAGAGACCCCTAGATGTTGACGAATCGCCCTCCACCTCGAAGAAGGTTAAATTAGATCATACGACCCCTTCGACCCATCACTGCGAGATATGTGATCAGCAATTCACAACCAGAGTCAAGTACGCTGGACATCTGCGGTCGCAAAAACATCTCCAAGTGGCGGTGAAGCCGTTCAAACAAAATGTTATAGAAGTTTGTTCCAGTTTCAAGAACAGAGTGGTAAGTTATAGGATTAATGGATCGGGTATAGATATAGATAGTTTTATTAGTAAATTAAGGGACACTGTACGTTGCATGATTGAAAACGTTATCAAATCGTATAATTCCGGGTTGAACTTTAATATAGAGCTATTTAGTATTTACATAAATGAAAAAAATACAGCGGGTGAATTAAAATAATTTAATACAAAATATTGCGAAATTACACCTAGCATGAGTAACTTTATAGAAATTTATGATAATATGTGTGCTACAATTAAAACAAAATGTGGTGAGTTGCACGAGAAAGATTCGGGTTGGTCACTTAGGGAGATTTCCCATTTAGAAATTAATCTAAATAAATATAAACCAATACGTGGGTCATCATTTATTGAACTGCCAAAAGAGATTAGGGACCGGAAAGCGTGTATCAATGTTCAAAACGAAGACGAGTTTTGTTTATTATGGAGCATTGTATCCGCATTACACCCCGCGAATGCAAATCCTCATCGCTCGGCATCATACCCTAACTTCTCTCAAATTTTAAATTACGACGGACTAGAATTTCCAATTAAAATTAAAGACATTTCCAAATTTGAACAGATGAACAACATTAGCATTAACGTTTATGGTTAAGAATTTAATTTTAAATCTAAACAACATGACGTTGTAGGACCAATTTTTCACACTAATGACACTAGGGTAAGACATGTAAATTTATTATATTTAGAAGACGGTGTTAAAGACCATTATGTATAGATAAAAGATATTTCGCCACTTGTAAGAAGTCAAATATCATCGCATTGTGAGAAGAAATATCTATGTGATGGATGTCTGACTTTTTTTTCAAGCGAGTTGACTTTTAATCAACATAAATTGAATGACTGCAACAAAATTTACACTATTATGCCGACAAAAGACATTGTAAAAGAAAAGCGAGGTGATATGATCCTAGGGGATATATTAAAATTCCAAAATTACGATAGAAAAATGCGTATACCCTTTGTTTTATACGCAGATTTTGAATCAATTTTAAAACCGATAGATACATGTTCGTCAAACCCCGACAATAGCTATACCAATCAAACACATATACACGTACCGTACAGTTTTGCATATAATATAAAATGTTCATTTGATGATTCATTGAGTAAATTCGTGACTTATACCGGAGAAGATTGCCCGAAATTATTTTACGAGAACCTCTGTGCGGATGTTAAGGAAATATATAGGAATCATTTAAGCGTCACACTTCCGATGATTAAATTAACTGAAGATGAACAAAATTCCTACGATACGGCCACTTTTTGTCATATATGTAATAAATCATTACAAGTACCAGACAAAGTCGCCGATCATGATCATTTAACGGGTAAATTTCGGGGAGCCGCGCACTCAAATTGTAATTTAAATTATAAAATTCCGAAAATGATTCCTGTTTTCTTCCACAACATGTCAAATTATGACGCGGATTTATTTGTTAAAGAGTTTGGCTGCGATGAGGAAAAAATCGATATCATTGCTCAAAATAAGGAGAAATATATTTCAATCACCAAAAATCTACCGGTCGGCGAATATGTAGATAAAACGGGGTGGAAAATAATATTTACATAAAACTGAGATTTGTCGATTCATTCAGATTTATGGCTAGCTCTTTGGAGAAACTAGCGAAAAATTTGAGCGATGATCAATGCATAGAGGTTAGAAAATTTTACCCCGACAATGAGCATTTTATGTTATTAAGACAAAAAGGTGTTTTCCCATACAAACACATGGACTCATTTGATAGACTGACTGAAACATCTATACCGCAAAAGGACTGTTTTAACGACTACCTAAATTATCATATCATCACCGACAAGCAATACAATTTTGCACAGACTGTTTGGACGACTTTTAATTGTAGAAATTTAAAAGATTACTCTGACCTGTATTTAAAGACTGACGTATTGTTATTGACAGATATATTCGAACAGTTTAGAAACGTATGCATCACGACATATCAGCTCGATCCGACCCATTATTATACGGCACCCGCACTGAGCTGGGATGCAATGTTGAAAATGACGGATATAAATTTAGAACTTTTCACCGACATATACATGCACTATTTCATCTCGAAAGGCATTAGAGGAGGTATTTGTCAAGCCTCGCTGAGATACGGGAAGGCGAATAATAAATACTTATCCGAGTATAATCCCAATCAACCTAGCACGTATTTAGCGTACTGGGATGCTAATAATTTATATGGCTGGGCACTTTCTCAACTAATTCCCTATGGCGGTTTTAAATGGTTGACGGAGACTGAAATTTTAGACCTTGACGTGATGAAAATGAGCGATGATTCACCTATTGGCTATTTCATCCAAGCTGACATCGAGTATCCTGAATCACTACAGGTCCTACATAATGATGTACCATTCCTCGTTGAAAGCATGGTTCCACCAAAATCAAAATTTAATAACACATAACTTATTCCAAATTTAAACAATAAAGAAAAGTATATTGTTCACTACAGAAAATTAAAGCAGGCAATAAATCACGGACTCAAAATTACAAAAATCCATAGAATAATTGAATTCCGGCAATCTGATTGGCTAAAACAATATATTGATTTAAACACTACTTTACGGCAGGCGGCTAAAAATGATTTTGAAAAAGACTTTTTTAAATTAATGAACAATAGCGTATTTGGCAAAACGATGGAAAAAGTAGACAAACGAGTAGATCTTAAACTTATCAATCATTGGAAAAATATTGGCCGCAAACCGGGCGCGGAAACACTTCTCGCTAAACCAAAAATTTGATCGCGATTCAATTTGAAAAATTAAAAGTTCTATATAACAAGCCGATTTTTGTGGGGTTTTCCGTTTTAGAACTATCAAAATTGTTAATATATGAATTTTATTACGATTTTTTGAAACCAAAGTATGGCGATAAAGTTACTCTATGCTACTCTGACACCGACAGTTTCATTTTATTGATTGAAACCGATGATCTTTATACAGATATCAAGGAGAACATTGATAAATTTGATACTAGCAATTACGGGTCTAATAACGTTTTCGATATGCCGCTAAAAATAAAGGTGTGTTAGGCTTAATGAAGAACGAGTTGGCGGGTGAGATTATGTTTGAACATGTTGGAATAAGAGCAAAAATGTTTGCTCATTGCACAGAGAGGGATAAAACGAATTGGAAGAAGAAGGCTAAAGGTGTGAAAAAATGTGTTGTGAATAAAGACATTAGTGGCGGGGATTATAAACAGTGCTTGCTCACCGGGGAGCAAATATATCGTAAACAAAGGACATTTAGGAGCTACAAACACGACATATTTACCATCGAGCAAAACAAAATTGCGCTAAGCAGCAATGACGATAAACGTTACTTATGCCCCGATGGCGTACATACTCTTGCCTGGGGCCATTCCAAAATACCAAAAAAATAATGCAAACCCAATGTGAATTCATATATATATTTAATTGTAAATAATGTTTATTCTTGTAATTATAATGTTTTTTCTTGTAATTATGAAGTGTTTTTTTATTGTGAATATTGTTTTTTAATTATAAGGATTATACTAATGGAATGTATAAATAAAATGTTTATATATCTTCTTTTATTATGCTACCCAATTTAAATGTTTTCAGCGTGAGCATCTATGTAATATTGATAAGGAAATTTATCCTACACAAAAAGTGATAAGAGAATCGTAGAAAAAGTAAATTAATCTTTTTAATTATTTTATTCATTTAAATATTTAAACAAAACTTTTTTTTTCTTGTAATAATGAATATTGTTTTTTTTTATTTAATGATAAGGATTAGAGTAATATAAAGCATTATGTGTTTCTTTTATTATACTGCCCACTTTAAATGTTTTTCAGCCTGAGCGTAGATGTAATATTGATAAGTAAATTTATCTGGCACATTTAGTCTAACCATAATATTTTTACCAAAGGAAGATTTTGAGGGTATTAAAAAGATAAAATTTAATCAATAAAATGTATTCCCTATTAATACAATTCGAATATTATTCATTATCACAATTAATTATACGAGAATGTCCCCACGCTAATGAATCCACATTGTTTATCCAGTAGCGTGTGTTATCCCAGTAGAAGGGCAATTTTAGAATCTCATCAAGAGACCTGCATCCACGCCATAATTCACAATTTTTAATGTTCAATTTTAGACGCTGCATTATATCATTCTCGGAGATTTTAGCGCAGAATATTTCCCGCACGTGTTTGTTATACCATTCCTTCAAGTTTTGATGTTGTGATAATTGGACAAAATTACGCAAATAGTAGTAATTCTCATCATTCGGTCGCCGGGTAAACAATTCTATAGATATCGATAGAGGTGATTGAACTAGTTGTAGCATTCGATTCATTTCAGCTTCAAACGGAGTAAAGCACTTGTTAAAGAACGAGTCGTTATTTTCAGACATAGGTATGATAAAAGCGGATATCATAGAGGCGTTAGGCCAGGTAATAATGTCCCAATATATGTATTCAACATTATCACAACTGGTGTTCTCCTCAATACAACCATCCTCGATGGAACACATCGTAGTACTTACCACTAATCTTCAGCTACATTTGATATAGTAGATTTTTCTATAACATAAGTGTAATATTTAGTTTAGCATCTATTGTTTGAGATATAGTTACACCAATCATATTTATTATGTTTGCAGGAGCTTACAATTTTTTCACGATGATCATGTTTTGCACATGTTATGCACACGGAAGAAGCAGCTTAAGCAATAATGACTTGCACACATATTACAGCGAAACTTTACACAACTAGTTTTACTTGAGGCCTTTAGCCTGCCAAATATCATTTGGTTTTCTTTATAACAGCCAACACACCGTCTTTTGATATCAGTTTTCTCTAGGGAATGATCACCATCTTTAGCGTTGTATGAACAAGCAACTGATTGGTTTATTGAATCAGAAATATGAACATATTTTTCACTGTAATTATCAGTATTCTCGATAGGGTGTTCACTATTTTTAGCGCCTGACGAACAAATAGTTGTTTGGTTTATCGAATCAGGAGCATATTTTTTACTGCTATTATCACGACCACCAACACAATTCTCAACTTTATTCTTTTGACACCTAGGAAGTGTTTTGTATGATGGTGATAAACTAGTAGATTTTGGAAGAAGAGTCGAATCAGTGGTATAATTATGAACACCTTTCTCATTAAATACAATCCCCATCTTGATAATAAGACACCTGCGTTAATATTAAGAGTTCTTTGCATCGATGAGCGTGTGAGGTCTATGAAACCCCACGCTAAAGAGGGTGTGAGGTCTATGTAACCCCACATTAAACAGGGTGTGAGGTCTATGTAACCCCATTGGGTTAGTTGGGTTAGGCTTAGGTTAGGTTAGCATTAGGTTTTTTTTTCATTGGGTTAGGCTTAGGTTAGGTTAGCATTAGGTTAGGTTACGGGAGGTTAGGAATGAAGCGCGCTTAATTCCGAACCTCCCGTAACCTAACCTAATGCTAACCTAACCTAAGCCTAACCCAACTAACCCAATGGGGTTACATAGACCTCACACCCTGTTTAATGTGGGGTTACATAGACCTCACTAAATAGAGGTGTATAGCATTTATAATTTAATATTAACGCCGGTGCCTTATTATCAAGATGGGGATTGTATTTAATGAGAAAGGTGTTCATAATTGTACCACTGATTCGACTTTTCTTCCAAAATCTACTAGTTTATCATCATCATACAAAACACTTCCTAGGTGTCAAAAGAATAAAGTTGAAAATTGTGTTGGTGGTCGTGATAATAGCAGTAAAAAATATGCTCCTGATTCGATAAACCCAACAACTATTTGTTCGTCAGGCGCTAAAGATAGTGAACACCCTATCGAGAAAACTGATAATTACAGTGAAAAATATGTTCATATTTCTGATTCAATAAACCAATCAGTTGCTTGTTCATACAACGCTAAAGATGGTGATCATTCCCTAGAGAAAACTGATATCAAAAGACGGTGTATTGGCTGTTATAAAGAAAACCAAATGATATTTGGCAGGCTATTAAAAGGAAATAGAACCTACTATGCGAACAGATAACTACTTACCAGCAAACTACTAAGTCACAAATCCAAGATAACTATATATAAGTGCCTAATACGACCGGTAGTTACTTATGGCTGTGAAACATGGACCCTCCTTAAGAAAAGTGAGGAAGAACTAAAGACATTTGAAAGAAAAATATTAAGAAAAGTGTATGATCCGATAAGGGAACAGGACGGAACATACAGGATAAGAATGAATCACGAACTAGAGTCTCTAATTGGAAACAACAACATAGTAAAACATGTAAAGGCACAGAGACTGAGGTGGATAGGCCATGTGCAAAGAATGGAAAAAGATTGACACACCAAGCTTATCATGGAATGGAAACCCACCAATAGCCGACCAAGAGGAAGACCACGTAAAAGATGGAAGGAAAGCGTGGAAGAAGACATAAAATCACTAGGAGTAAGGAATTGGAAAAGAGCAGCAGAAGATCGTGGAGAATGGCATAAAATAGTAGAGGAGGCCAAAACCCATAAAGGGTTGTAGAGCCAAAGGAAGAAGAAGAAGAAGATTTGGCAGGCTAAAGGCCTCAAGTAAAACTAGTTGTGTAAAGTTTCGCTGTAATATGTGTGCAAGTCATTATTGCTTAAGCTGCTTCTTCCGTGTGCATAACATGTGCAAAACATGATCATCGTGAAAAAATTGTAAGCTCCTGCAAACATGATAAATATGATTGGTGTAACTATATCTCAAACAATAGATGCTAAACTAAATATTACACTTTATGTTTATAGAAAAATCTACTATATCAAATGTAGCTGAAGATTAGTGGTAAGTACTACGATGTGTTCCATCGAGGATGGTTGTATTGAGGAGAACACCAGTTGTGATAATGTTGAATACACATATTTTGACATTATTACCTGGCCTAACGCCTCTATGATATCCGCTTTTATCATACCTATGTCTGAAAATAACGACTCGTTCTTTAACAAGTGCTTTACTCCGTTTGAAGCTGAAATGAATCGAATGCTACAACTAGTTCAATCACCTCTATCGATATCTATAGAATTGTTTACCCGGCGACCGAATGATGAGAATTACTACTATTTGCGTAATTTTGTACAATTATCACAACATCAAAACTTGAAGGAATGGTATAACAAACACGTGCGGGAAATATTCTGCGCTAAAATCTCCGAGAATGATATAATGCAGCATAAGATTACTAAAAATAATAATTATACTATGTGAATTATTATAAACAATTAAGAGCAAAGATTTATTATTACTATGTTCAAATTCACCAAAGACTTACAACTGTGTAACCACAGTTGCAAGTACGGCTGGTTTTCTGCATTTTACTGCCACGAAAAACCAAATGTGGTTAACTAAGAAAATTAATATTTGATAAATAGCAACAATTAAACTCAACCATAGACCGGTTTCTACCTTACGGCTTCATCAGTATGGATTTTTCAAATAAACTTAAAAATTGAATCAAAAACTTAATAACAAATTAAGACTTACTTGTGCAGCTGTTCCCAACGACAAAGAAGGAAACATTGCAAATCATTGCATTTATATTGCAAAAGAACTTAGGCAACCCACAAGCTGTCGCTGTACGGCGAATAATATAAGATTACTAAAAATAATAATTATACTATGTGAATTATTATAAACAATTAAGAGCAAAGATTTATTATTACTATGTTCAAATTCACCAAAGACTTACAACTGTGTAACCACAGTTGCAAGTACGGCTGGTTTTCTGCATTTTACTGCCACGAAAAACCAAATGTGGTTAACTAAGAAAATTAATATTTGATAAATAGCAACAATTAAACTCAACCATAGACCGGTTTCTACCTTACGGCTTCATCAGTATGGATTTTTCAAATAAACTTAAAAATTGAATCAAAAACTTAATAACAAATTAAGACTTACTTGTGCAGCTGTTCCCAACGACAAAGAAGGAAACATTGCAAATCATTGCATTTATATTGAAAAGAACTTAGGCAACCCACAAGCTGTCGCTGTACGGCGAATAATATAAGATTACTAAAAATAATAATTATACTATGTGAATTATTATAAACAATTAAGAGCAAAGATTTATTATTACTATGTTCAAATTCACCAAAGACTTACAACTGTGTAACCACAGTTGCAAGTACGGCTGGTTTTCTGCATTTTACTGCCACGAAAAACCAAATGTGGTTAACTAAGAAAATTAATATTTGATAAATAGCAACAATTAAACTCAACCATAGACCGGTTTCTACCTTACGGCTTCATCAGTATGGATTTTTCAAATAAACTTAAAAATTGAATCAAAAACTTAATAACAAATTAAGACTTACTTGTGCAGCTGTTCCCAACGACAAAGAAGGAAACATTGCAAATCATTGCATTTATATTGAAAAGAACTTAGGCAACCCACAACCCGTACAGCGACAGCTTGTGGGTTGCCTAAGTTCTTTTCAATATAAATGCAATGATTTGCAATGTTTCCTTCTTTGTCGTTGGGAACAGCTGCACAAGTAAGTCTTAATTTGTTATTAAGTTTTTGATTCAATTTTTAAGTTTATTTGAAAAATCCATACTGATGAAGCCGTAAGGTAGAAACCGGTCTATGGTTGAGTTTAATTGTTGCTATTTATCAAATATTAATTTTCTTAGTTAACCACATTTGGTTTTTCGTGGCAGTAAAATGCAGAAAACCAGCCGTACTTGCAACTGTGGTTACACAGTTGTAAGTCTTTGGTGAATTTGCACATAGTAATAATAAATCTTTGCTCTTAATTGTTTATAATAATTCACATAGTATAATTATTATTTTTAGTAATCTTATATTATTCGCCGTACAGCGACAGCTTGTGGGTTGCCTAAGTTCTTTTCAATATAAATGCAATGATTTGCAATGTTTCCTTCTTTGTCGTTGGGAACAGCTGCACAAGTAAGTCTTAATTTGTTATTAAGTTTTTGATTCAATTTTTAAGTTTATTTGAAAAATCCATACTGATGAAGCCGTAAGGTAGAAACCGGTCTATGGTTGAGTTTAATTGTTGCTATTTATCAAATATTAATTTTCTTAGTTAACCACATTTGGTTTTTCGTGGCAGTAAAATGCAGAAAACCAGCCGTACTTGCAACTGTGGTTACACAGTTGTAAGTCTTTGGTGAATTTGAACATAGTAATAATAAATCTTTGCTCTTAATTGTTTATAATAATTCACATAGTATAATTATTATTTTTAGTAATCTTATATTATTCGCCGTACAGCGACAGCTTGTGGGTTGCCTAAGTTCTTTTCAATATAAATGCAATGATTTGCAATGTTTCCTTCTTTGTCGTTGGGAACAGCTGCACAAGTAAGTCTTAATTTGTTATTAAGTTTTTGATTCAATTTTTAAGTTTATTTGAAAAATCCATACTGATGAAGCCGTAAGGTAGAAACCGGTCTATGGTTGAGTTTAATTGTTGCTATTTATCAAATATTAATTTTCTTAGTTAACCACATTTGGTTTTTCGTGGCAGTAAAATGCAGAAAACCAGCCGTACTTGCAACTGTGGTTACACAGTTGTAAGTCTTTGGTGAATTTGAACATAGTAATAATAAATCTTTGCTCTTAATTGTATATAATGCAGCGTCTAAAATTGAACATTAAAAATTGTGAATTGTGGCGTGGAGCAGGTCTGTTGATGAGATTCTAAAATCGCCCTTCTACTGGGATAACACACGCTACTGGATAAACAATGTGGATTCATTAGCGTGGGGACATTCTCGTATAATTAATTGTGATAAAGAATAATATTAGAATTGTATTAATAGGAATACATTTTATTGAATAAATTTTATCTTTTTAATCCCCTTAGAATCTTCCTTTGGTAAAAATATTATGGTTAGACTAAATGTGCCAGATAAATTTACTTATCAATATTACATCTACGCTCAGGCTGAAAAACATTTAAAGTGGGCAGTATAATAAAAGAAACACATAATGCTTTATATTGCTCTAATCCTTATCATTAAATAAAAAAATACAATATTCATTATTACAAGAAAAAAAAAGAAGTTTTTAAATCATCATTTTAATATACTGTTTGTGGTGTTGAAAATGTTTCAATATTTAAATGAATAAAATAATTAAAAAGATTAATTTACTTTTTCTACGATTCTCTTATCACTTGTTGTGTAGGATAAATTTCCTTATCAATATTACATATATGCTCACGCTGAAAACATTTAAATTGGGTAGCATAATAAAAGAAGATATATAAACATTTTAATAATACATTTTATTAGTATAATCCTTATAATTAAAAAATAATATTCACAATAAAAAAACACTTCATAATTATAAGAAAAAACATTATAATTACAAGAATAAATATTATTTACAATTAAATATATATATGAATTTATCACATTGGGTTTGTATTATTTTTTTGGTATTTTGGAATGGCACCAGGCAAGAGTATGTACGCCATCGGGGTAGATGTAACGTTTATCGTCATTGCTGCTTAGCGCAATTTTATTTTGCTCGATGGTAAATATGTCGTGTTTGTAGCTCCTAAATGTCCTTTGTTTACGATATATTTGCTCCCCGGTGAGCAAACACTGTTTATAATCCCCGCCACTAATGTCTTTATTCACAACACATTTTTTCACACCTTTAGCCTTCTTCTTCCAATTCGTTTTATCCCTCTCTGTGAAATGAGCATACATTTTTGCTCTTATTCAAACATGTTCAAACATAATCTCACCCGCCAACTCGTTCTTCATTAAGCCTAACACACCTTTATTTTTAGCGGCATATCGAAAACGTTATCAGACCCTTAATTGCTAGTATCAAATTTATCAATGTTCTCCTTGATATCTGTATAAAGATCATCGGTTTCAATCAATAAAATGAAACTGTCTGTGTCACAGTAGCATAGAGTAACTTTGTCGCCATACTTTGGTTTCAAAAAATCGTAATAAAATCCATACATTAACAATTTTGATAGTTCTAAAACGGAAAACCCCACATAAATCGGCTTGTTATATAGAACTTTTAATTTTTCAAATTGAATCGCGATCAAATTTTCGGTGAATGTTGAAACACTTTTCATATTCGGTTTAGCGAGAAGTGTTTCCGCGCCCGGTTCACGGCCAATATTTTCCCAATGATTGATAAGTTTAACATCTACTCGTTTGTCTACTTTTTCCATCGTTTTGCCAAATACGCTATTGTTCATTAATTTAAAAAGTCTTTTTCAAAATCATTTTTAGCCGCCTGCCGTAAAGTAGTGTTTAAACCAATATATTGTTTTAGCCAATCAGATTGCCGGAATTCAATTATTCTATGGATTCTTGTAATTTTGAGTTAGTGATTTATTGCCTGCTTTAATTTTCTGTAGTGAACAATATACTTTTCTTTATTGTTTAAATTTGGAATAAGTTTTGTGTTATTAAATTTTGATTTTGGTGGAACCAGGCTTTCAACAAGGAATGGTAAATCATTATGTAGGACCTGTAGTGATTCAGGATACTCGATGTCTGCTTCGATGAAGTAGCCAATAGGTGAATCATCGCTCATTTTCATCACGTCAAATTCTAAAATTTCAGTCTCCGTCAACCATTTAAAACCGCCATAGGGAATTAGTTGAGAAAGTGCCCAGCCATATAAATTATTAGCATCCCAGTACGCCTTCCCGTATCTCAGCGAGGCTTGACAAATACCTCCTCTAATGCCTTTCGAGTTGAAATGGTGCATGTCTATGTCGGTGAAAAGTTCTATATTTATATTCGTTATTTTCAACATTGCATCCCAGCTCAGTGCGGGTGCCGTATAATAATGGGTCGGATCGAGCTGATATGTCGTGATGCGTTTCGAAACTGTTCGAAAATATCTGTCAATAACAATACGTCAGTCTTTAAATACAGGTCAAAGTAATCTTTTAAATTTCTACAATTAAAAGTCGTCCAAACAGTCTGTGCAAAATTGTATTCTTTGTCGGTGATGATATGATAATTTAGGTAGTCGTTAAAACAGTCCTTTTGCGGTATAGATGTTTCAGCCAGTCTATCAAATGAGTCCATGTGTTTGTATGGGAAAACACCTTTTTGTCTTAATAACATAAAATGCTCATTGTCGGGGTAAAATTTTCTAGCCTCTATGCATTGATCATCGCTCAAATTTTTCGCTAGTTTCTCCAAAGAGCTAGCCATAAATCTGAATAAATCGACAAATCTCAGTTTTATATAAATTTTATTTTCCAGCCCGTTTTATCTACATATTCGCCGACCGGTAGATTTTTGGTGATTGAAATATATTTCTCCTTATTTTGAGCAATGATATCGATTTTTTCCTCATCGCAGCCATCCTCCATCCATGTAACAAATAAATGCGCGTCATAATTTGACATGTTGTGGAAGAAAACAGGAATTATTTTCGGAATTTTATAATTTAAATTACAATTTGAGTGCGCGGCTCCCCGAAATTAACCCGTTAAATGATCATGATCGGCGACTTTGTCTGGTACTTGTAATGATTTATTACATATATGACAAAAAGTGGCCGTATCGTAGGAATTTTGTTCATCTTCCGTTAATTTAATCATCGGAAGTGTGACGCTTAAATGATTCCTATATATTTCCTTAATATCCGCACAGAGGTTCTCGTAAAATAATTTCGGGCAATCTTCTCCGGTATAAGTCACGAATTTATTCAATGAATCATCTAATGAACATTTTATATTATATGCAAAACTGTACGGTACGTGTATATGTGTTTGATTGGTATAGCTATTGTCGGGGTTTGGCGAACATGTATCTATCGGTTTTAAAATTTATTCAAAATATGCGTATACAACAAAGGGTATATGCATTTTTCTATCGTAATTTTGGAATTTTAATATATCCCCTGGGATCATATCACCTCGCTTGTCTTTTACATTGTCTTTTGTCCGCATAATAGTGTAAATTTTGTTGCAGTCATTCAATTTTTGTTGATAAAAAGTCAACTCGCTTGAAATAAAAGTCAGACATCCATCACATAGATATTTCTTCTCACAATGCGATGATATTTGACTTCTTACAGGTCGCGAAATATATTTTATCCATACATAATGGCCTTTAACACCGTCTTCTCAATATAATAAATTTACATGTCCTGCCCTAGTGTCATTAGTGTGAAAAGTTGGTCCTACAACGTCGTGTTGTTTAGATTTAAAATTAAATTCTAAACCATAAACGTTAATGCTAATGTTGTTCATCTGTTCAAATTTGGAAATGTCTTTAATTTTAATTGGAAATTCTAGTCCGTCGTAATTTAAAATTTGAGAGTAGTGGAGGTATGATGCCGGGCGATGAGGATTTGCATTCGCGGGGTGTAATGCGGATACAATGCTCCATAATAAACAAAACTCGTCTTCCTTTTGAACATTGATACACGCTTTCAGGTCCCTAATCTCTTTTGGCAGTTCAATAAATGATGACCCACGTATTGGTTTATATTTATTTAGATTAATTTCTAAATGGGAAATCTCCCTAAGTGACCTTCGGGTTGGTTCTTTCTCCTGAAACTTCATAAATTTCTATAAAGTTACTCATGCTAGGTGTAATTTCACAATATTTTGTATTAAATGATTTTAATTCACCCGCTGTATTTTTTTCATTTATGTAAATACTAAATAGCTCTATATTAAATTTCAACCCGGAATTATACGACTTGATAACGTTTTCAATCAAGCAACGTACAGTGTACCTTAATTTACTAATAAAACTATCTATATCTATACCCGATCCATTAATCCTATAACTTGCCACTCTGTTCTTGTAGCTAGAACAAACTTCTATAACATTTTGTTTGAACGGCTTCACCGCCACCTGGGGATGTTTTTGCGACCGCAGATGTCCAGCGTACTTGACTCTGGTTGTGAATTGCTGATCACATATCTCGCAGTGATGGGTCGAAGGGGTCGTATGATCTAATTTAACCTTCTTCGAGGTGGAGGGTGATTCGTCAACATCTAGGGGTCTCTTCGAGGTAGTAGGCTCATCGGTGTTATGTTGTTGTTGTTTCTTGTGACGTTTCATTAAAAACTATCCTCTCTTGTGAATTGAGCATTGCAAACGTCACATTTATAATACATTTTAACCCCTATAAATTAAATTAACTTGTGAATTGGATATTTATAATATATTTTAGGCTCACCACAGGTTTTCTGATGTCTTGATAGGGTATCCTTCCTTCTGAACACTTTTCCGCATTGGGCGCAAGAAAACATTTTTCAAAACTTGTATCTACGATGACGATTCGTTTTCGAATGATGTTTTAGAGCTCTCAGCACGGTTCTTATAACGACGTTTTATGCATTAAAATGATGTGGAAATTAAAACGTCACGGTTGAAAAACATTTTACTTTACTTACATTACTTAATAAACACTATTTGCAGCATTGCATTTAATTGCGACAATAAACCAGTTCTACGAATGCGGATTCTAATGTGAAAGTGAATTTATTGAAAGTGAATAATTAATTTGATATGTGATTTTAAATTTTAATAGCGATAGTAAACACTATTCAGTTTTAATAATGCGGATTTGCTAATCTAGTCTAACCTTGTCTAGTCTGGTAGTATTAATTAATCCAGTCTGGTGTTATCTGATCCAGTCCGGTTCCAGGATGGAAAATTTAGTCTGACCTTATCTAGTCTGGTGGTATTATATAAAACTAATCAATTATAACGGGGAGAATTGTTTTTTTCGTGCACATTGCATTGAAGTGCACATTAACTTTTAATGAGAATAATTAATTTTATATGTTATTTTACATTTTAATTGCGACAATAAATACTATTCAGGAATGATTCAGGAATTGCTTTTTCAAGGAAGGAAAATTTAGTGTGACTGGTGGTGGTATTAACTAATCTATATAAAAGGGGGATACAGAACTCAACCTAATACTTCAGTATTTAATCCTATAATCCACTAAATAATCTTAGGAAACCAAATGCACAAGAAAACTAAAAAAAAGAAAAATAAAGTAACAAACTATACCCGTCATGTTCTAAACAAATTAGAAGGTAACTGTTCAGAATTCTATACGTCATCTGACAGCAAAATTCCAAACTAATGGAAAAGATATCTGCTCAAAAATAAAGATTGGCGCTATCTTTAATGTAGTAGGGTAAACATTGACAGCATGTTTACAGGAATCTGTAATTTAATCTAATCCACTAAATAGTCTTAGGCAATCAAATGCACAAGAAAACTTGTAATTTAATTGAAGGAATCTTTAAAGCGCCATCTATGATTTAGTAGGGAAAATTGAATTACAGGAATCTGTAATTTTTAAATTTTTTTACAGAAATCTGTAAAGCGCCATCTGTGATATAGTAGGGAAAATTGAATTATAGGAATCTGTAATTTTTTAAATTTTTACAGGAGTCTGTAATTTCAAGGTTGGTGGTTGTGGTGGTTCCAGAACAAACTATCTTTCCCTACTAAGTTACGCGCGGCAGCGCCAACTCTCGATTTAATATAGGACAAAGTGGCAAGGACCATTGGTTTAACCCTGGTTAGATTAGGTTGCCCATCGCGAAGCGGAAAGATAAATCAAGACAATATACGGGCGGCAGCGCGAACTCTCGATACAATATAGGACAAAGTGGCAAGGACCGTTGGTTTAACCCTGGTTAGATTAGGTTGCCCACCGCGAAGCGGAAATATAAATCAAGACAACATACGCGCGGTAGCGCGAGCTCTCGATTCAATATAGGACAAAGTGGCAAGGACCGTTGGTTTAACCCTGGTTACATTAGGTTTCCCACCGCGAAGCAGAAAGATATATCAAGACAATATACGCGCGGCAGCGCAAACTCTCGATTCAATATAGGACAAAGTGGCAAAGACCATTGGTTTAACCCTGGTTAGATTAGGTTGCCCACCGCGAAGCGGAAATATAAATCAAGACAACTTACGCTCGGTAGTGCGAACTCTCGTTTTAATAAAGAACAAAGTGGCAAGGACCGTTGATTTTACCCTGGTTACATTAGGTTTCCCACCCCGAAGCGGTAAGATAAATCAAGACAAGATAAGCGCGGCAGCCCGAACTCTCGATTCAATATAGGACAAAGTGGCAAGGACCATTGGTTTAACTCTGGTTAGATTAGGTTGCCCATTAGATTAGATTGACCGGTAGATTTTTGGTGATTGAAATATATTTCTCCTTATTTTGAGCAATGATATCGATTTTTTCCTCATCGCAGCCATCCTCCATCCATGTAACAAATAAATGCGCGTCATAATTTGACATGTTGTGGAAGAAAACAGGAATTATTTTCGGAATTTTATAATTTAAATTACAATTTGAGTGCGCGGCTCCCCGAAATTAACCCGTTAAATGATCATGATCGGCGACTTTGTCTGGTACTTGTAATGATTTATTACATATATGACAAAAAGTGGCCGTATCGTAGGAATTTTGTTCATCTTCCGTTAATTTAATCATCGGAAGTGTGACGCTTAAATGATTCCTATATATTTCCTTAATATCCGCACAGAGGTTCTCGTAAAATAATTTCGGGCAATCTTCTCCGGTATAAGTCACGAATTTATTCAATGAATCATCTAATGAACATTTTATATTATATGCAAAACTGTACGGTACGTGTATATGTGTTTGATTGGTATAGCTATTGTCGGGGTTTGGCGAACATGTATCTATCGGTTTTAAAATTTATTCAAAATATGCGTATACAACAAAGGGTATATGCATTTTTCTATCGTAATTTTGGAATTTTAATATATCCCCTGGGATCATATCACCTCGCTTGTCTTTTACATTGTCTTTTGTCCGCATAATAGTGTAAATTTTGTTGCAGTCATTCAATTTTTGTTGATAAAAAGTCAACTCGCTTGAAATAAAAGTCAGACATCCATCACATAGATATTTCTTCTCACAATGCGATGATATTTGACTTCTTACAGGTCGCGAAATATATTTTATCCATACATAATGGCCTTTAACACCGTCTTCTCAATATAATAAATTTACATGTCCTGCCCTAGTGTCATTAGTGTGAAAAGTTGGTCCTACAACGTCGTGTTGTTTAGATTTAAAATTAAATTCTAAACCATAAACGTTAATGCTAATGTTGTTCATCTGTTCAAATTTGGAAATGTCTTTAATTTTAATTGGAAATTCTAGTCCGTCGTAATTTAAAATTTGAGAGTAGTGGAGGTATGATGCCGGGCGATGAGGATTTGCATTCGCGGGGTGTAATGCGGATACAATGCTCCATAATAAACAAAACTCGTCTTCCTTTTGAACATTGATACACGCTTTCAGGTCCCTAATCTCTTTTGGCAGTTCAATAAATGATGACCCACGTATTGGTTTATATTTATTTAGATTAATTTCTAAATGGGAAATCTCCCTAAGTGACCTTCGGGTTGGTTCTTTCTCCTGAAACTTCATAAATTTCTATAAAGTTACTCATGCTAGGTGTAATTTCACAATATTTTGTATTAAATGATTTTAATTCACCCGCTGTATTTTTTTCATTTATGTAAATACTAAATAGCTCTATATTAAATTTCAACCCGGAATTATACGACTTGATAACGTTTTCAATCAAGCAACGTACAGTGTACCTTAATTTACTAATAAAACTATCTATATCTATACCCGATCCATTAATCCTATAACTTGCCACTCTGTTCTTGTAGCTAGAACAAACTTCTATAACATTTTGTTTGAACGGCTTCACCGCCACCTGGGGATGTTTTTGCGACCGCAGATGTCCAGCGTACTTGACTCTGGTTGTGAATTGCTGATCACATATCTCGCAGTGATGGGTCGAAGGGGTCGTATGATCTAATTTAACCTTCTTCGAGGTGGAGGGTGATTCGTCAACATCTAGGGGTCTCTTCGAGGTAGTAGGCTCATCGGTGTTATGTTGTTGTTGTTTCTTGTGACGTTTCATTAAAAACTATCCTCTCTTGTGAATTGAGCATTGCAAACGTCACATTTATAATACATTTTAACCCCTATAAATTAAATTAACTTGTGAATTGGATATTTATAATATATTTTAGGCTCACCACAGGTTTTCTGATGTCTTGATAGGGTATCCTTCCTTCTGAACACTTTTCCGCATTGGGCGCAAGAAAACATTTTTCAAAACTTGTATCTACGATGACGATTCGTTTTCGAATGATGTTTTAGAGCTCTCAGCACGGTTCTTATAACGACGTTTTATGCATTAAAATGATGTGGAAATTAAAACGTCACGGTTGAAAAACATTTTACTTTACTTACATTACTTAATAAACACTATTTGCAGCATTGCATTTAATTGCGACAATAAACCAGTTCTACGAATGCGGATTCTAATGTGAAAGTGAATTTATTGAAAGTGAATAATTAATTTGATATGTGATTTTAAATTTTAATAGCGATAGTAAACACTATTCAGTTTTAATAATGCGGATTTGCTAATCTAGTCTAACCTTGTCTAGTCTGGTAGTATTAATTAATCCAGTCTGGTGTTATCTGATCCAGTCCGGTTCCAGGATGGAAAATTTAGTCTGACCTTATCTAGTCTGGTGGTATTATATAAAACTAATCAATTATAACGGGGAGAATTGTTTTTTTCGTGCACATTGCATTGAAGTGCACATTAACTTTTAATGAGAATAATTAATTTTATATGTTATTTTACATTTTAATTGCGACAATAAATACTATTCAGGAATGATTCAGGAATTGCTTTTTCAAGGAAGGAAAATTTAGTGTGACTGGTGGTGGTATTAACTAATCTATATAAAAGGGGGATACAGAACTCAACCTAATACTTCAGTATTTAATCCTATAATCCACTAAATAATCTTAGGAAACCAAATGCACAAGAAAACTAAAAAAAAGAAAAATAAAGTAACAAACTATACCCGTCATGTTCTAAACAAATTAGAAGGTAACTGTTCAGAATTCTATACGTCATCTGACAGCAAAATTCCAAACTAATGGAAAAGATATCTGCTCAAAAATAAAGATTGGCGCTATCTTTAATGTAGTAGGGTAAACATTGACAGCATGTTTACAGGAATCTGTAATTTAATCTAATCCACTAAATAGTCTTAGGCAATCAAATGCACAAGAAAACTTGTAATTTAATTGAAGGAATCTTTAAAGCGCCATCTATGATTTAGTAGGGAAAATTGAATTACAGGAATCTGTAATTTTTAAATTTTTTTACAGAAATCTGTAAAGCGCCATCTGTGATATAGTAGGGAAAATTGAATTATAGGAATCTGTAATTTTTTAAATTTTTACAGGAGTCTGTAATTTCAAGGTTGGTGGTTGTGGTGGTTCCAGAACAAACTATCTTTCCCTACTAAGTTACGCGCGGCAGCGCCAACTCTCGATTTAATATAGGACAAAGTGGCAAGGACCATTGGTTTAACCCTGGTTAGATTAGGTTGCCCATCGCGAAGCGGAAAGATAAATCAAGACAATATACGGGCGGCAGCGCGAACTCTCGATACAATATAGGACAAAGTGGCAAGGACCGTTGGTTTAACCCTGGTTAGATTAGGTTGCCCACCGCGAAGCGGAAATATAAATCAAGACAACATACGCGCGGTAGCGCGAGCTCTCGATTCAATATAGGACAAAGTGGCAAGGACCGTTGGTTTAACCCTGGTTACATTAGGTTTCCCACCGCGAAGCAGAAAGATATATCAAGACAATATACGCGCGGCAGCGCAAACTCTCGATTCAATATAGGACAAAGTGGCAAAGACCATTGGTTTAACCCTGGTTAGATTAGGTTGCCCACCGCGAAGCGGAAATATAAATCAAGACAACTTACGCTCGGTAGTGCGAACTCTCGTTTTAATAAAGAACAAAGTGGCAAGGACCGTTGATTTTACCCTGGTTACATTAGGTTTCCCACCCCGAAGCGGTAAGATAAATCAAGACAAGATAAGCGCGGCAGCCCGAACTCTCGATTCAATATAGGACAAAGTGGCAAGGACCATTGGTTTAACTCTGGTTAGATTAGGTTGCCCATCGCGAAGCGGAGAGATAAATCAAGACAATATACGGGCGGCAGCGCGAACTCTCGATGCAATATAGGACAAAGTGGCAAGGACCGTTGGTTTAACCCATATTAGATTAGGTTGCCCACCGCGAAGCGGAAATATAAATCAAGACAACATACGCGCGGCAGCGCGAATTCTCGATTCAATATTGGACAAAGTGGCAAGGCCCGTTGGTTTAACCCTGGCTAGATTAGGTTACCGACCTCAAAGCGGAAAGGTAAATCAAGACAATATACGCGCGGCAGCGCGAACTCTCGATGCAATATAAGACAAAGAGGCAAGGACCGTTGGTTTAACCCTGGTTAGATTAGGTTGCCAACCGCGAAGCGGAAAGTTAGTTTAACCCTGGTTAGATTAACTTGCCCACTGCGAAGCGGAAAGATAAATCAAGACAACATACGCGCGGCAGCGCGAACTCTCGATTTAATATAGGACAAAGTGGCAAGGACTGTTGTTTTAACTCTTATTAGATTAGGTTGCCCACCGCGAAGTGGAAAGGTTAATCAAGGCAACATACGCGCAGCAGAGCGAACTCTCGATTAAATATAGGCAGAAAGTGGCAAGGACCGTTGGTTTAACCCTGGTTAGATTAGGTTGCCCACCGCGAAGCGGAAATATAAATCAAGACAACATAGGCGCGGTACCGCGAGCTCTCGATTCAATATAGGACAAAGTGGCAAGGATCGTTGGTTTAACCCTGGTTACATTGGGTTTCCCACCGCAAAGCGGAAAGATATATCAAGACAATATACGCGCGGCAGCGCGAACTCTCGATTCAATATAGGACAAAGTGGCAAGGACCATTGGTTTAACCCTGGTTAGATTAGGTTGCCCACCGCGAAGCGGAAATATAAATCAAGACAACATACGCTGCGTAGTGCGAAATCTCGATTTAATAAAGAACAAATTGGCAAGGACCGTTGGTTTAACTCTGGTTAGATTAGGTTTCCCACCGCGATGCGGAAATATAAATCAAGACAACATACGCGCTGTAGCGCGAGCTCTTGATTCAATATAGGACAAAGTGGCAAGGACCGTTGGTTTAACCCTGGTTACATTAGGTTTCCCACCCCGAAGCGGTAAGATAAATCAAGACAAGATACGCGCGGCAGCGCAAACTCTCGATTCAATATAGGACAAAGTGGCAAGGACCATTGGTTTAACCCTGGTTAGATTAGGTTGCCCATAGCGAAGCGGAAAAATAAATCAAGACAATATACGGGCGGCAGCGCGAACTCTCGATGCAATATAGGACAAAGTGGCAAGGACCGTTGGTTTAACCCTAGTTAGATCAGGTTTTCCATCGCGAAGCAGAAATATAAATCAAGACAACCTACGCGCGGTAGCGCGAGCTCTCGATTCAATATAGGACAAAGTGGTAAGGACCGTTGGTTTAACCCTAGTTACATTGGGTTTCCCACCCCGAAGCGGAAAGATAAATCAAGGCAATATACGCGCGACAGCGCGAACTCTCGATTCAATATAGGACAAAGTGGCAAGGACCATTGGTTTAACCCTGGTTAGATTAGTTTGACCACCGCGAAGCGGAAAGTTAAATCAAGACAACATACGCGCGGTAGCGCGAACTCTCGATTCAATATAGGACAAAGTTGCAAGGACAGTTAGTTTAACCCTGGTTAGATTAACTTGCCCACTGCGAAGCGGAAAGATAAATCAAGACAACATACGCGCGGCAACGCGAACTCTTGATTTAATATAGGACAAAGTGGCAAGGACCGTTGTTTTAACTCTTGTTAGATTAGGTTGCCCACCGCGAAGCGGAAAGTTAAATCAAGACAACATACGCTCAGCAGAGCGAGCTCTCGATTCAATATAGGAAGAAAGTGGCAAGGACTGTTGGTTTAACTCTGGTTAGATTAGGTTGCCCACCGCGATGCGGAAATATAAATCAAGACAACATACGCGCTGTAGCGCGTGCTCTTGATTCAATATAGGACAAAGTGGCAAGGACCGTTGGTTTAACCCTGGTTACATTTGGTTTCCCACCGCGAAGCGGAGAAATATATCAAGACAATATACGCGCGGCAGCGCAAACTCTCGATTCAATATAGGACAAAGTGGCAAGGACCATTGGTTTAACCCTGGATAGATTAGGTTGCCCACCGGGAAGCGGAAATATAAATCAAGACAACATACGCGCGGCAGCGCTAACTCTTGATTTAATATAGGACAAAGGTGCAAGGACCGTTGTTTTAACTCTTATTAGATTAGGTTGCCGACCTCAAAGCGAAAAGGTAAATCAAGACAATATACGCGCGGCAGCGCGAACTCTCGATGCAATATAGGACAAAGTGGCAAGGACCGTTGGTTTAACCCTGGTTAGATTAGGTTGCCCACCGCGAAGCGGAAATATAAATCAAGACAACATACGCGCAATAGCGCAAACTCTCGATTCAATATAGGACAAAGTGGCAACGACCGATGGTTTAGCTCTGGTTAGATTAGGTTGCCCAACGCGAAGCGGAAAGTTGAATCAAGACAACATACTTGATGCGAACTCTCGATGCAATATAGGACAAAGAGGCAAGGACCGTTGGTTTAATCCTATTTAGATTAGGTTGTCCACTGCGAAGCGAAAAGATAAATCAAGACAACATTCGCGCGGTTGCGCGAACTCTCGGTTTAATAAAAGACAAAGTGGCAAGGACCGTTGGTTTAACCCTGGTTACATTAGGTTTCCCACCGCGAAGCGGAAAGATAAATCAAGACAATATACGCGCGGCAGCGCAAACTCTCGATTCAATATAGGACAAAGTGGCAAGGACCGTTGGTTTAACCCTGGTTACATTGGGTTTCCCACCGCAAAGCGGAAAGATATATCAAGACAATATACGCGCGGCAGCGCAAACTCTCGATTCAATATAGGACAAAGTGGCAAGGACCATTGGTTTAACCCTGGTTAGCTTAGGTTGCCCACCGCGAAGCGGAAATATAAATCAAGACAACATACGCTGGGTAGTGCAAAATCTCGATTTAATAAAGAACAAATTGGCAAGGACCGTTGGTTTAACCTTGGTTACATTAGGTTTCCCACCCCGAAGCGGTAAGATAAATCAAGACAAGATACGCGCGGCAGCGCGAACTCTCGATTCAATATAGGACAAAGTGGCAAGGACCATTGGTTTAACCCGGGTTAGATTAGGTTGCCCATTGCGAAGCGGAAAAATAAATCAAGACAATATACGGGCGGCAACGCGAACTCTCGATGCAATATAGGACAAAATGGCAAGGACCGTTGGTTTAACCCTAGTTAGATTAGGTTGTCCATCGCGAAGAAGAAATATAAATCAAGAGAACCTACGCGCGGTAGCGCGAGGTCTCGATTCAATATAGGACAAAGTGGTAAGGACCGTTGGTTTAAGCCTAGTTACATTGGGTTTCCCACTCCGAAGCGGAAAGATAAATCAAGGCAATATACGCGCGACAGCGCGAACTCTCGATTCAATATAGGACAAAGTGGCAAGGACCATTGGTTTAACCCTGGTTAGATTAGTTTGACCACCGCGAAGCGGAAAGATAAATCAAGACAACATACGCGCGGTAGCGCGAACTCTCGATTCAATATAGGACAAAGTTGCAAGGACAGTTAGTTTAACCCTGGTTAGATTAACTTGCCCACTGCGAAGCGGAAAGATAAATCAAGACAACATACGCGCGGCAACGCGAACTCTCGATTCAATATAGGACAAAGTGGCAACGACCGATGGTTTAGCTCTGGTTAGATTAGGTTGCCCAACGCGAAGCGGAAATATAAATCAAGACAACATACGCTGGGTAGTGCGAAATCTCGATTTAATAAAGAACAAATTGGCAAGGACCGTTGGTTTAACCCTGGTTACATTAGGTTTCCCACCCCGAAGCGGTAAGATAAATCAAGACAAGATACGCTCAGCAGAGCGATCTCTCGATTCAATATAGGAAGAAAGTGGCAAGGACTGTTGGTTTAACTCTTGTTTGATTAGGTTGCCCACCGCGAAGCGGAAAGTTAAATCAAGACAACATACGCTCAGCAGAGCGATCTCTCGATTCAATATAGGAAGAAAGTGGCAAGGACTGTTGGTTTAACTCTGGTTAGATTAGGTTGCCCACCGCGATGCGGAAATATAAATCAAGACAACATACGCGCTGTAGCGCGAGCTCTTGATTCAATATAGGACAAAGTGGCAAGGACCGTTGGTTTAACCCTGGTTACATTTGGTTTCCCACCGCGAAGCGGAAAAATATATCAAGACAATATACGCGCGGCAGCGCAAACTCTCGATTCAATATAGGACAAAGTGGCAAGGACCGTTGTTTTAACCCTGGATAGATTAGGTTGCCCACCGCGAAGCGGAAATATAAATCAAGACAACATACGCGCGGCAGCGCTAACTCTCGATTTAATATAGGACAAAGGTGCAAGGACCGTTGTTTTAACTCTTATTAGATTAGGTTGCCGACCTCAAAGCGAAAAGGTAAATCAAGACAATATACGCGCGGCAGCGCGAACTCTCGATGCAATATAGGACAAAGTGGCAAGGACCGTTGGTTTAACCCTGGTTAGATTAGGTTGCCCACCGCGAAGCGGAAATATAAATCAAGACAACATACGCTGGGTAGTGCGAAATCTCGATTTAATAAAGAACAAATTGGCAAGGACCGTTGGTTTAACCCTGGTTACATTAGGTTTCCCACCCCGAAGCGGTAAGATAAATCAAGACAAGATACGCGCGGCAGTGCGAACTCTCGATTCAATATAGGACAAAGTGGCAAGGACCATTGGTTTAACCCGGGTTAGATTAGGTAGCCCATCGCGAAGCGGAAAAATAAATCAAGACAATATACGGGCGGCAGCGCGAACTCTCGATGCAATATAGGACAAAATGGCAAGGACCGTTGGTTTAACCCTAGTTAGATTAGGTTGTCCATCGCGAAGCAGAAATATAAATCAAGACAACCTACGCGCGGTAGCGAGAGCTCTCGATTCAATATAGGACAAAGTGGTAAGGACCGTTGGTTTAACCCTAGTTACATTGGGTTTCCCACCCCGAAGCGGAAAGATAAATCAAGGCAATATACGCGCGACAGCGCGAACTCTCGATTCAATATAGGACAAAGTGGCAAGGACCATTGGTTTAACCCTGGTTAGATTAGTTTGACCACCGCGAAGCGGAAAGATAAATCAATACAACATACGCGCGGTAGCGCGAACTCTCGATTCAATATAGGACAAAGTTGCAAGGACAGTTAGTTTAACCCTGGTTAGATTAACTTGCCCACTGCGAAGCGGAAAGATAAATCAAGACAACATACGCGCGGCAACGCGAACTCTTGATTTAATATAGGACAAAGTGGCAAGGACCGCTGTTTTAACTCTTGTTAGATTAGGTTGCCCACCGCAAAGCGGAAAGTTAAATCAAGACAACATACGCTCAGCAGAGCGATCTCTCGATTCAATATAGGAAGAAAGTGGCAAGGACTGTTGGTTTAACTCTGGTTAGATTAGGTTGCCCACCGCGATGCGGAAATGTAAATCAAGACAACATACGCGCTGTAGCGCGAGCTCTTGATTCAATATAGGACAAAGTGGCAAGGACCGTTGTTTTAACCCTGGATAGATTAGGTTGCCCACCGCGAAGCGGAAATATAAATCAAGACAACATACGCGCTGCAGCGCTAACTCTCGATTTAATATAGGACAAAGGTGCAAGGACCGTTGTTTTAACTCTTATTAGATTAGGTTGCCGACCTCAAAGCGAAAAGGTGAATCAAGACAATATACGCGCGGCAGCGCGAACTCTCGATGCAATATAGGACAAAGTGGCAAGGACCGTTGGTTTAACCCTGGTTAGATTAGGTTGCCCACCGCGAAGCGGAAATATAAATCAAGACAACATACGCGCAGTAGCGCAAACTCTCGATTCAATATAGGACAAAGTGGCAACGACCGATGGTTTAGCTCTGGTTAGATTAGGTTGCCCAACGCGAAGCGGAAAGTTGAATCAAGACAACATACTTGATGCGAACTCTCGATGCAATATAGGACAAAGAGGCAAGGACCGTTGGTTTAATCCTATTTAGATTAGGTTGTCCACTGCGAAGCGAAAAGATAAATCAAGACAACATTCGCGCGGTTGCGCGAACTCTCGGTTTAATAAAAGACAAAGTGGCAAGGACCGTTGGCTTAACCCTGGTTACATTAGGTTTCCCACCGCGAAGCGGAAAGATAAATCAAGACAATATACGCGCGGCAGCGCAAACTCTCGATTCGATATAGGACAAAGTGGCAAGGACCATTGGTTTAACCCTGGTTAGATTAGGTTGCCCACCGCGAAGCGGAAAGATATATCAGGACAAAATACGCGCGGCAGCGCAAACTCTCGATGCAATATAGGACAAAGTGGCAAGGACCGTTGGTTTAACCCTGGTTAGATTAGGTTGCCCACCGCGAAGAGGAAATATAAATCAAGACAACATACGCGCGGTAGCGCGAACTCTCGATTCAATATAGGACAAAGTAGCAAGGACCGTTGGTTTAACCCTGGTTAGATTAGGTTGCCCACTGCGAAGCGGATATATAAATCAAGGCAACATACGCTCGGTAGCGCGAACTCTCGATTTAATAAAGGACAAAGTGGCAAGGACCGTTGGTTTAACCCTGGTTACATTAGGTTTCCCACCCCAAAGCGGAAAGATAAATCAAGACAAGATACGCGCTGCAGCGCGAACTCTCGATTCAATATAGGACAAAGTGGCAAGTACCATTGGTTTAAACCTGGTTAGATTAGGTTGCCCACCGCGAAGCGGAAATATAAATCAAGAAAACTTACGCGCGGTAGCGCGAACTCTTGATTCAATATAGAATAAAGTGGCAAGGACAGTTAGTTTAACCCTGGTTAGATTAACTTGCCCACTGCGAAGCGGAAAGATAAATCAAGACAACATACACGCGGCAACGCGAACTCTCGATTCAATATAGGACAAAGTGGCAACGACCGATGGTTTAGCTCTGGTTAGATTAGGTTGCCCAACGCGAAGCGGAAATATAAATCAAGACGACATACGCTGGGTAGTGCGAAATCTCGATTTAATAAAGAACAAATTGCCAAGGACCGTTGGTTTAACCCTGGTTACATTAGGTTTCCCACCCCGAAGCGGTAAGATAAATCAAGACAAGATACGCTCAGCAGAGCGATCTCTCGATTCAATATAGGAAGAAAGTGGCAAGGACTGTTGGTTTAACTCTTGTTAGATTAGGTTGCCCACCGCGAAGCGGAAAGTTAAATCAAGACAACATACGCTCAGCAGAGCGATCTCTCGATTCAATATAGGAAGAAAGTGGCAAGGACTGTTGGTTTAACTCTGGTTAGATTAGGTTGCCCACCGCGATGCGGAAATATAAATCAAGACAACATACGCGCTGTAGCGCGAGCTCTTGATTCAATATAGGACAAAGTGGCAAGGACCGTTGGTTTAACCCTGGTTACATTTGGTTTCCCACCGCGAAGCGGAAAAATATATCAAGACAATATACGCGCGGCAGCGCAAACTCTCGATTCAATATAGGACAAAGTGGCAAGGACCGTTGTTTTAACCCTGGATAGATTAGGTTGCCCACCGCGAAGCGGAAATATAAATCAAGACAACATACGCGCTGCAGCGCTAACTCTCGATTTAATATAGGACAAAGGTGCAAGGACCGTTGTTTTAACTCTTATTAGATTAGGTTGCCGACCTCAAAGCGAAAAGGTAAATCAAGACAATATACGCGCGGCAGCGCGAACTCTCGATGCAATATAGGACAAAGTGGCAAGGACCGTTGGTTTAACCCTGGTTAGATTAGGTTGCCCACCGCGAAGCGGAAATATAAATCAAGACAACATACGCGCAGTAGCGCAAACTCTCGATTCAATATAGGACAAGGTGGCAACGACCGATGGTTTAGCTCTGGTTAGATTAGGTTGCCCAACGCGAAGCGGAAAGTTGAATCAAGACAACATACTTGATGCGAACTCTCGATGCAATATAGGACAAAGAGGCAAGGACCGTTGGTTTAATCCTATTTAGATTAGGTTGTCCACTGCGAAGCGAAAAGATAAATCAAGACAACATTCGCGCGGTTGCGCGAACTCTCGGTTTAATAAAAGACAAAGTGGCAAGGACCGTTGGTTTAACCCTGGTTACATTAGGTTTCCCACCGCGAAGCGGAAAGATAAATCAAGACAATATACGCGCGGCAGCGCAAACTCTCGATTCGATATAGGACAAAGTGGCAAGGACCATTGGTTTAACCCTGGTTAGATTAGGTTGCCCACCGCGAAGCGGAAAGATATATCAGGACAAAATACGCGCGGCAGCGCGAACTCTCGATGCAATATAGGACAAAGTGGCAAGGACCGTTGGTTTAACCCTGGTTAGATTAGGTTGCCCACCGCGAAGAGGAAATATAAATCAAGACAACATACGCGCGGTAGCGCGAACCCTCGATTCAATATAGGACAAAGTAGCAAGGACCGTTGGTTTAACCCTGGTTAGATTAGGTTGCCCACTGCGAAGCGGAAATATAAATCAAGGCAACGTACGCTCGGTAGCGCGAACTCTCGATTTAATAAAGGACAAAGTGGCAAGGACCGTTGGTTTAACCCTGGTTACATTAGGTTTCCCACCCCAAAGCGGAAAGATAAATCAAGACAAGATACGCGCGGCAGCGCGAACTCTCGATTCAATATAGGACAAAGTGGCAAGTACCATTGGTTTAAACCTGGTTAGATTAGGTTGCCCACCGCGAAGCGGAAATATAAATCAAGAAAACTTACGCGCGGTAGCGCGAACTCTTGATTCAATATAGAACAAATTGGCAAGGACCGTTGGTTCAACCCTGGTTAGATTAGGTTGCCCAACGCGAAGCGGAAATATAAATCAAGACAACATACGCGCGGCAAAGCGAACTCTCGGTTCAATAAAGGGCAAAGTGGTAAGGTCCGTTGGTTTAACCCTGGTTAGATTAGGTTGCCCACCGCGAGGCGGAAAGATAAATCAAGACAATATACGCATGGCAGCGCGAACTCTCGATTCAATATAGAACAAAGTGGCAAGGACTGTTGGTTCAACCCTGGTTAGATTAGGTTGCCCACCGCGAAGCGGAAATATAAATCAAGAAAACTTACGCGCGGTAGCGCGAACTCTCGTTTCAATACAGGACAAAGTGGCAAGGACCGTTGGTTAACCCTGGTTAGATCAGGTTACCCACCGCGAAGCGGAAAGATAAATCAAGACAACGCACGCGCGGCAGAGCGAACTTTCGATTCAATATAGGACAAAGTGGCAAGGACCATTGGTTTAACCCTGGTCAGATTAAGTTGCCCACCGCAAAGCGGAAAGGTAAATCAAAACAATATACGCGCGGCAGCGCGAACTCTCGATGCAATATAGGACAAAGGGGCAAGGACTGTTGGTTTAACCCTGGTTACATTAGGTTTCCCACCCCGAAGCGGAAAGATAAACCAAGGCAATATACGCGCGACAGCGCGAACTCTCGATTCAATATTGGACAAAGTGGCAAGGCATGTTGGTTTAACCCTGGTTAGATTAGGTTGCCCACCGCGAAGCGGAAATATATATCAGGACAAAATACGCGCGGCAGCGCGAACTCTCGATGCAATATAGGACAAAGTGGCAAGGACCGTTTGTTTAACCCTGGTTAGATTAGGTTGCCCACCGCGAAGAGGAAATATAAATCAAGACAACATACGCGCGGTAGCGCGAACTCTCGATTCAATATAGGACAGAGTAGCAAGGACCGTTGGTTTAACCCTGGTTAGATTAGGTTGCCCACTGCGAAGCGGAAATATAAATCAAGGCAACATACGCTCGGTAGCGCGAACTCTCGATTTAATAAAGGACAAAGTGGCAAGGACCGTTGGTTTAACCCTAGTTACATTAGGTTTCCCACCCCAAAGCGGAAAGATAAATCAAGAAAACTTACGCGCGGTAGCGCGAACTCTTGATTCAATATAGAACAAAGTGGCAAGGACTGTTGGTTTAACCCTGGTTACATTAGGTTTCCCACCCCGAAGCGGAAAGATAAACCAAGGCAATATACGCGCGACAGCGCGAACTCTCGATTCAATATTGGACAAAGTGGCAAGGCATGTTGGTTTAACCCTGGTTAGATTAGGTTGCCCACCTCGAAGCGGAAAGATAAATCAAGACAATATACGCGCGACAGCGCGAGCTCTCGATTCAATATAGGACAAAGTGGCAAGGACCGTTGGTTTAACCCTGGTTACATTAGGTTTCCCACCCCGAAGCGGCAAGATAAATCAAGACAAGATACGCGCGGCTGCGCGAACTCTCGATTCAATATAGGGCAAAGTGGCAAGGACCATTGGTTTAACCTTGGTTAGATTAGGTTGCCCATCGCAAGGCGGAAAGATAAATCAAGACAATATACGGGTGGCAGCGCGAACTCTCGATGCAATATAGGACAAAGTGGCAAGGACCGTTGGTTTAACCCTGGTTACATTTGGTTTCCCACCGCGAAGCGGAGAAATATATCAAGACAATATACGCGCGGCAGCGCAAACTCTCGATTCAATATAGGACAAAGTGGCAAGGACCATTGGTTTAACCCTGGATAGATTAGGTTGCCCACCGCGAAGCGGAAATATAAATCAAGACAACATACGCGCGGCAGCGCTAACTCTTGATTTAATATAGGACAAAGGTGCAAGGACCGTTGTTTTAACTCTTATTAGATTAGGTTGCCGACCTCAAAGCGAAAAGGTAAATCAAGACAATATACGCGCGGCAGCGCGAACTCTCGATGCAATATAGGACAAAGTGGCAAGGACCGTTGGTTTAACCCTGGTTAGATTAGGTTGCCCACCGCGAAGCGGAAATATAAATCAAGACAACATACGCGCAATAGCGCAAACTCTCGATTCAATATAGGACAAAGTGGCAACGACCGATGGTTTAGCTCTGGTTAGATTAGGTTGCCCAACGCGAAGCGGAAAGTTGAATCAAGACAACATACTTGATGCGAACTCTCGATGCAATATAGGACAAAGAGGCAAGGACCGTTGGTTTAATCCTATTTAGATTAGGTTGTCCACTGCGAAGCGAAAAGATAAATCAAGACAACATTCGCGCGGTTGCGCGAACTCTCGGTTTAATAAAAGACAAAGTGGCAAGGACCGTTGGTTTAACCCTGGTTACATTAGGTTTCCCACCGCGAAGCGGAAAGATAAATCAAGACAATATACGCGCGGCAGCGCAAACTCTCGATTCAATATAGGACAAAGTGGCAAGGACCGTTGGTTTAACCCTGGTTACATTGGGTTTCCCACCGCAAAGCGGAAAGATATATCAAGACAATATACGCGCGGCAGCGCAAACTCTCGATTCAATATAGGACAAAGTGGCAAGGACCATTGGTTTAACCCTGGTTAGCTTAGGTTGCCCACCGCGAAGCGGAAATATAAATCAAGACAACATACGCTGGGTAGTGCAAAATCTCGATTTAATAAAGAACAAATTGGCAAGGACCGTTGGTTTAACCTTGGTTACATTAGGTTTCCCACCCCGAAGCGGTAAGATAAATCAAGACAAGATACGCGCGGCAGCGCGAACTCTCGATTCAATATAGGACAAAGTGGCAAGGACCATTGGTTTAACCCGGGTTAGATTAGGTTGCCCATTGCGAAGCGGAAAAATAAATCAAGACAATATACGGGCGGCAACGCGAACTCTCGATGCAATATAGGACAAAATGGCAAGGACCGTTGGTTTAACCCTAGTTAGATTAGGTTGTCCATCGCGAAGAAGAAATATAAATCAAGAGAACCTACGCGCGGTAGCGCGAGGTCTCGATTCAATATAGGACAAAGTGGTAAGGACCGTTGGTTTAACCCTAGTTACATTGGGTTTCCCACTCCGAAGCGGAAAGATAAATCAAGGCAATATACGCGCGACAGCGCGAACTCTCGATTCAATATAGGACAAAGTGGCAAGGACCATTGGTTTAACCCTGGTTAGATTAGTTTGACCACCGCGAAGCGGAAAGATAAATCAAGACAACATACGCGCGGTAGCGCGAACTCTCGATTCAATATAGGACAAAGTTGCAAGGACAGTTAGTTTAACCCTGGTTAGATTAACTTGCCCACTGCGAAGCGGAAAGATAAATCAAGACAACATACGCGCGGCAACGCGAACTCTCGATTCAATATAGGACAAAGTGGCAACGACCGATGGTTTAGCTCTGGTTAGATTAGGTTGCCCAACGCGAAGCGGAAATATAAATCAAGACAACATACGCTGGGTAGTGCGAAATCTCGATTTAATAAAGAACAAATTGGCAAGGACCGTTGGTTTAACCCTGGTTACATTAGGTTTCCCACCCCGAAGCGGTAAGATAAATCAAGACAAGATACGCTCAGCAGAGCGATCTCTCGATTCAATATAGGAAGAAAGTGGCAAGGACTGTTGGTTTAACTCTTGTTTGATTAGGTTGCCCACCGCGAAGCGGAAAGTTAAATCAAGACAACATACGCTCAGCAGAGCGATCTCTCGATTCAATATAGGAAGAAAGTGGCAAGGACTGTTGGTTTAACTCTGGTTAGATTAGGTTGCCCACCGCGATGCGGAAATATAAATCAAGACAACATACGCGCTGTAGCGCGAGCTCTTGATTCAATATAGGACAAAGTGGCAAGGACCGTTGGTTTAACCCTGGTTACATTTGGTTTCCCACCGCGAAGCGGAAAAATATATCAAGACAATATACGCGCGGCAGCGCAAACTCTCGATTCAATATAGGACAAAGTGGCAAGGACCGTTGTTTTAACCCTGGATAGATTAGGTTGCCCACCGCGAAGCGGAAATATAAATCAAGACAACATACGCGCGGCAGCGCTAACTCTCGATTTAATATAGGACAAAGGTGCAAGGACCGTTGTTTTAACTCTTATTAGATTAGGTTGCCGACCTCAAAGCGAAAAGGTAAATCAAGACAATATACGCGCGGCAGCGCGAACTCTCGATGCAATATAGGACAAAGTGGCAAGGACCGTTGGTTTAACCCTGGTTAGATTAGGTTGCCCACCGCGAAGCGGAAAGATAAATCAAGACAATATACGCGCGGCAGCGCAAACTCTCGATTCAATATAGGACAAAGTGGCAAGGACCGTTGGTTTAACCCTGGTTACATTGGGTTTCCCACCGCAAAGCGGAAAGATATATCAAGACAATATACGCGCGGCAGCGCAAACTCTCGATTCAATATAGGACAAAGTGGCAAGGACCATTGGTTTAACCCTGGTTAGCTTAGGTTGCCCACCGCGAAGCGGAAATATAAATCAAGACAACATACGCTGGGTAGTGCAAAATCTCGATTTAATAAAGAACAAATTGGCAAGGACCGTTGGTTTAACCTTGGTTACATTAGGTTTCCCACCCCGAAGCGGTATGATAAATCAAGACAGGATACGCGCGGCAGCGCGAACTCTCGATTCAATATAGGACAAAGTGGCAAGGACCATTGGTTTAACCCGGGTTAGATTAGGTTGCCCATCGCGAAGCGGAAAAATAAATCAAGACAATATACGGGCGGCAGCGCGAACTCTCGATGCAATATAGGACAAAATGGCAAGGACCGTTGGTTTAACCCTAGTTAGATTAGGTTGTCCATCGCGAAGCAGAAATATAAATCAAGACAACCTACCCGCGGTAGCGCGAGGTCTCGATTCAATATAGGACAAAGTGGTAAGGACCGTTGGTTTAACCCTAGTTACATTGGGTTTCCCACCCCGAAGCGGAAAGATAAATCAAGGCAATATACGCGCGACAGCGCGAACTCTCGATTCAATATAGGACAAAGTGGCAAGGACCATTGGTTTAACCCTGGTTAGATTAGTTTGACCACCGCGAAGCGGAAAGATAAATCAAGACAACATACGCGCGGTAGCGCGAACTCTCGATTCAATATAGGACAAAGTTGCAAGGACAGTTAGTTTAACCCTGGTTAGATTAACTTGCCCACTGCGAAGCGGAAAGATAAATCAAGACAACATACGCGCGGCAACGCGAACTCTCGATTCAATATAGGACAAAGTGGCAACGACCGATGGTTTAGCTCTGGTTAGATTAGGTTGCCCAACGCGAAGCGGAAATATAAATCAAGACAACATACGCTGGGTAGTGCGAAATTTCGATTTAATAAAGAACAAATTGGCAAGGACCGTTGGTTTAACCCTGGTTACATTAGGTTTCCCACCCCGAAGCGGTAAGATAAATCAAGACAAGATAAGCTCAGCAGAGCGATCTCTCGATTCAATATAGGAAGAAAGTGGCAAGGACTGTTGGTTTAACTCTTGTTTGATTAGGTTGCCCACCGCGAAGCGGAAAGTTAAATCAAGACAACATACGCTCAGCAGAGCGATCTCTCGATTTAATATAGGAAGAAAGTGGCAAGGACTGTTGGTTTAACTCTGGTTAGATTAGGTTGCCCACCGCGATGCGGAAATATAAATCAAGACAACATACGCGCTGTAGCGCGAGCTCTTGATTCAATATAGGACAAAGTGGCAAGGACCGTTGGTTTAACCCTGGTTACATTTGGTTTCCCACCGCGAAGCAGAAAAATATATCAAGACAATATACGCGCGGCAGCGCAAACTCTCGATTCAATATAGGACAAAGTGGCAAGGACCGTTGTTTTAACCCTGGATAGATTAGGTTGCCCACCGCGAAGCGGAAATATAAATAAAGACAACATACGCGCGGCAGCGCTAACTCTCGATTTAATATAGGACAAAGGTGCAAGGACCTTTGTTTTAACTCTTATTAGATTAGGTTGCCGACCTCAAAGCGAAAAGGTAAATCAAGACAATATACGCGCGGCAGCGCGAACTCTCGATGCAATATAGGACAAAGTGGCAAGGACCGTTGGTTTAACCCTGGTTAGATTAGGTTGCCCACCGCGAAGCGGAAATATAAATCAAGACAACATACGCTGGGTAGTGCGAAATCTCGATTTAATAAAGAACAAATTGGCAAGGACCGTTGGTTTAACCCTGGTTACATTAGGTTTCCCACCCCGAAGCGGTAAGATAAATCAAGACAAGATACGCGCGGCAGTGCGAACTCTCGATTCAATATAGGACAAAGTGGCAAGGACCATTGGTTTAACCCGGGTTAGATTAGGTAGCCCATCGCGAAGCGGAAAAATAAATCAAGACAATATACGGGCGGCAGCGCGAACTCTCGATGCAATATAGGACAAAATGGCAAGGGCCGTTGGTTTAACCCTAGTTAGATTAGGTTGTCCATCGCGAAGCAGAAATATAAATCAAGACAACCTACGCGCGGTAGCGCGAGCTCTCGATTCAATATAGGACAAAGTGGTAAGGACCGTTGGTTTAACCCTAGTTACATTGGGTTTCCCACCCCGAAGCGGAAAGATAAATCAAGGCAATATACGCGCGACAGCGCGAACTCTCGATTCAATATAGGACAAAGTGGCAAGGACCATTGGTTTAACCCTGGTTAGATTAGTTTGACCACCGCGAAGCGGAAAGATAAATCAATACAACATACGCGCGGTAGCGCGAACTCTCGATTCAATATAGGACAAAGTTGCAAGGACAGTTAGTTTAACCCTGGTTAGATTAACTTGCCCACTGCGAAGCGGAAAGATAAATCAAGACAACATACGCGCGGCAACGCGAACTCTTGATTTAATATAGGACAAAGTGGCAAGGACCGCTGTTTTAACTCTTGTTAGATTAGGTTGCCCACCGCGAAGCGGAAAGTTAAATCAAGACAACATACGCTCAGCAGAGCGATCGCTCGATTCAATATAGGAAGAAAGTGGCAAGGACTGTTGGTTTAACTCTGGTTAGATTAGGTTGCCCACCGCGATGCGGAAATGTAAATCAAGACAACATACGCGCTGTAGCGCGAGCTCTTGATTCAATATAGGACAAAGTGGCAAGGACCGTTGTTTTAACCCTGGATAGATTAGGTTGCCCACCGCGAAGCGGAAATATAAATCAAGACAACATACGCGCTGCAGCGCTAACTCTCGATTTAATATAGGACAAAGGTGCAAGGACCGTTGTTTTAACTCTTATTAGATTAGGTTGCCGACCTCAAAGCGAAAAGGTGAATCAAGACAATATACGCGCGGCAGCGCGAACTCTCGATGCAATATAGGACAAAGTGGCAAGGACCGTTGGTTTAACCCTGGTTAGATTAGGTTGCCCACCGCGAAGCGGAAATATAAATCAAGACAACATACGCGCAGTAGCGCAAACTCTCGATTCAATATAGGACAAAGTGGCAACGACCGATGGTTTAGCTCTGGTTAGATTAGGTTGCCCAACGCGAAGCGGAAAGTTGAATCAAGACAACATACTTGATGCGAACTCTCGATGCAATATAGGACAAAGAGGCAAGGACCGTTGGTTTAATCCTATTTAGATTAGGTTGTCCACTGCGAAGCGAAAAGATAAATCAAGACAACATTCGCGCGGTTGCGCGAACTCTCGGTTTAATAAAAGACAAAGTGGCAAGGACCGTTGGTTTAACCCTGGTTACATTAGGTTTCCCACCGCGAAGCGGAAAGATAAATCAAGACAATATACGCGCGGCAGCGCAAACTCTCGATTCGATATAGGACAAAGTGGCAAGGACCATTGGTTTAACCCTGGTTAGATTAGGTTGCCCACCGCGAAGCGGAAAGATATATCAGGACAAAATACGCGCGGCAGCGCAAACTCTCGATGCAATATAGGACAAAGTGGCAAGGACCGTTGGTTTAACCCTGGTTAGATTAGGTTGCCCACCGCTAAGAGGAAATATAAATCAAGACAACATACGCGCGGTAGCGCGAACTCTCGATTCAATATAGGACAAAGTAGCAAGGACCGTTGGTTTAACCCTGGTTAGATTAGGTTGCCCACTGCGAAGCGGAAATATAAATCAAGGCAACATACGCTCGGTAGCGCGAACTCTCGATTTAATAAAGGACAAAGTGGCAAGGACCGTTGGTTTAACCCTGGTTACATTAGGTTTCCCACCCCAAAGCGGAAAGATAAATCAAGACAAGATACGCGCTGCAGCGCGAACTCTCGATTCAATATAGGACAAAGTGGCAAGTACCATTGGTTTAAACCTGGTTAGATTAGGTTGCCCACCGCGAAGCGGAAATATAAATCAAGAAAACTTACGCGCGGTAGCGCGAACTCTTGATTCAATATAGAATAAAGTGGCAAGGACAGTTAGTTTAACCCTGGTTAGATTAACTTGCCCACTGCGAAGCGGTAAGATAAATCAAGACAACATACACGCGGCAACGCGAACTCTCGATTCAATATAGGACAAAGTGGCAACGACCGATGGTTTAGCTCTGGTTAGATTAGGTTGCCCAACGCGAAGCGGAAATATAAATCAAGACGACATACGCTGGGTAGTGCGAAATCTCGATTTAATAAAGAACAAATTGGCAAGGACCGTTGGTTTAACCCTGGTTACATTAGGTTTCCCACCCCGAAGCGGTAAGATAAATCAAGACAAGATACGCTCAGCAGAGCGATCTCTCGATTCAATATAGGAAGAAAGTGGCAAGGACTGTTGGTTTAACTCTTGTTAGATTAGGTTGCCCACCGCGAAGCAGAAAGTTAAATCAAGACAACATACGCTCAGCAGAGCGATCTCTCGATTCAATATAGGAAGAAAGTGGCAAGGACTGTTGGTTTAACTCTGGTTAGATTAGGTTGCCCACCGCGATGCGGAAATATAAATCAAGACAACATACGCGCTGTAGCGCGAGCTCTTGATTCAATATAGGACAAAGTGGCAAGGACCGTTGGTTTAACCCTGGTTACATTTGGTTTCCCACCGCGAAGCGGAAAAATATATCAAGACAATATACGCGCGGCAGCGCAAACTCTCGATTCAATATAGGACAAAGTGGCAAGGACCGCTGTTTTAACCCTGGATAGATTAGGTTGCCCACCGCGAAGCGGAAATATAAATCAAGACAACATACGCGCTGCAGCGCTAACTCTCGATTTAATATAGGACAAAGGTGCAAGGACCGTTGTTTTAACTCTTATTAGATTAGGTTGCCGACCTCAAAGCGAAAAGGTAAATCAAGACAATATACGCGCGGCAGCGCGAACTCTCGATGCAATATAGTACAAAGTGGCAAGGACCGTTGGTTTAACCCTGGTTAGATTAGGTTGCCCACCGCGAAGCGGAAATATAAATCAAGACAACATACGCGCAGTAGCGCAAACTCTCGATTCAATATAGGACAAGGTGGCAACGACCGATGGTTTAGCTCTGGTTAGATTAGGTTGCCCAACGCGAAGCGGAAAGTTGAATCAAGACAACATACTTGATGCGAACTCTCGATGCAATATAGGACAAAGAGGCAAGGACCGTTGGTTTAATCCTATTTAGATTAGGTTGTCCACTGCGAAGCGAAAAGATAAATCAAGACAACATTCGCGCGGTTGCGCGAACTCTCGGTTTAATAAAAGACAAAGTGGCAAGGACCGTTGGTTTAACCCTGGTTACATTAGGTTTCCCACCGCGAAGCGGAAAGATAAATCAAGACAATATACGCGCGGCAGCGCAAACTCTCGATTCGATATAGGACAAAGTGGCAAGGACCATTGGTTTAACCCTGGTTAGATTAGGTTGCCCACCGCGAAGCGGAAAGATATATCAGGACAAAATACGCGCGGCAGCGCGAACTCTCGATGCAATATAGGACAAAGTGGCAAGGACCGTTGGTTTAACCCTGGTTAGATTAGGTTGCCCACCGCGAAGAGGAAATATAAATCAAGACAACATACGCGCGGTAGCGCGAACTCTCGATTCAATATAGGACAAAGTAGCAAGGACCGTTGGTTTAACCCTGGTTAGATTAGGTTGCCCACTGCGAAGCGGAAATATAAATCAAGGCAACGTACGCTCGGTAGCGCGAACTCTCGATTTAATAAAGGACAAAGTGGCAAGGACCGTTGGTTTAACCCTGGTTACATTAGGTTTCCCACCCCAAAGCGGAAAGATAAATCAAGACAAGATACGCGCGGCAGCGCGAACTCTCGATTCAATATAGGACAAAGTGGCAAGTACCATTGGTTTAAACCTGGTTAGATTAGGTTGCCCACCGCGAAGCGGAAATATAAATCAAGAAAACTTACGCGCGGTAGCGCGAACTCTTGATTCAATATAGAACAAATTGGCAAGGACCGTTGGTTCAACCCTGGTTAGATTAGGTTGCCCAACGCGAAGCGGAAATATAAATCAAGACAACATACGCGCGGCAGAGCGAACTCTCGGTTCAATAAAGGGCAAAGTGGTAAGGTCCGTTGGTTTAACCCTGGTTAGATTAGGTTGCCCACCGCGAGGCGGAAAGATAAATCAAGACAATATACGCATGGCAGCGCGAACTCTCGATTCAATATAGAACAAAGTGGCAAGGACTGTTGGTTCAACCCTGGTTAGATTAGGTTGCCCACCGCGAAGCGGAAATATAAATCAAGAAAACTTACGCGCGGTAGCGCGAACTCTCGTTTCAATACAGGACAAAGTGGCAAGGACCGTTGGTTAACCCTGGTTAGATCAGGTTACCCACCGCGAAGCGGAAAGATAAATCAAGACAACGCACGCGCGGCAGAGCGAACTCTCGATTCAATATAGGACAAAGTGGCAAGGACCATTGGTTTAACCCTGGTCAGATTAAGTTGCCCACCGCAAAGCGGAAAGGTAAATCAAAACAATATACGCGCGGCAGCGCGAACTCTCGATGCAATATAGGACAAAGGGGCAAGGACTGTTGGTTTAACCCTGGTTACATTAGGTTTCCCACCCCGAAGCGGAAAGATAAACCAAGGCAATATACGCGCGACAGCGCGAACTCTCGATTCAATATTGGACAAAGTGGCAAGGCATGTTGGTTTAACCCTGGTTAGATTAGGTTGCCCACCGCGAAGCGGAAATATATATCAGGACAAAATACGCGCGGCAGCGCGAACTCTCGATGCAATATAGGACAAAGTGGCAAGGACCGTTTGTTTAACCCTGGTTAGATTAGGTTGCCCACCGCGAAGAGGAAATATAAATCAAGACAACATACGCGCGGTAGCGCGAACTCTCGATTCAATATAGGACAAAGTAGCAAGGACCGTTGGTTTAACCCTGGTTAGATTAGGTTGCCCACTGCGAAGCGGAAATATAAATCAAGGCAACATACGCTCGGTAGCGCGAACTCTCGATTTAATAAAGGACAAAGTGGCAAGGACCGTTGGTTTAACCCTAGTTACATTAGGTTTCCCACCCCAAAGCGGAAAGATAAATCAAGAAAACTTACGCGCGGTAGCGCGAACTCTTGATTCAATATAGAACAAAGTGGCAAGGACTGTTGGTTTAACCCTGGTTACATTAGGTTTCCCACCCCGAAGCGGAAAGATAAACCAAGGCAATATACGCGCGACAGCGCGAACTCTCGATTCAATATTGGACAAAGTGGCAAGGCATGTTGGTTTAACCCTGGTTAGATTAGGTTGCCCACCTCGAAGCGGAAAGATAAATCAAGACAATATACGCGCGACAGCGCGAGCTCTCGATTCAATATAGGACAAAGTGGCAAGGACCGTTGGTTTAACCCTGGTTACATTAGGTTTCCCACCCCGAAGCGGCAAGATAAATCAAGACAAGATACGCGCGGCTGCGCGAACTCTCGATTCAATATAGGGCAAAGTGGCAAGGACCATTGGTTTAACCTTGGTTAGATTAGGTTGCCCATCGCAAGGCGGAAAGATAAATCAAGACAATATACGGGTGGCAACGCGAACTCTCGATGCAATATAGGATAAATAGCCAAGGACCGTTGGTTTAATCCTGGTTAGATTAAGTTGCCCACCGCGAAGCGGAAAGATAAATCAAGACAACATACGCACGGCAGCGCGATCTCTCGATTTAATATAGGACAAAGTGGCAAGGACCGTTGTTTTAACTCTTATTAGATTAGGTTGCCCACCGCGTAGCGGAAAGTTAAATCAAGACAACATACGCGCAGCAGAGCGAACTCTCGATTCAATATAGGAAGAAAGTGGCAAGGACCGTTGGTTTAACCCTGGTTAGATTAGGTTGCCCACCGCGAAGCGGAAATATAAATCAAGACAACATACACGCGGTAGCGCGAGCTCTCGATTCAATATAGGACAAAGTGGCAAGGACCATTGTTTTAACTCTTATTAGATAAGGTTGCCCACCACGAAGCGGAACGTTGAATCAAGACAACATACGCACAGCAGAGAGCACTCTCGATTCAATATAGGAAGAAAGTGGCAAGGACCATTGGTTTAACCTTGGTTAGATTAGGTTGCCCATCGCAAGGCGGAAAGATAAATCAAGACAATATACGGGTGGCAGCGCGAACTCTCGATGCAATATAGGATAAATAGCCAAGGACCGTTGGTTTAATCCTGGTTAGATTAGGTTGTCCACTGCGAAGCGAAAAGATAAATCAAGAAAACTTACGCGCGGTAGCGCGAACTCTCGTTTCAATACAGGACAAAGTGGCAAGGACCGTTGGTTAACCCTGGTTAGATCAGGTTACCCACCGCGAAGCGGAAAGATAAATCAAGACAACGCACGCGCGGCAGAGCGAACTCTCGATTCAATATAGGACAAAGTGGCAAGGACCATTGGTTTAACCCTGGTCAGATTAAGTTGCCCACCGCAAAGCGGAAAGGTAAATCAAAACAATATACGCGCGGCAGCGCGAACTCTCGATGCAATATAGGACAAAGGGGCAAGGACTGTTGGTTTAACCCTGGTTACATTAGGTTTCCCACCCCGAAGCGGAAAGATAAACCAAGGCAATATACGCGCGACAGCGCGAACTCTCGATTCAATATTGGACAAAGTGGCAAGGCATGTTGGTTTAACCCTGGTTAGATTAGGTTGCCCACCGCGAAGCGGAAATATATATCAGGACAAAATACGCGCGGCAGCGCGAACTCTCGATGCAATATAGGACAAAGTGGCAAGGACCGTTTGTTTAACCCTGGTTAGATTAGGTTGCCCACGCGAAGAGGAAATATAAATCAAGACAACATACGCGCGGTAGCGCGAACTCTCGATTCAATATAGGACAAAGTAGCAAGGACCGTTGGTTTAACCCTGGTTAGATTAGGTTGCCCACTGCGAAGCGGAAATATAAATCAAGGCAACATACGCTCGGTTGCGCGAACTCTCGATTTAATAAAGGACAAAGTGGCAAGGACCGTTGGTTTAACCCTAGTTACATTAGGTTTCCCACCCCAAAGCGGAAAGATAAATCAAGAAAACTTACGCGCGGTAGCGCGAACTCTTGATTCAATATAGAACAAAGTGGCAAGGACTGTTGGTTTAACCCTGGTTACATTAGGTTTCCCACCCCGAAGCGGAAAGATAAACCAAGGCAATATACGCGCGACAGCGCGAACTCTCGATTCAATATTGGACAAAGTGGCAAGGCATGTTGGTTTAACCCTGGTTAGATTGGGTTGCCCACCTCGAAGCGGAAAGATAAATCAAGACAATATACGCGCGACAGCGCGAGCTCTCGATTCAATATAGGACAAAGTGGCAAGGACCGTTGGTTTAACCCTGGTTACATTAGGTTTCCCACCCCGAAGCGGCAAGATAAATCAAGACAAGATACGCGCGGCTGCGCGAACTCTCGATTCAATATAGGGCAAAGTGGCAAGGACCATTGGTTTAACCTTGGTTAGATTAGGTTGCCCATCGCAAGGCGGAAAGATAAATCAAGACAATATACGGGTGGCAGCGCGAACTCTCGATGCAATATAGGATAAATAGCCAAGGACCGTTGGTTTAATCCTGGTTAGATTAAGTTGCCCACCGCGAAGCGGAAAGATAAATCAAGACAACATACGCACGGCAGCGCGATCTCTCGATTTAATATAGGACAAAGTGGCAAGGACCGTTGTTTTAACTCTTATTAGATTAGGTTGCCCACCGCGTAGCGGAAAGTTAAATCAAGACAACATACGCGCAGCAGAGCGAACTCTCGATTCAATATAGGAAGAAAGTGGCAAGGACCGTTGGTTTAACCCTGGTTAGATTAGGTTGCCCACCGCGAAGCGGAAATATAAATCAAGACAACATACACGCGGTAGCGCGAGCTCTCGATTCAATATAGGGCAAAGTGGCAAGGACCATTGGTTTAACCTTGGTTAGATTAGGTTGCCCATCGCAAGGCGGAAAGATAAATCAAGACAATATACGGGTGGCAGCGCGAACTCTCGATGCAATATAGGATAAATAGCCAAGGACCGTTGGTTTAATCCTGGTTAGATTAGGTTGTCCACTGCGAAGCGAAAAGATAAATCAAGACAACATACGCGCGGCAGCGCAAACTCTCGATTCAATATAGGACAAAGTGGCAAGGACCATTGGTTTAACCCTGGTTAGATTAGGTTACCCACCGCGAAGCGGAAAGGTAAATCAAAACAATATACGCGCGGCAGCGCGAACTCTCGATGCAATATAGGACAAAGTGGCAAGGACCATTGGTTTAACCCTGCTTAGATTAGGTTACCCACCGCGAAGCGGAAAGATATATCAGGACAAAATACGCGCGGCAGCGCGAACTCTCGATGCAATATAGGACAAAGTGGCAAGGACCGTTGGTTTAACCCTGGTTAGATTAGGTTGCCCACCGCGAAGAGAAAATATAAATCAAGACAACATACGCGCGGTAGCGCGAACTCTCGATTCAATATAGGACAAAGTGGCAAGGACCGTTGGTTTAACCCTGGTTAGATTATGTTGCCCACCGCGGAGCGGAAATATAAATCAAGAAAACTTACGCGCGGTAGCGCGAACTCTCGTTTCAATACAGGACAAAATGGCAAGGACCGTAGGTTAACCCTGGTTAGATCAGGTTGCCCACCGCGACGCGGAAAGATAAATCAAGACAACGCACGCGCGGCAGAGCGAACTCTCGATTCAATACAGGACAAAGTGGCAAGGACCATTGGTTTAACCCTGGTCGGATTAGGTTGCCCACCGCAAAGTGGAAAGGTAAATCAAAACAATATACGCGCGGCAGCGCGAACTCTCGATGGAATATAGGACAAAGTGGCAAGGACCGTTGGTTTAACCCTGGTTAAATAAGGTTGCCCACCGCGAAGCGGAAATATAAATCAAGACAACATACGCGCGGTAGCGCGAACTCTCGATTCTATATAGGACAAAGTGGCAAGGGCTGATGGTTTAACCCTGGTTAGATAAGGTTGCCCACTGCGAAGCGGAAAGATAAATCAAGACAACATACGGTCGGTAGTGCGAACTCTCGATTTAATAAAGACCAAAGTGGCAAGGACCGTTGGTTTAACCCTGGTTACATTAGGTTCCCCACCCCGAAGCGGCAAGATAAATCAAGACAAGATACGCGCGGCAGCGCGAACTCTCGATTTAATAAGGGGCAAAGTGGCAAGGTCCGTTGGTTTAACCTTGGTTAGATTAGGTTGCCCACCGCGAATAGGAAATATAAATCAAGACAACATACGCGCGGCAGCGCGAACTATCGATTAAATATAGGACAAGGTGGCAAGGACCGTTAGTTTAACCCTGGTTACATTAGGTTGACCAACGCGAAGAGGAAATATTAATCAAGACAAGATACGCGCAGTAGCGCGAACTCTCGATTCAATATAGGACAAAGTGGCAAGGACCGATGGTTTAACCCTGGTTAGATTAGGTTGCCCACCGCGAGGCGGAAAGATAAATCTAGACAGCGCACGCGCGGCAACGCGAACTCTCGATTCAATAAAGGGCAAAGTGGCAAGGTCCGTTGGTTTAACCTTGGTTAGATTAGGTTGCCCACCGCGAGGCGGAAAGATAAATCTAGACAATATACGCGCGGCAGCGCGAACTCTCGATCTAATATAGAACGAAGTGGCAAGGACCGTTGGTTTAACCCTGGTTAGATTAGGTTGCCCACGGCGAAGCGGAAAGTTAAATCAAGACAACGCACGCGCGGCAGCGCTAACTCTCGATTCAATATAGGACAAAGTGGCAAGGACCATTGGTTTAACCCTGGTCAGATTAGGTTGCCCACCGCAAAGCGTAAAGGTAAATCAAGACAATATACGCGCGGCAGCGCGAACCCTCGATGCAATATAGCACCAAGTGGCAAGAACCGTTGGTTTAACCACCGCAAATCGGAAATATAAATCAAGACAACATACGCGCGGTAGCGCGAACTCTCGATTTAATATAGGACACAGTGGCAAGGACCGATGGTTTAACCCTGGTTAGATTAGGTTGCCCACTGCGAAGCGGAAAGATAAATCAAGACAACATACGCGCGGTAGTGCGAACTCTCGATTTAATAGTGGACACAGTGGCAAGGACCGCTTGTTTAACCCTGGTTAGATTAGGTTGCCCACCGCGAAGCGGAAAGATAAATCAAGACAACATACGCGCGGCAGCGCGAACTATCGATTCAATACAGGACAAAGTGGCAAGGACCGTTGGTTTAACCCTGGTTAGATTAGGTTGCTCACCGCGAATCGGAAATATAAATCAAGACAACATACGCGCGGTAGCGCGATCTCTCGATTTAATATAGGACAAAGTGGCAAGGGCCGATGGTTTATCCCTGGTTAGATTAGGTTGCCCACCGCGAAGCGGAAAGATAAATTAAGACAACAAACGCGCAGTAACGTGAACTCTCGATTCAATATAGGACATAGTGGCAAGGACCGTTGGTTTAACCCTGGTTAGATTTGGTTGCCTACGGCGAAGCGGAAAGATAAATCAAGACAACGCACGCACGGTAGCGCGAACTCTCGATTCAATATAAAACAAAGTGGCAAGGACCGTTGGTTTAACCCTGGTTAGATCAGGTTGCCCACCGCGAAGCGGAAAGTTAAATCAAGACAACGCACGCGCGGCAGCGCGAACTCTCGATTCAATATAAGACAAAGTGGCAAGGACCATTGGTTTAACCCTGGTCAGATTAGGTTGCCCACCGCGAATCAGAAATTTAAATCATGACAACATACGCGCGGTAGCGCGAACTCTCGATTTAATATAGGACAAAGTGGCAAGGACCGATGGTTTAACCCTGGTTAGGTTAGGTTGCCCACTGCGAAGCGGAAAGATAAATCAAGACAACATACGCGCGGTAGCGCGTACTCTCGATTTAATAAAGGATACAGTGGCAAGAATCGTTTTAACTCTCTCGATTTAATAATGGACAAAGTGGCAAGGACCGTTGGTTTAACCCTGGTTAGATTAGGTGGCCCACCGCGAAGCGGAAAGATAAATCAAGACAATATACGCGCGGCAGCGCGAACTCTCGATTCAATATAGGACAAAGTGGCAAGGACCGTTGGTTTAACCCTGGTTAGATTAGGTTGCTCACCGAAAAGCGGAAAGATAAATCAAGACAATTCACGTCCGTTTGTTCTTTAACTTGTGTATCAGGGTAGTTTTCTTTGGTACATCTTTCTTTTCTTCAACTGATAATAACGTGCAATTTGCTGTAAACATATTTATCTTAATAGGTGAAATATTTTCCAAGCCTCCATAAGTGCGGTAAATTGATGTTTCTTCAGACATACTTTCATAACTGCTACCAAAGGAGTTAAAAGATGTTGTATTGTGTGGAGTTCCAGTGCGTCTGCTGGAGGAATTTGAGGAAACCAATAGTTCGAGTGATTTCTTCAAGATTGATGTGCTTGAAACATCTTCTTGCAAAGTTTTTGACATATATGTACTATCTGCAACTAGCTAATAACTGCCTTGCCATCATAGTAACATTATCTAAACTAATATCAGTTGTATCTTATTTTAAAACCATACTTTCAAATTTTTATCTACAAATAATACTATCTTCAATGTAGTTCCTTGTTGATTCTTTGCCCATAGCAATATTATTTTCTATTTTAATTGGAGAAATTGAGAAGTTTTCAGATTTTTGTAATTTGTTTATTTCAGGATTTTGAATAGGTTTTCTAACTGCTCCACTGGTACAACGTCCACTAGCTTCACTCGGTCTAGTTATATATTTCAGATCTAAACTAGTTAATTGTAAATTTGCTGGATTTCTTAAAGAAGCAGTGATAGGTTTAATACTAGTTCCATTTTTTTTTTCCCGGGTGGAGTTTTTTTGTAGCAGAGTTGGTGATAGGAAGAATTTTCTTAGCTGGAGCGCCTGATTTCCTTGGTGGTGGAAAAATATTCGCTCTCACATTTTCGGGTTTTAAACTTTTTGTGGGATTCTATTTTTTGGGTATGTATCTGCATGTTTTTGGGAGTTTGGTATAATATCTTTTAAGGGCGTGCGATTATCGTCCGTGGCTCTCTCTAATTTTAAATGTTCTCGAACTACATGAGTTTCTGTTGTCTTTTTGGTCCGTCTAGACGTGACTTTATTATCTCTTTTCTTTTCCAGGACATACTTTTTACGTTTATATTGATAGCCCATCGCAAGTTCTAAGAGAAATAATTAAAAACTAGGTAATTTAAATAATTTTCTGCTTACGTTATAAAATTCGGTATGGAAACTAAAACTCACCAACCTATATAAATTTCTAAATGATATTTTTACTAACCTTTTATTTTACGTTGATTTAACAGTATAAATTTATCGATCAACTCTGAAATCCAACGTTTTTTTACAAGCCGTTCTAAGTGCGCATGAATATTTGATACGGCTAATTGTAAGAAGTTTTTTTCGTAGCTACATTCTACCATCAAATATTTGACAGATTTTTAAAACTTTTAAACAATTTTCTTAGCAATGTAAAAGCACGAAAATTAAATAAGAGTTTTTCATAAGACAAGAATAGATGAATGATATCTTGTTTTCTTTAATTGTATATTATATCATTTTGTAGATAATTTAATCTAGATTAAGCACATTCTTAACTCATTTAAATATTCTTATAATTTTCAGAGAAATAAAGAATTTACAAAATTGTTACATATCCGTTAAAGTCAAATTTCAAACTTGGATTGTTACCTACGTATTAATACTACATAGACATATTATATTTCATTTTAAAGGTAATTTAATTTAGTTTATGGATCCTGTTAACTCATTAAATATAACATTAGGTTTTCAAAAATATTGCTATTTAACTGTGACACAATTTTAATTAGATTTGTTTAGCGTGTATCTCAGTTTCTAGATAATTTAATCTAGTTTTAAGAAATAATAATTACCTTAAACAAATATTGCTAATTTTTAAATTATGACAAATTTTTGCTAGCCATATACTTTGTATTGATGTTTTCTGTTTATAAAAAATAAACTCGTTAAACTGATTCGGTAATATCTCAATTAAAACCCTTTTTGTCCTCGTTTTCAGGTTTTTTTTTAAGTGAAAAGTGTTTCAAATGGCCCAACCTAAAAGTATGACAATGATATTTTTATTTGCTACAAATTACATTAGTTTAGTGCAGGCAACCAATTTAACGTTTATACAGTAAGTAACATAAACAAGTAATACGCATCTATGTTTTATTTACTAATTATACAGATTTTCTGTGTTCTATTCTATACTAAATATAGGAAGTAGTAACATTTATTGAATTACGTTATTATTATTGTATTCACAGTTTTCTAATAAATTTATAATATAGTTAACTATAAATAATTGTAACAAAAGTTTAAAGAAAAAAAAATGAGTTTAAATATGAGATGGAACTCTATTCAAACTAAATGGAAGCCATTTTTAAATGATTGCGGGCTAAAAAGCAATTCGTGATTGTTACATATTAAGTAGCTAGATGAGAATCGTGAAGCAATTGTACGTAAATGCATAATAAAAAACTTATTATTAATTATTTTTTTAAACAAAACATAATTTATTCAATACATAAAATAGTTTGTTAAGTATTTTGCAATATGGCATGAAGATATATACATCCGATAGCTTTTAGTCTTAACTATTATGTTGCGTAATAGATTGTAATGAATGAACATATAAGAAACCGTTAGGAGGCTTTATTTTGAAACATAATAGGTTTCGTGTGAGAGAGGAATTCGTTGGAAACTAAAGTTTATTTGCCTGGGCTATATTTATCGTCTTCATATTGCGAATTTTAATTATGCAGATAAGCGCTTTTGGAATTGATTAATAAAATATTATGAAAAAATCCTGCATGATCATTTTATGTAATCGTTTTATTTATCTATTGGTAGTTTTTTTTTCTTCAACTTTTCTAAATTATTATTTGTTGTTTTGCGCAATATTTTACGCATCTAAATATGTATATATGCAGTAGAAACCCGATTAACCCGACTAATTGTTGTCGTTCAGATAATATAAGATCCAGATAATCGAATGTATGAAGAAAAGTGATTTTTGTACATATTATTGCAAAATACATCATGCTAGGTGTTCATTAAAAACATAAAAAACAAATTAAACTTATCAAAAAAAATCAATGTTTATTAAGAAATTATTAAGATACATTTTTGAACATGCTACCTACGTACGGACCCGGACGACTCGGCACTTCCAACTCGGCACCGGATAAGTCGGCACCGGCAGAATTTGGCAGCGGATAAGTCGGCATTTTTAATTTACTTTTAACTTCTTATCCTTTTAACCTTTAATAAAGTTATTTATGTTTTATTATTAGTTCTGTACCTCAGTGGTATAGTATTGTAAGTCCAAATTGGCAAATTTTCAGGAGAGGCAAATTTATAAAAATCTGGAATTTATTTGATTTGTTTCTTAATAGGTATCATCTTTATTGTCTTTGTGCTTGAATGTAGTGTTTAGATGTTATTGTCAAAACACAAATAAAACATTTTTTCTTGTTCACAACGATCTGTAGTGTTGATTTTAATTAAAAACTATTATTTATGCAGACTTACAATAATTTACCGCAAATAAATTTTGTGACTTACAATATATGTTATATCATTTAAATGGAAAAACAACAAAAGATTTTTATGAAAGTCGTATAATTAAAAAAAAAAATTATTACATTAGTAAAAATTATAGTTTACAACATTTTACTAGCTTAAAGTTCGTCGGTGGTTTCTGGGATATAGTCAAGTTCTTCTGAATTGGTAGTTAGTGTTTTGTAGAAGCCATGGAACCCACCTTAAAGTTTTTAACAAATCCGCTTTTTTAAGTGGGTTAATTGGTTTTAGAGTCTCTCGAACTGTAGGTACTTCCTCTGGCCAACGAACCCTCCTGCTGGATCTGGTAATATCCACAACTTTAAAATCTTCACTGTCGAAATTAGTTTTATAGTAGGTATACTTTGCCATTATTTGTTTTTTCTACTTTGATATGGACAACTTCATATATTTTAAATTGTTCCCCCATTTCATTTTTTTTCTTTGACACCAATGGTGCAGTAGTTTGAAATAAACATTTAAAATCGGTTAATTCCATGTTTATAACACTGATAGGGGTTGTGGCTATGCAAGATCGAATAAACTGTTTCCAGTAACAAGGCAGCATAATTTGCATATGAGGAAGCTTCATCTTGGCTCGTTCAATTATAGAATGGTCACCATCGACTTCCAAATGGGTGTGACCTCTCAACAAAAATGTATGGTTTATAACTTTCAGGTTTGGCAATTTTCTTAATAACCAAAAGTACGAGGCCACCATCAACATGTTTCGATTTTGCCCAGCACAGTTGTCAGACCAGATTGTAAGTTCTTCAACCTTAGAGCTGTTCAAGTCCTGTTTGGCCTATTTATATAAACATGATGCAAGTTCGCAACCTCTGCGTCCGCCAACAGTTTCATCCTATATTAACCATGTAGTTTTTTTTGTAGTCGAGTCATGAACTGTTAGATTGAGAGTCCACAGCTTTCTCAGATAAAAAGACTGCCTGTTTGTCAAAAATGGCTTTGCAAGGCATTTTTGTAAATCTATCATGACAGTTCGGCTTTTAGAAGGAGTCAAATAAATTCAAGGAGTCAAAAGGAGGCGAGATTCTTGTTTATCAGTTGCTTTCAGATTATATCTGTTATCTGCCTCTGCCAAGTGTAGGTCGTATTCTTCTTGTAAGAGCATTTTTTTTTCATCGTCTTCTGCTTCTTTTTGTTGTGTCTTATAACTGTCACAATTATCACAAGAGTCATTCGCGGGCTGTTTAATCGAAAAATTATACACATGGTTGAAAATGTTTTCGTACAGCCAATCTTTACCAATTAAATTTGCTGGAATGTTTTTCTCTCTGCTAATTTCTACATACAAGTCGTACATTTTAGCTATGTTTAGGTCACTTCCCAAGTAATGCTTAGATGTACATTCTCGGCTATAATGGCTTTCTATTTTTGGAAAAGATTCTATGTGATTGCAAATTGATCCTCTCGCCTCTTCTTGAAGCTTATTTGGAGGAACATGACGCCCTTTCTTATCAGGGGCTACCAGTCCGCCAATTAACTTTTTTTTCAAAGCAGTATTAACAAAAACATCACTGATATTAAGAGTCGAAAGAAAATACTTCGAATAAATAAATCAATGTTCTTTTCCGACGGCCATGTCGGCTGCCATCTCTTTCTCTATATTGATGCACGCTTTTCCGAACAACACGCCCGACAATAAAAAGTCTTTTATAATCAATGTCATTTGCACTCTAGAATGACCTGTTTATCTCACTTGTAATTTGTAAATATTTGCAATATTTTTGTTGTGGTCCTAGAACAGGGGTCTCCAAACTTTCCAGCCTTAGGGCCATACTGATTACTCCAGTAAGTTCCGAGGGCCAAAACCATATTATCATTGTTGCCGGTGGTAAAAAGTGAAATAGTCCACTGATGACAAAAAAGTCCGAAAAAGTACGAAACGTTTAAAAAGGCTGCAAATCGGACTAAAAGTCCGCAAAACGGCAACACTGCATATTATTAATTTTCCTGTCATTATCTGTAATTTCTAGATTAGTCGTAGAGTACGAGCCATTAGGAGTAACGTGACACGACATCTGGTGGACACAAGCGGAAATAGGTAGTACGTTCTATCGCTAACAGATGGCGCTAATAGCACGCACAGAATAATTTCGTTGGTTCGAGAAAGTTCTGGTGTCTTCCACTCACTTCTAGATGGCAGTAATTGGAATATATAAGAAGGCTAGTGGCGCAACCACAAGTCAGTTCCTGTGACACTGTTGTGAAATAAAATAGTGCGTACCTCCTTAAAACGTGTTTGTGCGTGTTTAAGTTTAAGACATCTTTGTAACAGTATTTTGATTTGAATTGTTGCGTGAATTGTTGTTTGATTTAGTAGTATGGAAAAGAAGCGAAAAATTGATAGTGAATGCAGAAAATTCAAAGATCAGTGGAACATTCAGTATTTCGTAATTGAGTCCAGTAACAAGGCGCTATGTTTGATTTGCAATGAAAGCATAGCCGTTCTCAAGGAATATAACATTAAACGCCATTATGAAACAAAACATTTTCAAAATTACTCAAAATATACAGGAAGTTTGCGGACAGAAAAATTCGAAGCTATGAAGCGCGGATTGAAATCGCAGCAATCTTCATTTACAAAACTCAAAACTGAACAAGAGGCTGCAACTTGTGCCAGCTATCGTGTGGCTCTTGAAATTGCAAAACGTGGAAAACCATTCACCGATGGAGAAATGATCAAAGACTGCATAATTGCAGTAGCCGAAGAAATGTGCCTTGAAAAGGTAAATTTATTAAAAACTGTCAGTATGTCAGCAAACATTGTGGCTCGAAGGGTAGAAAACATCGCTGAAAATATATCCTCTCAACTGTTTGACAAAAATGGACTTGTTGAGTGGTTTTCTTTTTCCTTGGATGAGTCAACGGATGTGTCAGACACTGCTCAGGTGTTGATTTATATTCGAGGAGTAGATAAAAGCTATGAAGTGCATGAAGAACTTCTTGATATGTATAGTATTCATGGCACAACTACTGGTACAGATATTTTTAAAGGAGTTGAAATGGCCATTAATCAAAAGAACCTTCGATGGAAAAACTTGAAATGTATTACAACTGATGGAGGCAAAAACATGTGTGGGAAAGATAAAGCAGTGGTCGCTCTTGTTTCAAAGGCTGTAGAAAATGACGGTGGTTCAAAACCATTAGTCTTACATTGTATCATTCATCAACAGTCTTTGTGCGGAAAATGTTTGGATATGTCTGAAGTTCTGAAAGCAGTCATATCAACTGTTAATTTTATCAGATCTTTTGGGCTGAATCACCGACAATTCCAACAATTTATTGAAGAGATTGGAGAAAATGACTTACCTTATCATACTGCCGTACGTTGGCTTAGTTGTGGGAAAGTCCTTCAGCGCTTTTTTCTTCGAGCTTCGAACTTTTCGAACTTCGAGCAGTGATCGAAATTTTTTTGAATGAAAAGCATCGCCCTCTTACTGAATTACAGAACAACGCATGGCTGTGGAAGTTAGCATTCTATGTTGATTTGACAAAACATGTGAACGAACTGAATTTGAGATTGCAAGGAGAAAACCAGCATCTTCCTGATTTATACACTAATATCAAATCATTCTGGAAGAAATTGATACTGTGTCAATCACAACTACGAAGTAAATGTTTATCACATTTTAAAACATGTGAAATATTCAGCCACACCACTGAGACTGAGTTTCCTATCGATTTTGCAATCGAAACTTTGAGTGCTTTGAAAATAAATTTTGTTACTCGTTTCTCGGACTTTGATGCCATTGCGAATCAAATTAAGATTTTTCAGAATCCTTTTGATACTGACATTGAAACCCTAGCCCCGGAACTTCAAATGGAAATGATTGATCTACAGTGCAGTGATATAATTAAGAACAAATATCAAAACTCATCTTTGTTGGAATTTTATAAGAGTCTTCCACAGACACAATTTGATAATTTGCATAAATTTGCTCGTGGGCTGTTTTCTGTTTTTGGTACTACTTATTTGTGTGAGAAGACCTTCTCCAAAATGAAGTACACAAAAAATGTTTACAGATCTAAATTAACTGATGAGCATCTTAAATCTCTTTTTATAATTGGTACAAGTAAAATTAGTTCACAACTACAAACTATTGTCAGTTATTATTTTTGTCAGTAATTACATAAATCTCATTAGTATTTCATATGTCATTATGCTTGTTATAAGTTATGTTTTTATTTAAAATGTATAAAATGTTAGTTGGATTCATTTCAATAATTTGTTAGTTATTATATACTGAAGTTAAATTTTCTGCATATTATACATGTCTTTACTCATTACAATTCTGTGTTTCTTTATCCAACTTATCACAAAAACAATAACAAAAAGCCTACAACAATGTTATGAGTAGTTAGCCCATGACCATATCAATGTAGATGTCATATTAATAATTATTCAACATAAAATTAGAATACTTCAGTAAACTAAATTTAATTTGCTATAAAAAATATGTTCTCTAAAAGGAGTTTTCAAGTATGCTAGCTCTCCGCGGGCCGGACAAAATCTGTCCGCGGGCCGGATAAAATTGAGTAGCCCAAACCTTGATAGACAAAACTAGATGGACAAAATTGAGTTGCGCAAACCTTGGTAGAGGATATTAAATGGTCAAAATTTACTTTGTATATGCTGTGAATAAACTGAGGTTAAATATTCAGCCAATTGATTTTTTGTAAACAAATATTATTAAACCACTATTTAATTGAATAAATAGAATGTATAATAAAAAATTACTATTAGAATTTATAATAAAAAATAATAGGTTAGGTTAAGTTAGAAACTATTTCTCCAGCGTGCCAACATATGTTTTCTACATATCCACTATGACACGCGTGCCAAAGTTTCACCATAGCAGGCCTAGCCTATATTTAATACGATAAATTGTTCAACATTAAATAAACAAAGAAGAGAAAAGAGATAAAGACAAGATTATATTAGATAAGACTAGACAGAACAAGACAAAATACTTTGGATCATAGATTTGTAAATACTTTATTGGCAGATAAATTGTAATAGGAACAAAATCTTAATATAAATTATAAATAGTGCAAATAAATTGTTATTTCTGAAACGTAATAATTATAGTATATTGAATGATTCAAAAAAGAGTTGTTGTTAATTGGAATAGTCAAACGTGATTTAATAAAGCCGAACGTTGTAAAATATGCAACTTAAGATTTAGAAAACTTTTAATAGATTTAGAAAACTCATTTAAATTCATTCATCAATCAAATTCTGTGATAAAATATAAATTGTATGATTATTTTATTTAATTGTATTGTATGATTTAAGACTTCAATTGATATAGCCTGCAGTGTATTACATTTTAAAGAGTACATTCACGTGTCTTATAAACGAAACGTTCCCATTCAACGGAAATTAATCTACTAAAGAAAACGTTACCCCACTTCATAATATTTCTTAATAATTGACTACAATTTAAAATAAAAATAATATTATATTTAAAAATATTTTACATTATTATTTTTAAATGGTCTGTCTGTTTTGTCTTAACAATATTATTACAATATGTATATTGTATATATATATATATATATATATATATATATATATATATATATATATATATATATATATATATATAAGTAATTAAGAAATGATGACATTGTTGTGATTAGGAGGGAGGGTGTTTAGCGAGTTTCTATTAAGCTTCTGCGGCGTCCTCAAATATTTTAATAACATTGTAATAACAATTACGGTGATTTACATAACCGAGTGAATTTATTACAGCGTTCCTGGAAACAATGTGTGTGTATACGTAAACCAAGTGACGATTACCGGTGAACAAGTAAAGAACTCTGATCCCGAAAGTAAAGCACTTCTAAGTAAATTAGACCAAGAATGTGCGCGTAACGTAGATTCTGGGGGCTGATTATAGAGTGGCCGGTCATTGGTGACCTCTTGACCCATGATGGCCTCCTCTATCTTAACATTCTTACAACACATCAGTTCGCTGCTAACTATAACAGCTATTCTTGGATGGATAGCTACGAAGAATTCTGTCATGAAATTTTATTGCGTACTACTATACAAAAAAGGCCGGTTGCATACTTTTCTTACATGCAATTGTGAATTCTTTAAATGTAATTACGGCGACGAATTATTCGAATTTCTTTATGTGGAATTTTACTTATAATTCTAATGGTGAGCATGTGAGAGCTCCGAATGTGTAACAGCAGTCTAATCAGATTTACATCGAATTTTCAATCCATTGGGAATGGATTTCCAATGGGCCTCGCCCAGCCACCTTCCACTGCCCCTGTCCAAACAAAATCTTTACCTGCTCGCTCTCCACACAAATAGAATCGAACCCTATCAATATTTACTAAATTTTGATACACCTCGTTTCGCATTTTCTCTGGATTTTTTTCACTATCTATTATTATTTTCACAATAACATTTTATTTACAATTACTGCAAACAATCCATAAATTTACATATACAGAATCAAACTTTTCCTTTGAGTCTTCACTTTTATTATATCATCATAATAATTAACTAAAACGTATAACCAGCATTTTGTTGCAAATATTTCCTAAATAATACTAAAAAATCCGAAAAAAATCTCTAACGTGTACTTCCACACAGTGCGACTATCCACATGCGATACATCAGTGAAGTTTCATGAACATTTCGTTGCAGATTTTCCGAAAAGTCATATATTATTTCCCGAATTATACACGAAAATCTGCAAATAGCTGAAAATTGGCTAGTAGTAACCACTACTAACATCATTCATGCGTACTAACTCATACATAGTACAACTACCTATATATACATGATGTATTTTATCCTCTTTATTCAGGTTTCAAGAGCATTTTTTTTGCAAATGTTACGAAAATTCGCCAAATATTTCCTAAATTACACACGAAAATTTGAAAATACTTCACCGATATGTACTAACTCCCACATAGTGCGACTATCCACATGCGACATATCAATCTCTTCAGTGAAGTTTCATATTTTGTTGCAGATTTTGCAAAAATCCACCAAATATTTCCTAATTATACGCGCAAATCTGGAAAACACCTATAAATTTGCTAGTATTAGCCAGAACTAACTTCACCGATGCGCACTAACACAATATAACTACCTACGTACAAAACACTGTTCTCTTCTGGCGAGTTTCAAGATAAACGTGATAAACCGAAAAAAATGAATCAACTTAATATACAATACATTCATAAATATATCGCTGCAGATTTTGTGAAAATCTGCCGAATATTTCTTGAATTACATGCAAAACAGCAGAAAATTGGCTTATATTAAGTGACACAAAGTACAACTAACTACATGTAATACACCCTTCTCTGCAGGCAAGTTTAACGAATATTCTGTTGCAAATTCCGTGAAAATCCAACGAATATTTTCCAAATTAATCGCGAAAAACCGAAATAGTTAATCAAAGCATATTAATTAAATACTTACGTTCGATACATCAACCTCATTTCGAAGCTTCAAGAACATTTTGCTGCAGATTTTGCTAAAATCCACCGAATATTTCCTGAATTATTCGCGAAAATCTATATAGACATTGAGATTGTATTGTCTATCCGCACTAACACACATAATATAACTATCTACTTGCTACTCTTTTCTATAATGACTATTCTCTTCCGGCAACTTTTCAGAATATTTTGTTGTACCTTTCGCGAAAATCAGTCAATTATTTCCCGAAATTTGATTTAAATTTTATTTGAAATGAGTTTAAAAGAAATTAAATAATATCTAAATTTCATTGCGGACTATTTAAATTACTCAACGAGCCAGCGATTGCTGAACGCTAATCAGAATCTAAAGATATTCAGAACTAGAAGATTTTATCTATACTTGCACTAAATCTACAGATCTGCAAAATCTAACACAAACAGCTAATACATTTTGTACTAAAACGACTTGGACTAGGTGTCTTTCCTTCATTTCTAAGTACGCAAACTAGACTAACTAATTTTGACATAATTGTAATTACCTAATTTGTATGAAAACTAGAAGGTTTGCTTTAGACTAGTACTAAATCTACACAGCTGCACAATTTAACAACTCAAAACGTTGATACAATTTGAACTAAAAAGACATACACTAGTTATTCCTTGATTTCTCAACAAGTATAGTTACTAAATTATACACTTACTAAATTTGAGAAATTTGTAGTTAACTAAATTAGCAAAAAGATAATGAAAAAATAGACGGTTCCATCCGAGCAACAACTAAATCTAAGAACTTACGATCGACAACCTAACAACTCAAGCATTTACTACTAAATGGAGATGTGTTTAGCTAATGCTTAATTTCTTTGTAAATACAGTATGTCTGTCCTGTTTTACCTGTCCAGTCTTGACTCTCTAGTATTGTCCGTCTAATTAAGTATGTGCAGTCTAGTCTTGTCTGTCTAGTCTTGTCTGTCTAGTCTGGATTCACCAATCAGAGAAATCAAAGATCAGAGAAAGATCCTTCTATTTCACGGAAAAACGAGAGTACAAGAAAATTGAACCACTCCATAGAGTTGACCTACAATCTTCCCCGGTAGAGCAGCCTACCAAGAGGAAACGGCAAAATATAAACAGGCACGAGTCTAGCGAAGGAACGGGAAAGGAGCTAGAAACTATTACTAAGGAAGTAATAGCGAAAGCAAATGAACTGAGGATGCTTGTAAAGGCGAACTCAAATACAAAACCTGAAGTTAAGAAAGCAACCGATGAGATGTGTACATTGGCCTATGCCCTGGAGAGAATATAGATAAGTGGACAATTGACTCAACATGCTGAGAAAGAATCTAGTCCTAAATGGAGGCCTGTTACCAAAGATACTAGCACGCAGACAGGAGAATCGGAAAACGACAAAGAAAAGGAGTTTCTGGAAACATTACTACAGGAAATAGGCAGCGGTAACACCCTTGATGAATTTATAGAGGTAGAACAAAAAATATGGTCCCAAAAAGCTTTTCGTACTGCGAGAGGAGGGCAAGGAAATGCGCTGCAAAAACATCGACAGAATGGGACTTTGCCTGGTGCATTGCCGAGAACATAAATCCTGACGCAGGTGTACCCAAAGCACTCCTCGGGGCGTATGCCAGGCCCATAGAAATGTCCAAACAAGACATTACAATAGGGAAAGTGGCATACTTGAAGCACACGACGAAAGCACCGTCGGATGATGGCATCACAACAATAAACGACAGATATGTTTACCAAATGGTTATGGAGGAAAATTCAGGAGGACACGTGGAGGTACAAACCATTTTTAGCTGTCTACAAACATTGAAAATACTCATACAGCACAGCGGAAGAAATAAAATCGTTATTTATAAGCCTACCGCAAAGAACTGGTTAACAGTGAAAAAAGGAATTGAATTCACCTTTGCCAGTACAAATATTGAAGTGAGGAACTATAACAATAAAGTACATACTTCTACTAACATAGAGCCAACGCCGTCGAAAAACGACACAAATTGGACAGAGATTGTAAAAAAACCTAGGAAAAAAAGGACAGAGGATCCGAGGGAAAAAAATACTGATGCAGTTTTTGTAAACGATGAAGGGCGATCATATCCTGATCTGGTCAAGATGATACGAAATGAAATTGACACCAAAACATTAGGAATAGTCATCACAAAGATGTTCCAAGTCAAATCAGGAGAACTTTTACTAGAGGTAAAAGGTGGTCAAGGACAGGATCTGAGGAAAAGCATAGCACAAAATTGCCCAACAGCAAATGTGCGTGACATGACTGACAGCGTAATACTGCACGTCAAGGACCTAGACGCTGTTACTACAGCAGCCGAAGTAGAAGACGCTATAAGAGAACACCTCGACTTTGGTGAACATGAGAACAATGTGGAGGTAAGAAACCTAAGACCGTGCTATGGGGAAAACCAGATTGCAACAGTAGCACTTCCAAAAATCCAAGCTCTAAAGCTACTCGAAAGAAACAGAATTAGAATTCGACTTGTTGAATGCAGAATAAGGCCACGAATAAATCTTACCAACTGCCACAGATGCTGGCAGATAGGATATACCGAAAAAGAGTGCAACGGACCTGACAGACAAAAACTCTGTTTAAGATGCTGCCAAGAAGGCCACATTGCCAAACAGTGCCAAGGCGAAGAATTCTGTCCGTTTTGTCAAAGTAAGGGACACCCGGCAAATTGTGGCATGTGCCCAAATTTCCAAAATGCGCTGGCGGAGGCAAGGCAACTCC
>CALYMW010000308.1:0-15490 GCA_944588485.1 Phosphuga atrata | reverse complement strand
GTCTAGTCTTGTCTGTCTAGTATTGTCTGTCTAGTCTTGTCTGTCTAGTCTTGTCTGTCTAGTCTTGTCTGTCTAGTATTGTCTGTCTAGTTTTGTCTGTCTAGTCTTGTCTGTCTAGTCTTGTCTGTCTAGTCTTGTCTGTCTAGTCTTGTCTGTCTAGTCTTGTCTGTCTAGTCTTGTCTGTCTAGTCTTGTCTGTCTTGTCTTGTCTGTCTAGTCTTGTCTGTCTAGTCTTGTCTGTCTAGTCTTGTCTGTCTAGTCTTGTCTGTCTAGTCTTGTCTGTCTAGTCTTGTCTGTCTAGTCTTGTCTGTCTAGTCTTGTCTGTCTAGTCTTGTCTGTCTAGTCTTGTCTGTCTAGTCTTGTCTGTCTAGTCTTGTCTGTCTAGACTTGTCTGTCTAGTCTTGTCTGTCTAGTCCTGTCTGTCTAGTCTTGTCTGTCTAGTCTTGTCTGTCTAGTCTTGTCTGTCTAGTCTTGTCTGTCTAGTCTTGTCTGTCTAGTCTTGTCTGTCTAGTCTTGTCTGTCTAGTATTGTCTGTCTAGTCTTGTCTGTCTAGTCTTGTCTGTCTAGTCTTGTCTGTCTAGTCTTGTCTGTCTAGTCTTGTCTTGTCTGTCTAGTCTTGTCTGTCTAGTCTTGTCTGTCTAGTCTTGTCTGTCTAGTCTTGTCTGTCTAGTCTTGTCTGTCTAGTCTTGTCTGTCTAGTCTTGTCTGTCTAGTCTTGTCTGTCTAGTCTTGTCTGTCTAGTCTTGTCTGTCTAGTCTTGTCTGTCTAGTCTTGTCTGTCTAGTCTTGTCTGTCTAGTCTTGTCTGTCTAGTCTTGTCTGTCTAGTCTTGTCTAGACAGTCTTTTAGTCTTTTCTGTCTAGTCTTGTCTGTCTAGTCTTGTCTGTCTAGTCTTGTCTGTCTAGTCTTGTCTGTCTAGTCTTGTCTGTCTAGTCTTGTCTGTCTAGTCTTGTCTGTCTAGTCTTGTCTGTCTAGTCTTGTCTGTCTAGTCTTGTCTGTCTAGTCTTGTCTGTCTAGTTTTGTCTGTCTAGACTTGTCTGTCTAGTCTTGTCTGTCTAGTCTTGTCTGTCTAGTCTTGTCTGTCTAGTCTTGTCTGTCTAGTTTTGTCTGTCTAGTCTTGTCTGTATAGTCTTGTCTGTCTAGTCTTGTCTGTCTAGTCTTGTCTGTCTAGTCTTGTCTGTCTAGTCTTGTTTGTCTAGTCTTGTCTGTCTAGTCTTGTCTGTCTAGTCTTGTCTGTCTAGTCTTGTCTGTCTAGTCTTGTCTGTCTAGTCTTGTCTGTCTAGTCTTGTCTGTCTAGTCTTGTCTGTCTAGTCTTGTCTGTCTAGTCTTGTCTGTCTAGTCTTGTCTGTCTAGTTTTGTCTGTCTAGTCTTGTCTATCTAGTCTTGTCTGTCTAGTCTTGTCTGTCTAGTCTTGTCTGTCTAGTCTTGTCTGTCTAGTCTTGTCTCTCTCTTGTCTTGTCTGTCTAGTCTTGTCTGTCTAGTCTTGTCTGTCTAGTCTTGTCTGTCTAGTCTTGTCTGTTTAGTCTTGTCTGTCTAGTCTTGTCTGTCTAGTCTTGTCTGTCTAGTCTTGTCTGTCTAGTCTTGTCTGTCTAGTCTTGTCTGTCTAGTCTTGTCTGTCTAGTCTTGTCTGTCTAGACTTGTCTGTCTAGTCTTGTCTGTCTAGTCCTGTCTGTCTAGTCTTGTCTGTCTAGTCTTGTCTGTCTAGTCCTGTCTGTGTAGTCTTGTCTATCTAGACTTGTCTGTCTAGTCTTGTCTGTCTAGTCCTGTCTGTCTAGTCTTGTCTGTCTAGTCTTGTCTGTCTAGTCCTGTCTGTCTAGTCTTGTCTGTCTAGTCTTTTCTGTCTAGTCTTGTCTGTCTAGACTTGTCTGTCTAGTCTTGTCTGTCTAGTCCTGTCTGTCTAGTCTTGTCTGTCTAGTCTTGTCTGTCTAGTCTTGTCTGTCTAGACTTGTCTGTCTAGTCTTGTCTGTCTAGTCCTGTCTGTCTAGTCTTGTCTGTCTAGTCTTGTCTGTCTAGTCTTGTCTGTCTAGTCTTGTCTGTCTAGTCTTGTCTGTCTAGTCTTGTCTGTCTAGTCTTGTATGTCTAGTCTTGTCTGTCTAGTCTTGTCTGTCTAGACTTGTCTGTCTAGTCTTGTCTGTCTAGTACTGTCTGTCTAGTCTTGTCTGTCTAGTCTTGTCTGTCTAGTCTTGTCTGTCTAGTCTTGTCTGTCTAGTCTTGTCTGTCTAGTCTTGTCTGTCTAGTCTTGTCTGTCTAGTCTTGTCTGTCTAGTCTTGTCTGTCTAGTCTTGTCTGTCTAGTCTTGTCTGTCTAGTCTTGTCTGTCTAGTCTTGTCTGTCTAGTATTGTCTGTCTAGTCTTGTCTGTAGAGTCTTGTCTGTCTAGTCTTGTCTGTCTAGTCTTGTCTGTCTAGTGTCTGTCTAGTTTGTCTGTCTAGTCTTGTCTGTCTAGTCTTGTCTGTCTAGTCTTGTCTGTCTAGTCTTGTCTGTCTAGTCTTGTCTGTCTAGTCTTGTCTGTCTAGTCTTGTCTGTCTAGTCTTGTCTGTCTAGTCTTGTCTGTCTAGTCTTGTCTGTCTAGTCTTGTCTGTCTAGTCTTGTCTGTCTAGTCTTGTCTGTCTAGTCTTGTCTGTCTAGTCTTGTCTGTCTAGTCTTGTCTGTCTAGTCTTGTCTGTCTAGTCTTGTCTGTCTAGTCTTGTCTGTCTAGTCTTGTCTGTCTAGTCTTGTCTGTCTAGTCTTGTCTGTCTAGTCTTGTCTGTCTAGTCTTGTCTGTCTAGTCTTGTCTGTCTAGTCTTGTCTGTCTAGTCTTGTCTGTCTAGTCTTGTCTGTCTAGTCTTGTCTGTCTAGTCTTGTCTGTCTAGTCTTGTCTGTCTAGTCTTGTCTGTCTAGTCTTGTCTGTCTAGTCTTGTCTGTCTAGTCTTGTCTGTCTAGTCTTGTCTGTCTAGTCTTGTCTGTCTAGTCTTGTCTGTCTAGTCTTGTCTGTCTAGTCTTGTCTGTCTAGTCTTGTCTGTCTAGTCTTGTCTGTCTAGTCTTGTCTGTCTAGTCTTGTCTGTCTAGTCTTGTCTGTCTAGTCTTGTCTGTCTAGTCTTGTCTGTCTAGTCTTGTCTGTCTAGTCTTGTCTGTCTAGTCTTGTCTGTCTAGTCTTGTCTGTCTAGTCTTGTCTGTCTAGTCTTGTCTGTCTAGTCTTGTCTGTCTAGTCTTGTCTGTCTAGTCTTGTCTGTCTAAGTCTTGTCTGTCTAGTCTTGTCTGTCTAGTCTTGTCTGTCTAGTCTTGTCTGTCTAGTCTTGTCTGTCTAGTATTGTCTGTCTAGTCTTGTCTGTCTAGTCTTGTCTGTCTAGTCTTGTCTGTCTAGTTTGTCTGTCTAGTCTTGTCTGTCTAGTCTTGTCTGTCTAGTCTTGTCTGTCTAGTCTTGTCTGTCTAGTCTTGTCTGTCTAGTCTTGTCTGTCTAGTTTTGTCTGTCTAGACTTGTCTGTCTAGTCTTGTCTGTCTAGTCTTGTCTGTCTAGTCTTGTCTGTCTAGTCTTGTCTGACTAGTTTGTCTGTCTAGTCTTGTCTGTATAGTCTTGTCTGTCTAGTCTTGTCTGTCTAGTCTTGTCTGTCTAGTCTTGTCTGTCTAGTCTTGTCTGTCTAGTCTTGTCTGTCTAGTTTGTCTGTCTTGTCTGTCTAGTCTTGTCTGTCTAGTCTTTTCTGTCTAGTCTTGTCTGTCTAGTCTTGTCTGTCTAGTCTTGTCTGTCTAGTCTTGTCTGTCTTGTATTGTCTGTCTAGTCTTGTCTGTCTAGTCTTGTCTGTCTAGTCTTTTCTGTCTAGTCTTCGTCTGTCTAGTCTTCTCTGTCTAGTCTTGTCTGTCTAGTCTTGTCTGTCTAGTCTTGTCTGTCTAGTCTTGTCTGTCTAGTCTTGTCTGTCTAGTCTTGTCTGTCTAGTCTTGTCTGTCTAGTCTTGTCTTGTCTGTCTAGTCTTGTCTGTCTAGTCTTGTCTGTCTAGTCTTGTCTGTCTAGTCTTGTCTGTCTAGTCTTGTCTGTCTAGTCTTGTCTGTCTAGTCTTGTCTGTCTAGTCTTGTCTGTCTAGTCTTGTCTGTCTAGTCTTGTCTGTCTAGTCTTGTCTGTCTAGTCTTGTCTGTCTAGTCTTGTCTGTCTAGTCTTGTCTGTCTAGTCTTGTCTGTCTAGTCTTGTCTGTCTAGTCTTGTCTGTCTAGTCTTGTCTGTCTAGTCTTGTCTGTCTAGTCTTGTCTGTCTAGTCTTGTCTGTCTAGTCTTGTCTGTCTAGTCTTGTCTGTCTAGTCTTGTCTGTCTAGTCTTGTCTGTCTAGTCTTGTCTGTCTAGTCTTGTCTGTCTAGTCTTGTCTGTCTAGTCTTGTCTGTCTAGTCTTGTCTGTCTAGTCTTGTCTGTCTAGTCTTGTCTGTCTAGTCTTGTCTGTCTAGTCTTGTCTGTCTAGTCTTGTCTGTCTAGTCTTGTCTGTCTAGTCTTGTCTGTCTAGTCTTGTCTGTCTAGTCTTGTCTGTCTAGTCTTGTCTGTCTAGTCTTGTCTGTCTAGTCTTGTCTGTCTAGTCTTGTCTGTCTAGTCTTGTCTGTCTAGTCTTGTCTGTCTAGTCTTGTCTGTCTAGTCTTGTCTTGTCTGTCTAGTCTTGTCTGTCTAGTCTTGTCTGTCTAGTCTTGTCTGTCTAGTCTTGTCTGTCTAGTCTTGTCTGTCTAGTCTTGTCTGTCTAGTCTTGTCTGTCTAGTCTTGTCTGTCTAGTCTTGTCTGTCTAGTCTTGTCTGTCTAGTCTTGTCTGTCTAGTCTTGTCTGTCTAGTCTTGTCTGTCTAGTCTTGTCTGTCTAGTCTTGTCTGTCTAGTCTTGTCTGGCTAGTCTTGTCTGTCTAGTCTTGTCTGTCTAGTCTTGTCTGTCTAGTCTTGTCTGTCTAGTCTTGTCTGTCTAGTCTTGTCTGTCTAGTCTTGTCTGTCTAGTCTTGTCTGTCTAGTCTTGTCTGTCTAGTCTTGTCTGTCTAGTCTTGTCTGTCTAGTCTTGTCTGTCTAGTCTTGTCTGTCTAGTCTTGTCTGTCTAGTCTTGTCTGTCTAGTCTTGTCTGTCTAGTCTTGTCTGTCTAGTCTTGTCTGTCTAGTCTTGTCTGTCTAGTCTTGTCTGTCTAGTCTTGTCTGTCTAGTCTTGTCTGTCTAGTCTTGTCTGTCTAGTCTTGTCTGTCTAGTCTTGTCTGTCTAGTCTTGTCTGTCTAGTCTTGTCTGTCTAGTCTTGTCTGTCTAGTCTTGTCTGTCTAGTCTTGTCTGTCTAGTCTTGTCTGTCTAGTCTTGTCTGTCTAGTCTTGTCTGTCTAGTCTTGTCTGTCTAGTCTTGTCTGTCTAGTCTTGTCTGTCTAGTCTTGTCTGTCTAGTCTTGTCTGTCTAGTCTTGTCTGTCTAGTCTTGTCTGTCTAGTCTTGTCTGTCTAGTCTTGTCTGTCTAGTCTTGTCTGTCTAGTCTTGTCTGTCTAGTCTTGTCTGTCTAGTCTTGTCTGTCTAGTCTTGTCTGTCTAGTCTTGTCTGTCTAGTCTTGTCTGTCTAGTCTTGTCTGTCTAGTCTTGTCTGTCTAGTCTTGTCTGTCTAGTCTTGTCTGTCTAGTCTTGTCTGTCTAGTCTTGTCTGTCTAGTCTTGTCTGTCTAGTCTTGTCTGTCTAGTCTTGTCTGTCTAGTCTTGTCTGTCTAGTCTTGTCTGTCTAGTCTTGTCTGTCTAGTCTTGTCTGTCTAGTCTTGTCTGTCTAGTCTTGTCTGTCTAGTCTTGTCTGTCTAGTCTTGTCTGTCTAGTCTTGTCTGTCTAGTCTTGTCTGTCTAGTCTTGTCTGTCTAGTCTTGTCTGTCTAGTCTTGTCTGTCTAGTCTTGTCTGTCTAGTCTTGTCTGTCTAGTCTTGTCTGTCTAGTCTTGTCTGTCTAGTCTTGTCTGTCTAGTCTTGTCTGTCTAGTCTTGTCTGTCTAGTCTTGTCTGTCTAGTCTTGTCTGTCTAGTCTTGTCTGTCTAGTCTTGTCTGTCTAGTCTTGTCTGTCTAGTCTTGTCTGTCTAGTCTTGTCTGTCTAGTCTTGTCTGTCTAGTCTTGTCTGTCTAGTCTTGTCTGTCTAGTCTTGTCTGTCTAGTCTTGTCTGTCTAGTCTTGTCTGTCTAGTCTTGTCTGTCTAGTCTTGTCTGTCTAGTCTTGTCTGTCTAGTCTTGTCTGTCTAGTCTTGTCTGTCTAGTCTTGTCTGTCTAGTCTTGTCTGTCTAGTCTTGTCTGTCTAGTCTTGTCTGTCTAGTCTTGTCTGTCTAGTCTTGTCTGTCTAGTCTTGTCTGTCTAGTCTTGTCTGTCTAGTCTTGTCTGTCTAGTCTTGTCTGTCTAGTCTTGTCTGTCTAGTCTTGTCTGTCTAGTCTTGTCTGTCTAGTCTTGTCTGTCTAGTCTTGTCTGTCTAGTCTTGTCTGTCTAGTCTTGTCTGTCTAGTCTTGTCTGTCTAGTCTTGTCTGTCTAGTCTTGTCTGTCTAGTCTTGTCTGTCTAGTCTTGTCTGTCTAGTCTTGTCTGTCTAGTCTTGTCTGTCTAGTCTTGTCTGTCTAGTCTTGTCTGTCTAGTCTTGTCTGTCTAGTCTTGTCTGTCTAGTCTTGTCTGTCTAGTCTTGTCTGTCTAGTCTTGTCTGTCTAGTCTTGTCTGTCTAGTCTTGTCTGTCTAGTCTTGTCTGTCTAGTCTTGTCTGTCTAGTCTTGTCTGTCTAGTCTTGTCTGTCTAGTCTTGTCTGTCTAGTCTTGTCTGTCTAGTCTTGTCTGTCTAGTCTTGTCTGTCTAGTCTTGTCTGTCTAGTCTTGTCTGTCTAGTCTTGTCTGTCTAGTCTTGTCTGTCTAGTCTTGTCTGTCTAGTCTTGTCTGTCTAGTCTTGTCTGTCTAGTCTTGTCTGTCTAGTCTTGTCTGTCTAGTCTTGTCTGTCTAGTCTGTCTAGTCTTGTCTGTCTAGTCTTGTCTGTCTAGTCTTGTCTGTCTAGTCTTGTCTGTCTAGTCTTGTCTGTCTAGTCTTGTCTGTCTAGTCTTGTCTGTCTAGTCTTGTCTGTCTAGTGTCTAGTCTTGTCTGTCTAGTCTTGTCTGTCTAGTCTTGTCTGTCTAGTCTTGTCTGTCTAGTCTTGTCTGTCTAGTCTTGTCTGTCTAGTCTTGTCTGTCTAGTCTTGTCTGTCTAGTCTTGTCTGTCTAGTCTTGTCTGTCTAGTCTTGTCTGTCTAGTCTTGTCTGTCTAGTCTTGTCTGTCTAGTCTTGTCTGTCTAGTCTTGTCTGTCTAGTCTTGTCTGTCTAGTCTTGTCTGTCTAGTTTTGTCTGTCTAGACTTGTCTGTCTAGTCTTGTCTGTCTAGTCTTGTCTGTCTAGTCTTGTCTGTCTAGTCTTGTCTGTCTAGTTTTGTCTATCTAGTCTTGTCTGTATAGTCTTGTCTGTCTAGTCTTGTCTGTCTAGTCTTGTCTGTCTAGTCTTGTCTGTCTAGTCTTGTCTGTCTAGTCTTGTCTGTCTAGTTTTGTCTGTCTAGTCTTGTCTGTCTAGTCTTGTCTGTCTAGTCTTTTCTGTCTAGTCTTGTCTGTCTAGTCTTGTCTGTCTAGTCTTGTCTGTCTAGTCTTGTCTGTCTTGTATTGTCTGTCTAGTCTTGTCTGTCTAGTCTTGTCTGTCTAGTCTTTTCTGTCTAGTCTTCTCTGTCTAGTCTTCTCTGTCTAGTCTTGTCTGTCTAGTCTTGTCTGTCTAGTCTTGTCTGTCTAGTCTTGTCTGTCTAGTCTTGTCTGTCTAGTCTTGTCTGTCTAGTCTTGTCTGTCTAGTCTTGTCTGTCTAGTCTTGTCTGTCTAGTCTTGTCTGTCTAGTCTTGTCTGTCTAGTCTTGTCTGTCTAGTATTGTCTGTCTAGTCTTGTCTGTCTAGTCTTGTCTGTCTAGTCTTGTCTGTTTAGTCTTGTCTGTCTAGTCTTGTCTGTCTAGTCTTGTTTGTCTAGTCTTGTCTGTCTAGTCTTGTCTGTCTAGTCTTGTCTGTCTAGTCTTGTCTGTCTAGTCTTGTCTGTCTAGTCTTGTCTGTCTAGTCTTGTTTGTCTAGTCTTGTCTGTCTAGTCTTGTCTGTCTAGTCTTGTCTGTCTAGTCTTGTCTGTCTAGTCTTGTCTGTCTAGTCTTGTCTGTCTAGTCTTGTCTGTCTAGTCTTGTCTGTCTAGTCTTGTCTGTCTAGTCTTGTCTGTCTAGTCTTGTCTGTCTAGTCTTGTCTGTCTAGTCTTGTCTGTATAGTCTTGTCTGTCTAGTCTTGTCTGTCTAGTCTTGTCTGTCTAGTCTTGTCTGTCTAGTCTTGTCTGTCTAGTTTTGTCTGTCTAGTCTTGTCTGTCTAGTCTTGTCTGTCTAGTCTTGTCTGTCTAGTCTTGTCTGTCTAGTCTTGTCTCTCTAGTCTTGTCTGTCTAGTCTTGTCTGTCTAGTCTTGTCTGTCTAGTCTTGTCTCTCTAGTCTTGTCTGTCTAGTCTTGTCTGTCTAGTCTTGTCTGTCTAGTCTTGTCTGTCTAGTCTTGTCTGTCTAGTCTTGTCTGTCTAGTCTTGTCTGTCTAGTCTTGTCTGTCTTGTCTTGTCTGTCTAGTCTTGTCTGTCTAGTCTTGTCTGTCTAGTCTTGTCTGTCTAGTCTTGTCTGTCTAGTCTTGTCTGTCTAGTCTTGTCTGTCTAATCTTGTCTGTCTAGTCTTGTCTGTCTAGTCTTGTCTGTCTAGTCTTGTCTGTCTAGTCTTGTCTGTCTAGTCTTGTCTGTCTAGTCTTGTCTGTCTAGTCTTGTCTGTCTTGTCTTGTCTGTCTAGTCTTGTCTGTCTAGTCTTGTCTGTCTAGTCTTTTCTGTCTAGTCTTCTCTGTCTAGTCTTCTCTGTCTAGTCTTCTCTGTCTAGTCTTGTCTGTCTAGTCTTGCTGTCTAGTCTTGTCTGTCTAGTCTTGTCTGTCTAGTCTTGTCTGTCTAGTCCTGTCTGTCTATACGTCTATAGCAACCACCAAACAAGTTAGACGTACAATTTTTTTCTCGTTGAAATTATGTATTTTTTTATGTTTTAATAGTATATTAAAGGACGAGTGCAATCAGCGCGACTTTACAGCACGCGTCCAAGTTTGGAAACGACGGGCGTAGCGAGGAGTTTTCTAATGGACAAGTGATGAAAAACGAGCCTGACGAACGAGTTTTTTTATAATATTTTTTCTATTTTGCGCCCTTTTATGCCATGTTATGCCATTTCTAAATAAAAGAATCGCCCATACAAGTTCATAAAATTTTATGGTGGTTGGTTACACTGATAATTGTCACTTGAAATTAATTTAAAGGTTATAATTAAAATTGGTGAAAAAATATCTTGCACTCAACTAGAATTAAAAGAAATAACTGCAAATACAGTGAATAAATTGTTGCCAGATAAATTGCGAGCAAGATATGAAAAAGAATTCTGCAAATTTAAGTGGGTATAAAGTGGGAGTGGTTTAATCTAAATAAAGTTACAGTTGTTTCGGAAATTGTTTTACTTGCTTACTTCGAATTACAACGTAAGAAGTATATACCATCAAGTTTATGGACGATATATTCTATGTTGAGGTCCTGTTTATCTATACATAAGGATGTAGATAAATCCAAATATAGTAAATTGCAGGCCTTATTGAAACGGATATCTCAGGGCTACGCACCTAAAAAGTCGAGGATTTTAGAAGAAGATATTCATAAATTTATAAGGGAAGTGAAGATGAAATAATGAAGAATAATGAATGAAGAATAGAAGGATGATAAGTCTTATCTGGCTATGAAGGTGGATAAATTTGTATGTATATTGCAGCTTTGTATGTAACGGTATTCATTATAGATCGTCTTGATAATGTGTTATAATGGTGTGCTTAGGCGTCGGGAATTAACGTATATGTCTGTCAATGACATAGAATACAGATCTGATTCCATCATTTTGTCTGTATCTAAAACAAAAAATTACATTCCAAGGATGTTTGCAATTACAGATCCTCATTGGATTGACTTAATTAAAAAATATGCTAACTTAGGTCCTAGCAATGTTACGCATAAGAGATTTTTCTTAACTTTTCGTAACGGTCATTGTATTAATAGTCCAATTGGTATTAATATGGGGAGAATATCAAAAGACATTGCGACATTTCTCAAATTACCAAACTCTGATCTTTATACTGGACATTGTTTCCGAAGAAATAGTACGACACAATTTGGCCATCCATGGTGGTGATTTGTTGACAGTAAAAAATCATGGTGGATGGAAGTTTACTACTGTTGCGAAGGGGTATGTTGGCGCTTCATTAAAAAAGAAGATTGAAATATCTAAAATGCTTGGGTCTGAGCAAGCAAATATCAACTTACCTGGATGTTCTTCTAGTGCCGCACATTTGCAATTTGATAGCAACAGTAGTAGTAGCACTGTATATAATATCCCTGGTGTGAGTGTTACTGCTAAAGAATCCAATGTTACTATAAATATTAATAATACTTGTACCACTGAAAAGAATTTAAAATAAATATGTGTTATATCATTTATTACCATTAATTAATTAAATTTGTGTATTCATGATTTCCACACATCTTCTTCTTCAAGTGCCATCTCCTCTTAGAAGGTTGGCTATCATAACTATTTTCACTTTTGATGTTGTAGTTCTAAACAACTCAACGGAACTATAGTTCTACCATTTTCTTGGATTATTTAACCAGGAAATGCGTCTTCTACATCTTACTTTCATCTTAGCTACATTCAAAACTGTCCCCCACGGAGATCCGAATAGGGGACAAGAGACTCCGGTATTTTCGCCTTAAAATTAGCTATATGTTGATTAACTAAGGATATGTAATCAGGTAGTTTCCCATTGCTTTCCTGATTCCAATGCCGTTGAGTATTTTTTATAGTTCGTCCGCCTTCGGGGACGATTTCTTACCCCCAGGAGAATAGAGAGAGAATAGAAGCGCCAACATACCCCTTCGGAACAGTAGTAAACTTCCATCCACCATGATTTTTTACTGTCAACAAAGCACCACCATGGATGGCCAAATGTGTCGTACTATTATATTAAATTTATAGCGAAAAAACAAAAAGTTAAATTTGGATTGCTGTTAGTGTTAAAAACAAAGTGAATTGGTATCAAGAAAATTTTCGTTCGCAATGTCAAATTATTTTAGTGTCAAATTTTATTTTTCTTTAGGGACCTTTATGTGGGATTCTAATTTTAATATTATAATATGTGGGATGCAAGAATTTAGTAATGAGGAAGGAGGAGCGGGAGGAGTAACAACCTCGTTAAGGAACCAGCGTCCAGCTGGCCCGGCTGATAGTACCCTGTGAGGGTCCCTCTCTAGGGTTACAGTTGAAAAACTGGTCGATGGCCTGGAAAGCGGAAGAGGAAGAAATTCCTAACGGTGTACAGGGCGGAAGAACCATAATATCCAGGCGCGTCTGTTCTCGTATCGAGCGCCGTTCTGGTCAGCATCCATTTTTCCCATGTGAGGAGCGGCTGCTTCGATAGATCCAGGACTCACAATCTTGTCAACGTCATCAACAATAAAAATGTAAATCGCTCTAGCGACTAGAAGATAAGACCTTCATTTATCTCTACACATATCGTAACTCAAGGTGTCATTCGAACCGTGCCGAGGGGTGGATTGTCCTACGATAGTGGATCGCTTACGGTGACCTCCGGATACCTGGTGACCTCCGGTTGTATCAAGCCTTATTGTAGTATGCAGGCTCTGCTGCAGCAGACATTTAGTTCCTTGCATACTCGTGGGACCAAAAATGGACTCTAATAAAAACAAAAACTAACAAGAGATCCCCATCTCTCAAAAATGGGACCCAGTGATCAGGAGACGGCGGTTTCCTCACCCCGGTTTCTGATCATTAAAAAGAAAGATGGTACTAATTTTGAAAAAGAGAACCCTTTTAAAATAAGCAAGGGAATATATGGTTTAGTTGGAGAATGTAATAACATTAAGAAAATAAGAGAAGGTATCTTAATCGAAACTAAAACTAACAAACAATCCGCGCGACTAAAAAAAGTAAACATTTTCTGTGAAAGCGAAGTAGAAGCAATCCCACACAAAACGCTAAATTATAGTAAAGGTGTTATATTCTGCTGGGACTTACTCAACTCTACAGAAGAAGAAATCTTATCAGAGCTAAAGGACAAAAATGTTTGCGACGTCAGAAGAATACAGAGTAAGAGAGACGTGTGCTTACAAATACGCCATCCCTTATCTTAACCTTTTGTTCTCCAACTCTTCCAAAGAGAATACAAATTGCTTTTTATAACTTAGAAGTACGTGAGTATGTGCCAAATCCCCTCGTATGCTTTAGATGCCAAAAATTCGGCCACAGCGCTGCAAGATGCTCCAGTCAACAATTGTGCTTATGCGGGAAACCCCCACACGAAGGTACCACGTGCGTTACACCCACGTGCATCAACTGCGGAGAAACCCATTTGGCTAATTCTAAAATTTGCGACAAGTACAAGGAATAATTGGCAATTCAGCAAATTAAAACAAAAGAAAAGATTTCCTATCACGAAGCAAAACGTAGGATTTCCACAACCACTCCAATCAGAAACTTATCATACGCAAAAGCAACCTCTTCTCAAGCTGATAAACCCGTAATTGACGTAAAGGAATTGGCGGCAGCTCTTATTCCTTTCATTATGTCCACCGTGAAAGAGATCATTACTAACGAGATACAACAACAAAAGGAGAAGCACAGCCCAGTACATAATATTCTAGTTCCTAGCACCAACCACGTAGTAGTGGAAGTCATTGCACCATCACCACCCATACGACAAGAACCGTTTTATACATTCAGGACACCCACTACATCAGAAAAAGACAAACGGAAAAACACCGGCCTCCATATTCGCTCTCCGTCCATCTCTGAAGTGGGCTCCGAATCAGAACCAGACCCAAAGAAATGCTGGGTCAAGAAGAAGAGTAAAGGGTGGGAAAAAACAGACTTCGCCGAAAACTCCCGAGGAAAGCGCAGGGAAATAATCCTCGGGGGCGACCTAAACGCCAAAGCTCATATCTTCGGTTCGAAAATCCAAGATATCAAAGGGATGATCCTGGAAGAATGGATCGTAGCAAACGATCTCTTAGTTATTAATGAAAGTGATACACCTACCTTCTCAAATCACAATGGTTCTTCTCTGATAGACGTTACAATGGCGACATTGTCTCTCGGCCGAAAAACTAGCGGTTGGAAAGTCCATTTCCAACAGGAAAACCTAAGCGATCACCATACAATATATTTCGAGATTAATGAATCACTACAGAATACGCAGGCTCAGAGAGATCCAAAACCGCTAGGCTGGAAGATGACAGCCAGCGGTTGGTCGAAGTTACTAACAATTCTGGACAAGGAACCTGGTCATAACAACGAAATAGCACAAGTGCATCCAAACCCAAAAAACCCAACTTGCTAATAGCCCAACAGAACTAGCCGAATATATTCTCAAATTGTGTGGTGAATGTTTTCCAAAACGACGTAGACTAAATAATAGCCACCAACCTGTATACTTGTGGACTTGTGGACATCAACAATAGCGGCAGGAAGAGCCGAATGTATTAAGAAGGGTACTGGTGAGGATAAGTAAAACAAACTTAACCGATGTGCAGAAACTGGCGGCGAGAAATGAATATCACAACTCAAAAAGACATTTGAAGACTCTTATAAATACTCGTAAGAAAGAACTCTGGAAAGATCTCTGGAACCAGCTCGAGGAGGACATACGGGGCCAAGGCTTTAAAATCATATCGGACAAACTAAAACTAAGGCCAAATCAGGCTGAGCGAAGAAAACATAATAAAACAAGTGAAAAAACCGTTCCCAATAAGACCAAAAATCAATTGGAAGGTCCCAGAACACATATATATATATATATATATATATATATATATATATATATATATATATAAAGCCCTTTGACCTAGAAGAAATTTTAGCAACTGCGCAACGTTTTAAGACAGGGAAATCTCCAAGTCATGATTGTATATACCCAGAAATACTTCAAGTGATAGTAAATAAGAAACCCGAATTAATCTTAAGAGTGATGAATAACTGCCTACATAAGGGAGAATTTCCTGATATATGGAAGGTGGCACGACTCGTTCTTATTGAAAAGCCTAAAAAAGATCCGGCAGATGAAATAACATATCGGCCAATATATATACTCGACAGTGCAGGTAAATTCTTTGAAATGCTTATCATGGCACGCCTAGTGGAAGAACTGGTTACAAAAGAAATACTACACGACAGACAGTACGGGTGTCGGGCGGGCAGGTCGACTATAGATGTGCTCTCAAAAGTTATGGAAACGCTGAATTCAATCAGAGAAAAGGCATACAAGTTACCAAGAGTACCAAGAATACCAAGTAGTCTGCACTAATTACCTTAGACATTGAAAACGCATTTAACTCGGCTCCTTGGGATCAAATAATAGATTACTAATAACGTTAATTACTGCAAATATCAGCCCATACCTGGTAAAAATGATCCAGTCACCAATCCTCACCAATCGTTATATTATTACCAACCAAGGATCAAAAATCGAAATAACTTGCGGTTCCTCAGGGCTCCATTTTAGGACCAACTCTATGGAACATATTTTACAACCAAATCCTACAGCTGGACCTAGGAAATAACGTAACCTCGGTGGCCCATACCGACGACCTGGCAGTCATCGTTTGTGGCAGAAACATTTCAAAACTTGCAGAAGCCGCTCAAAACGCTGTAAAAATAATACAGAAACAGCTGACTGAAATGGGAATTAAAATGGCACCTGCTAAGACCGAAATGGTAATTCTTACAGGCAGAAGGAAACTTAATAGTCTATCGGTAAACATTGGGAATACTATGGTTACAAATAAGTCGGCTATCAAGTATTTGGATGTATACTTGGATAAAAACACTCGTATGACCACTCACATCAAAATCAAGTGCGAGAAAGTCCATAAATCATTAATAGCTCGCACTAGAATCACCCCAATTCTATGGGGACCGCGCGAAAGGAAACGCCGATTGCTTATGATCGCTGCGTCCTCAACTATCATGTACGGGGCACCAATCTGGTCACAGGCGCTTAAATATTCCTTATACAGAAATAAGCTAGAAGCCCTTAACACAAGAATGTCTCTTAGAGTGATTTCGGCATACAGAACCGTATCCACGGCTGCAGCAACAGCTTTAGCCTCACTTCCGCCTATCGAGCTGAGGATTCGGGAGATGGTAAGCATTTATCAGCACGGGAAGAACAGTAGGTCTGATGCAAAAAACAAATGCATGGATGATTGGCAGCAGAGATGGGAAAGATACGACGGATGGACGAAAACTTTTATTAAGGACGCGAGACCGTGGAAGGAAAGAAAGTGGGGAGAGCTTGACTATTATGTCACCCAGGCCTTTACTGGACATTTACTTTGGATCATTCCTTTTTAAAATCAAAAAGAAAAATAACTCCATATGTTGGTTCTGTATGGAGATCGACACCGCCGAACATACCATCTTTCAGCGTATAAAATGGACGGACTACCGACTAACAGC
>CALYMW010000307.1:0-15000 GCA_944588485.1 Phosphuga atrata | reverse complement strand
GACAAGACTAGATAGACAAGACTAGACAGACAAGACTAGACAGACAAGACTAGACAGACAAGACTAGACAGACAAGACTAGACAGACAAGACTAGGCAGACAAGACTAGACAGACAAGACTAGACAGACAAGACTAGACAGACAAGACTAGACAGACAAGACTAGACAGACAAGACTAGACAGACAAGACTAGACAGACAAGACTAGACAGACAAGACTAAACAGACAAGACTAGACAGACAAGACTAGACAGAGAAGACTAGACAGACAAGACTAGAAAGACAAGACTAGACAGACAAGACTAGACAGTCAAGACTAGATAGACAAGACTAGACAGACAAGACTAGACAGACAAGACTAGACAGTCAAGACTAGAAAGACAAGACTAGACAGACAAGACTAGACAGACAAGACTAGACAGACAAGACTAGACAGACAAGACTAGACAAACAAGACTAGACAGACAAGACTAGACAGACAAGACTAGACAGACTAGACAGACAAGACTAGACAGACAATACTAGACAGACAAGACTAGACAGACAAGACTAGACAGACAAGTCTATGCAGACAAGACTAGACAGACAAGACTAGACAGACAAGACTAGACAGACAAGACTAGACAGACAAGACTAGACAGACAAGACTAGACAGACAAGACTAGACAGACAAGACTAGACAGACAAGACTAGACAGACAAGACTAGACAGACAAGACTAGACAGACAAGACTAGACAGACAAGACTAGACAGACAAGACTAGACAGACAAGACTAGACAGACAAGACTAGACAGACAAGACTAGACAGACAAGACTAGACAAACAAGACTAGACAGACAAGACTAGACAGACAAGACTAGACAGACAAGACTAGACAGACAAGACTAGACAGACAAGACTAGACAGACAAGACTAGACAGACAGGACTAGACAGACAAGACTAGACAGACAAGACTAGACAGACAAGACTAGACAGACAAGACTAGACAGACAAGACTAGACAGACAAGACTAGACAGACAAGACTAAACAGACAAGACTAGACAGACAAGACTAGACAGAGAAGACTAGACAGACAAGACTAGAAAGACAAGACTAGACAGACAAGACTAGACAGTCAAGACTAGATAGACAAGACTAGACAGACTAGACTAGACAGACAAGACTAGACAGTCAAGACTAGACAGACAAGACTAGACAGACAAGACTAGACAGACAAGACTAGACAGACAAGACTAGACAGACAAGACTAGACAAACAAGACTAGACAGACAAGACTAGACAGACAAGACTAGACAGAGTAGACAGACAAGACTAGACAGACAATACTAGACAGACAAGACTAGACAGACAAGACTAGACAGACAAGTCTATGCAGACAAGACTAGACAGACAAGACTAGACAGACAAGACTAGACAGACAAGACTAGACAGACAAGACTAGACAGACAAGACTAGACAGACAAGACTAGACAGACAAGACTAGACAGACAAGACTAGACAGACAAGACTAGACAGACAAGACTAGACAGACAAGACTAGACAGACAAGACTAGACAGACAAGACTAGACAGACAAGACTAGACAGACAAGACTAGACAGACAAGACTAGACAGACAAGACTAGACAAACAAGACTAGACAGACAAGACTAGACAGACAAGACTAGACAGACAAGACTAGACAGACAAGACTAGACAGACAAGACTAGACAGACAAGACTAGACAGACAAGACTAGACAGACAAGACTAGACAGACAAGACTAGACAGACAAGACTAGACAGACAAGACTAGACAGACAAGACTAGACAGACAAGACTAGACAGACAAGACTAGACAGACAAGACTAGACAGACAAGACTAAACAGACAAGACTATACAGACAAGACTAGACAGACAAGACTAGACAGACCAGACTAGACAGACAAAACTAGACAGACAAGACTAGACAGACAAGACTAGACAGACAAGACTAGACAGACAAGACTAGACAGACAAGACTAGACAGACAAGACTAGACAGACAAGACTAGACAGACAAGACTAGACAGACAAGACTAGACAGACAAGACTAGACAGACAAGACTAGACAGACAAGACTAGACAGACAGGACTAGACAGACAAGACTAGACAGACAAGACTAGACAGACTAGACAGACAAAACTCGACAGACAAGACTAGACAGACAAGACTAGACAGACAAGACTAGACAGACAAGACTAGACAGACAAGACTAGACAGACAAGACTAGACAGACAAGACTAGACAGACAAGACTAGACAGACAAGACTAGACAGACAATACTAGACAGTCAAGACTAGATAGACAAGACTAGACAGACAAGACTAGACAGACAAGACTAGACAGACAAGACTAGACAGACAAGACTAGACAGACAAGACTAGACAGACAAGACTAGACAGACAAGACTAGACAGACAAGACTAGACAGACAAGACTAGACAGACAAGACTAGACAGACAAGACTAGACAGACAAGACTAGACAGACAAGACTAGACAGACAAGACTAGACAGACAAGACTAGACAGACAAGACTAGACAGACAAGACTAGACAGACAAGACTAGACAGACAAGACTAGACAGACAAGACTAGACAGACAAGACTAGACAGACAAGACTAGACAGACAAGACTAGACAGACAAGACTAGACAGACAAGACTAGACAGACAAGACTAGACAGACAAGACTAGACAGACAAGACTAGACAGACAAGACTAGACAGACAAGACTAGACAGACAAGACTAGACAGACAAGACTAGACAGACAAGACTAGACAGACAAGACTAGACAGACAAGACTAGACAGACAAGACTAGACAGACAAGACTAGACAGACAAGACTAGACAGACAAGACTAGACAGACAAGACTAGACAGACAAGACTAGACAGACAAGACTAGACGGACAAGACTAGACAGACAAGACTAGACAGAGAAGACTAGACAGACAAGACTAGACAGACAAGACTAGACAGAGAAGACTAGACAGACAAGACTAAACAGACAAGACTAGACAGACAAGACTAGACAGTCAAGACTAGATAGACAAGACTAGACAGACAAGACTAGACAGACAAGACTAGACAGTCAAGACTAGACAGACAAGACTAGACAGACAAGACTAGACAGACAAGACTAGACAGACAAGACTAGACAGACAAGACTAGACAGACAAGACTAGACAGACAAGACTAGACAGACAAGACTAGACAGACAAGACTAGACAGACAAGACTAGACAGACAAGACTAGACAGACAAGACTAGACAGACAAGACTAGACAGACAAGACTAGACAGACAAGACTAGACAGACAAGACTAGACAGACAAGACTAGTCAGACAAGACTAGACAGACAAGACTAGACAGACAAGACTAGACAGACAAGACTAGACAAACAAGACTAGACAGACAAGACTATACAGACAAGACTAGACAGACAAGACTAGACAGACAAGACTAGACAGACAAGACTAGACAGACAAGACTAGACAGTCAAGACTAGATAGACAAGACTAGACAGACAAGACTAGACAGACAAGACTAGACAGTCAAGACTAGACAGACAAGACTAGACAGACAAGACTAGACAGACAAGACTAGACAGACAAGACTAGACAGACAAGACTAGACAGACAAGACTAGACAGACAAGACTAGACAGACAAGACTAGACAGACAAGACTAGACAGACAAGACTAGACAGACAAGACTAGACAGACAAGACTAGACAGACAAGACTAGACAGACAAGACTATACAGACAAGACTAGACAGACAAGACTAGACAGACAAGACTAGACAGACAAGACTAGACAGACAAGACTAGACAGTCAAGACTAGACAGACAAGACTAGACAGACAAGACTAGACAGACAAGACTAGACAGACAAGACTAGACAGACAAGACTAGACAGACAAGACTAGACAGACAAGACTAGACAGACAAGACTAGACAGTCAAGACTAGATAGACAAGACTAGACAGACAAGACTAGACAGACAAGACTAGACAGTCAAGACTAGACAGACAAGACTAGACAGACAAGACTAGACAGACAAGACTAGACAGACAAGACTAGACAGACAAGACTAGACAGACAAGACTAGACAGACAAGACTAGACAGACAAGACTAGACAGACAAGACTAGACAGTCAAGACTAGACAGGCAAGACTAGACAGACAAGACTAGACAGACAAGACTAGACAGACAAGACTAGACAGTCAAGACTAGATAGACAAGACTAGACAGACAAGACTAGACAGACAAGACTAGACAGACAAGACTAGACAGACAAGACTAGACAGACAAGACTAGACAGTCAAGACTAGACAGACAAGACTAGACAGACAAGACTAGACAGACAAGACTAGACAGACAAGACTAGACAGACAAGACTAGACAGACAAGACTAGACAGTCAAGACTAGATAGACAAGACTAGACAGACAAGACTAGACAGACAAGACTAGACAGTCAAGACTAGACAGACAAGACTAGACAGACAAGACTAGACAGACAAGACTAGACAGACAAGACTAGACAGACAAGACTAGACAGACAAGACTAGACAGACAAGACTAGACAGTCAAGACTAGACAGACAAGACTAGACAGACAAGACTAGACATACAAGACTAGACAGACAAGACTAGACAGACAAGACTAGACAGTCAAGACTAGATAGACAAGACTAGACAGACAAGACTAGACAGACAAGACTAGACAGACAAGACTAGACAGACAAGACTAGACAGACAAGACTAGACAGTCAAGACTAGACAGACAAGACTAGACAGACAAGACTAGACAGACAAGACTAGACAGTCAAGACTAGATAGACAAGACTAGACAGACAAGACTAGACAGACAAGACTAGACAGTCAAGACTAGACAGACAAGACTAGACAGACAAGACTAGACAGACAAGACTAGACAGACAAGACTAGACAGACAAGACTAGACAGTCAAGACTAGACAGACAAGACTAGACAGACAAGACTAGACAGACAAGACTAGACAGACAAGACTAGACAGACAAGACTAGACAGACAAGACTAGACAGACAAGACTAGACAGTCAAGAATAGACAGACAAGACTAGACAGACAAGACTAGACAGACAAGACTAGACAGACAAGACTAGACAGACAAGACTAGACAGACAAGACTAGACAGACAAGACTAGACAGTCAAGACTAGACAGACAAGACTAGACAGACAAGACTAGACAGACAAGACTAGACAGTCAAGACTAGATAGACAAGACTAGACAGACAAGACTAGACAGACAAGACTAGACAGACAAGACTAGACAGACAAGACTAGGCAGACAAGACTAGACAGTCAAGACTAGACAGACAAGACTAGACAGACAAGACTAGACAGACAAGACTAGACAGACAAGACTAGACAGACAAGACTAGACAGACAAGACTAGACAGTCAAGACTAGATAGACAAGACTAGACAGACACGACTAGACAGACAAGACTAGACAGTCAAGACTAGACAGACAAGACTAGACAGACAAGACTAGACAGACAAGACTAGACAGACAAGACTAGACAGACAAGACTAGACAGACAAGACTAGACAGACAAGACTAGACAGACAAGACTAGACAGACAAGACTAGACAGACAAGACTAGACAGACAAGACTAGACAGACAAGACTAGACAGACAAGACTAGACAGACAAGACTAGACAGACAAGACTAGACAGACAAGACTAGACAGACAAGACTAGACAGTCAAGACTAGATAGACAAGACTAGACAGACAAGACTAGACAGACAAGACTAGACAGACAAGACTAGACAGACAAGACTAGACAGACAAGACTAGACAGTCAAGACTAGACAGACAAGACTAGACAGACAAGACTAGACAGACAAGACTAGACAGTCAAGACTAGATAGACAAGACTAGACAGACAAGACTAGACAGACAAGACTAGACAGTCAAGACTAGACAGACAAGACTAGACAGACAAGACTAGACAGACAAGACTAGACAGACAAGACTAGACAGACAAGACTAGACAGTCAAGACTAGACAGACAAGACTAGACAGACAAGACTAGACAGACAAGACTAGACAGACAAGACTAGACAGACAAGACTAGACAGACAAGACTAGACAGACAAGACTAGACAGTCAAGACTAGACAGACAAGACTAGACAGACAAGACTAGACAGACAAGACTAGACAGACAAGACTAGACAGACAAGACTAGACAGACAAGACTAGACAGTCAAGACTAGACAGACAAGACTAGACAGACAAGACTAGACAGTCAAGACTAGATAGACAAGACTAGACAGACAAGACTAGACAGACAAGACTAGACAGTCAAGACTAGACAGACAAGACTAGACAGACAAGACTAGACAGACAAGACTAGACAGACAAGACTAGACAGACAAGACTAGACAGACAAGACTAGACAGACAAGACTAGACAGACAAGACTAGACAGACAAGGCTAGACAGTCAAGACTAGACAGACAAGACTAGACAGACAAGACTAGACAGACAAGACTAGACAGACAAGACTAGACAGACAAGACTATACAGACAAGACTAGACAGACAAGACTAGAGAGACAAGACTAGACAGACAAGACTAGACAGACAAGACTAGACAGTCAAGACTAGACAGACAAGACTAGACAGACAAGACTAGACAGACAAGACTAGACAGACAAGACTAGACAGACAAGACTAGACAGACAAGACTAGACAGACAAGACTAGACAGACAAGACTAGACAGTCAAGACTAGATAGGCAAGACTAGACAGACAAGACTAGACAGACAAGACTAGACAGTCAAGACTAGACAGACAAGACTAGACAGACAAGACTAGACAGACAAGACTAGACAGACAAGACTAGACAGACAAGACTAGACAGACAAGACTAGACAGACAAGACTAGACAGACAAGACTAGACAGACAAGACTAGACAGACAATACTAGACAGACAAGACTAGACAGACAAGACTAGACAGACAAGTCTATGCAGACAAGACTAAACAGACAAGACTAGACAGACAAGACTAGACAGACAAGACTAGACAGTCAAGACTAGACAGACAAGACTAGACAGACAAGTCTAGACAGACAAGACTAGACAGACAAGACTAGACAGACAAGACTAGACAGACAAGACTAGACAGACAAGACTAGACAGACAAGACTAGACAGACAAGACTAGACAGACAAGACTAGACAGACAAGACTAGACAGACAAGACTAGACAGACAAGACTAGACAGACAAGACTAGACAGACAAGACTAGACAGTCAAGACTAGATAGACAAGACTAGACCGACAAGACTAGACAGACAAGACTAGACAGACAAGACTAGACTACTAGACAGACAAGACTAGACAGACAAGACTAGACAGACAAGACTAGACAGACTAGACTAGACAGACAAGACTAGACAGACAAGACTAGACAGACAAGACTAGACAGACAAGACTAGACAGACAAGACTAGACAGACAAGACTAGACAGACAAGACTAGACAGACAAGACTAGACAGACAAGACTAGACAGACAAGACTAGACAGACAAGACTAGACAGACAAGACTATACAGACAAGACTAGACAGACAAGACTAGACAGACAAGACTAGACATACAAGACTAGACAGACAAGACTAGACAGACAAGACTAGACAGACAAGACTAGACAGACAAGACTAGACAGTCAAGACTAGATAGACAAGACTAGATAGACAAGACTAGACAGACAAGACTAGACAGACAAGACTAGACAGACAAGACTAGACAGACAAGACTAGACAGACAAGACTAGACAGACAAGACTAGACAGACAAGACTAGACAGACAAGACTAGACAGACAAGACTAGGCAGACAAGACTAGACAGACAAGACTAGACAGACAAGACTAGACAGACAAGACTAGACAGACAAGACTAGACAGACAAGACTAGACAGACAAGACTAGACAGACAAGACTAGACAGACAAGACTAAACAGACAAGACTAGACAGACAAGACTAGACAGAGAAGACTAGACAGACAAGACTAGACAGACAAGACTAGACAGACAAGACTAGACAGTCAAGACTAGATAGACAAGACTAGACAGACAAGACTAGACAGACAAGACTAGACAGTCAAGACTAGACAGACAAGACTAGACAGACAAGACTAGACAGACAAGACTAGACAGACAAGACTAGACAGACAAGACTAGACAAACAAGACTAGACAGACAAGACTAGACAGACAAGACTAGACAGACAAGACTAGACAGACAAGACTAGACAGACAAGACTAGACAGACAAGACTAGACAGACAAGACTAGACAGACAATACTAGACAGACAAGACTAGACAGACAAGACTAGACAGACAAGTCTATGCAGACAAGACTAAACAGACAAGACTAGACAGACAAGACTAGACAGACAAGACTAGATAGTCAAGACTAGACAGACAAGACTAGACAGACAAGTCTAGACAGACAAGACTAGACAGACAAGACTAGACAGACAAGACTAGACAGACAAGACTAGACAGACAAGACTAGACAGACAAGACTAGACAGACAAGACTAGACAGACAAGACTAGACAGACAAGACTAGACAGACAAGACTAGACAGACAAGACTAGACAGACAAGACTAGACAGACAAGACTAGACAGTCAAGACTAGATAGACAAGACTAGACCGACAAGACTAGACAGACAAGACTAGACAGACAAGACTAGACAGACAAGACTACTAGACAGACAAGACTAGACAGACAAGACTAGACAGACAAGACTAGACAGACTAGACTAGACAGACAAGACTAGACAGACAAGACTAGACAGACAAGACTAGACAGACAAGACTAGACAGACAAGACTAGACAGACAAGACTAGACAGACAAGACTAGACAGACAAGACTAGACAGACAAGACTAGACAGACAAGACTAGACAGACAAGACTAGACAGACAAGACTATACAGACAAGACTAGACAGACAAGACTAGACAGACAAGACTAGACATACAAGACTAGACAGACAAGACTAGACAGACAAGACTAGACAGACAAGACTAGACAGACAAGACTAGACAGTCAAGACTAGATAGACAAGACTAGATAGACAAGACTAGACAGACAAGACTAGACAGACAAGACTAGACAGACAAGACTAGACAGACAAGACTAGACAGACAAGACTAGACAGACAAGACTAGACAGACAAGACTAGACAGACAAGACTAGGCAGACAAGACTAGACAGACAAGACTAGACAGACAAGACTAGACAGACAAGACTAGACAGACAAGACTAGACAGACAAGACTAGACAGACAAGACTAGACAGACAAGACTAGACAGACAAGACTAAACAGACAAGACTAGACAGACAAGACTAGACAGAGAAGACTAGACAGACAAGACTAGACAGACAAGACTAGACAGACAAGACTAGACAGTCAAGACTAGATAGACAAGACTAGACAGACAAGACTAGACAGACAAGACTAGACAGTCAAGACTAGACAGACAAGACTAGACAGACAAGACTAGACAGACAAGACTAGACAGACAAGACTAGACAGACAAGACTAGACAAACAAGACTAGACAGACAAGACTAGACAGACAAGACTAGACAGACTAGACAGACAAGACTAGACAGACAAGACTAGACAGTCAAGACTAGATAGACAAGACTAGACAGACAAGACTAGACAGACAAGACTAGACAGACAAGACTAGACAGACAAGACTAGACAGACAAGACTAGACAGTCAAGACTAGACAGACAAGACTAGACAGACAAGACTAGACAGACAAGACTAGACAGTCAAGACTAGATAGACAAGACTAGACAGACAAGACTAGACAGACAAGACTAGACAGTCAAGACTAGACAGACAAGACTAGACAGACAAGACTAGACAGACAAGACTAGACAGACAAGACTAGACAGACAAGACTAGACAGTCAAGACTAGACAGACAAGACTAGACAGACAAGACTAGACAGACAAGACTAGACAGACAAGACTAGACAGACAAGACTAGACAGACAAGACTAGACAGACAAGACTAGACAGTCAAGAATAGACAGACAAGACTAGACAGACAAGACTAGACAGACAAGACTAGACAGACAAGACTAGACAGACAAGACTAGACAGACAAGACTAGACAGACAAGACTAGACAGTCAAGACTAGACAGACAAGACTAGACAGACAAGACTAGACAGACAAGACTAGACAGTCAAGACTAGATAGACAAGACTAGACAGACAAGACTAGACAGACAAGACTAGACAGACAAGACTAGACAGACAAGACTAGGCAGACAAGACTAGACAGTCAAGACTAGACAGACAAGACTAGACAGACAAGACTAGACAGACAAGACTAGACAGACAAGACTAGACAGACAAGACTAGACAGACAAGACTAGACAGTCAAGACTAGATAGACAAGACTAGACAGACACGACTAGACAGACAAGACTAGACAGTCAAGACTAGACAGACAAGACTAGACAGACAAGACTAGACAGACAAGACTAGACAGACAAGACTAGACAGACAAGACTAGACAGACAAGACTAGACAGACAAGACTAGACAGACAAGACTAGACAGACAAGACTAGACAGACAAGACTAGACAGACAAGACTAGACAGACAAGACTAGACAGACAAGACTAGACAGACAAGACTAGACAGACAAGACTAGACAGACAAGACTAGACAGACAAGACTAGACAGTCAAGACTAGATAGACAAGACTAGACAGACAAGACTAGACAGACAAGACTAGACAGACAAGACTAGACAGACAAGACTAGACAGACAAGACTAGACAGTCAAGACTAGACAGACAAGACTAGACAGACAAGACTAGACAGACAAGACTAGACAGTCAAGACTAGACAGACAAGACTAGACAGACAAGACTAGACAGACAAGACTAGACAGTCAAGACTAGACAGACAAGACTAGACAGACAAGACTAGACAGACAAGACTAGACAGACAAGACTAGACAGACAAGACTAGACAGTCAAGACTAGACAGACAAGACTAGACAGACAAGACTAGACAGACAAGACTAGACAGACAAGACTAGACAGACAAGACTAGACAGACAAGACTAGACAGACAAGACTAGACAGTCAAGACTAGACAGACAAGACTAGACAGACAAGACTAGACAGACAAGACTAGACAGACAAGACTAGACAGACAAGACTAGACAGACAAGACTAGACAGTCAAGACTAGACAGACAAGACTAGACAGACAAGACTAGACAGTCAAGACTAGATAGACAAGACTAGACAGACAAGACTAGACAGACAAGACTAGACAGTCAAGACTAGACAGACAAGACTAGACAGACAAGACTAGACAGACAAGACTAGACAGACAAGACTAGACAGACAAGACTAGACAGACAAGACTAGACAGACAAGACTAGACAGACAAGACTAGACAGACAAGGCTAGACAGTCAAGACTAGACAGACAAGACTAGACAGACAAGACTAGACAGACAAGACTAGACAGACAAGACTAGACAGACAAGACTATACAGACAAGACTAGACAGACAAGACTAGAGAGACAAGACTAGACAGACAAGACTAGACAGACAAGACTAGACAGACAAGACTAGACAGACAAGACTAGACAGACAAGACTAGACAGACAAGACTAGACAGACAAGACTAGACAGACAAGACTAGACAGACAAGACTAGACAGACAAGACTAGACAGACAAGACTAGACAGACAAGACTAGACAGTCAAGACTAGATAGGCAAGACTAGACAGACAAGACTAGACAGACAAGACTAGACAGTCAAGACTAGACAGACAAGACTAGACAGACAAGACTAGACAGACAAGACTAGACAGACAAGACTAGACAGACAAGACTAGACAGACAAGACTAGACAGACAAGACTAGACAGACAAGACTAGACAGACAAGACTAGACAGACAATACTAGACAGACAAGACTAGACAGACAAGACTAGACAGACAAGTCTATGCAGACAAGACTAAACAGACAAGACTAGACAGACAAGACTAGACAGACAAGACTAGACAGTCAAGACTAGACAGACAAGACTAGACAGACAAGTCTAGACAGACAAGACTAGACAGACAAGACTAGACAGACAAGACTAGACAGACAAGACTAGACAGACAAGACTAGACAGACAAGACTAGACAGACAAGACTAGACAGACAAGACTAGACAGACAAGACTAGACAGACAAGACTAGACAGACAAGACTAGACAGACAAGACTAGACAGACAAGACTAGACAGTCAAGACTAGATAGACAAGACTAGACCGACAAGACTAGACAGACAAGACTAGACAGACAAGACTAGACAGACAAGACTACTAGACAGACAAGACTAGACAGACAAGACTAGACAGACAAGACTAGACAGACTAGACTAGACAGACAAGACTAGACAGACAAGACTAGACAGACAAGACTAGACAGACAAGACTAGACAGACAAGACTAGACAGACAAGACTAGACAGACAAGACTAGACAGACAAGACTAGACAGACAAGACTAGACAGACAAGACTAGACAGACAAGACTAGACAGACAAGACTATACAGACAAGACTAGACAGACAAGACTAGACAGACAAGACTAGACATACAAGACTAGACAGACAAGACTAGACAGACAAGACTAGACAGACAAGACTAGACAGACAAGACTAGACAGTCAAGACTAGATAGACAAGACTAGATAGACAAGACTAGACAGACAAGACTAGACAGACAAGACTAGACAGACAAGACTAGACAGACAAGACTAGACAGACAAGACTAGACAGACAAGACTAGACAGACAAGACTAGACAGACAAGACTAGGCAGACAAGACTAGACAGACAAGACTAGACAGACAAGACTAGACAGACAAGACTAGACAGACAAGACTAGACAGACAAGACTAGACAGACAAGACTAGACAGACAAGACTAGACAGACAAGACTAAACAGACAAGACTAGACAGACAAGACTAGACAGAGAAGACTAGACAGACAAGACTAGACAGACAAGACTAGACAGACAAGACTAGACAGTCAAGACTAGATAGACAAGACTAGACAGACAAGACTAGACAGACAAGACTAGACAGTCAAGACTAGACAGACAAGACTAGACAGACAAGACTAGACAGACAAGACTAGACAGACAAGACTAGACAGACAAGACTAGACAAACAAGACTAGACAGACAAGACTAGACAGACAAGACTAGACAGACTAGACAGACAAGACTAGACAGACAAGACTAGACAGACAAGACTAGACAGACAAGACTAGACAGACAAGTCTATGCAGACAAGACTAGACAGACAAGACTAGACAGACAAGACTAGACAGACAAGACTAGACAGACAAGACTAGACAGACAAGACTAGACAGACAAGACTAGACAGACAAGACTAGACAGACAAGACTAGACAGACAAGACTAGACAGACAAGACTAGACAGACAAGACTAGACAGACAAGACTAGACAGACAAGACTAGACAGACAAGACTAGACAGACAAGACTAGACAGACAAGACTAGACAGACAAGACTAGACAGACAAGACTAGACAAACAAGACTAGACAGACAAGACTAGACAGACAAGACTAGACAGACAAGACTAGACAGACAAGACTAGACAGACAAGACTAGACAGACAAGACTAGACAGACAAGACTAGACAGACAAGACTAGACAGACAAGACTAGACAGACAAGACTAGACAGACAAGACTAGACAGACAAGACTAGACAGACAAGACTAGACAGACAAGACTAAACAGACAAGACTATACAGACAAGACTAGACAGACAAGACTAGACAGACAAGACTAGACAGACAAGACTAGACAGACAAGACTAGACAGACAAGACTAGACAGACAAGACTAGACAGACAAGACTAGACAGACAAGACTAGACAGACAAGACTAGACAGACAAGACTAGACAGACAAGACTAGACAGACAAGACTAGACAGACAAGACTAGACAGACAAGACTAGACAGACAGGACTAGACAGACAAGACTAGACAGACAAGACTAGACAGACTAGACAGACAAAACTCGACAGACAAGACTAGACAGACAAGACTAGACAGACAAGACTAGACAGACAAGACTAGACAGACAAGACTAGACAGACAAGACTAGACAGACAAGACTAGACAGACAAGACTAGACAGACAAGACTAGACAGACAAGACTAGACAGACAAGACTAGACAGACAATACTAGACAGTCAAGACTAGATAGACAAGACTAGACAGACAAGACTAGACAGACAAGACTAGACAGACAAGACTAGACAGACAAGACTAGACAGACAAGACTAGACAGACAAGACTAGACAGACAAGACTAGACAGACAAGACTAGACAGACAAGACTAGACAGACAAGACTAGACAGACAAGACTAGACAGACAAGACTAGACAGACAAGACTAGACAGACAAGACTAGACAGACAAGACTAGACAGACAAGACTAGACAGACAAGACTAGACAGACAAGACTAGACAGACAAGACTAGACAGACAAGACTAGACAGACAAGACTAGACAGACAAGACTAGACAGACAAGACTAGACAGACAAGACTAGACAGACAAGACTAGACAGACAAGACTAGACAGACAAGACTAGACAGACAAGACTAGACAGACAAGACTAGACAGACAAGACTAGACAGACAAGACTAGACAGACAAGACTAGACAGACAAGACTAGACAGACAAGACTAGACAGACAAGACTAGACAGACAAGACTAGACAGACAAGACTAGACAGACAAGACTAGACAGACAAGACTAGACAGACAAGACTAGACAGACAAGACTAGACAGACAAGACTAGACAGACAAGACTAGACAGACAAGACTAGACAGACAAGACTAGACAGACAAGAC
>CALYMW010000306.1:0-67693 GCA_944588485.1 Phosphuga atrata | reverse complement strand
AAATTTTCAAAACACCCTTGCGCGACACCCTTGCAAGGGGGGGGGGGGGGTCGGTTGTTACCAAAATATAATTATTGAAGCGCCGCGTTCTCTAAAAACTTATCGTAGAAATAAAAGTAATGAAAATAGCGGGAATATAACTACGCAAAATACTAATTCTAAATGTAGAAAATATGATCCAATGTACTTATCATTGGTATTTACAGGTAAGTTTATTAATGGACAAGAACCATCAATGTGTTTGCTCTGTGTGAATATTTTGGCCGCAGATAGCATGAAACCCAATAAATTAAAACGTCACCTTGAAAATGTACATGTCTTACCAACCCAGACAAGAGATTTTTCCAAAGAAAATTGTAGGTTTCAAATCAACAACAAAATAAGTTTTTAAACACCATGTCTGTATCATCAAAAGCATTGCTTGCATCGTATAACGTTTCTTATAGAATTGATTAATGCAAAAAACCACATTCAATAGAAGGAACTTTCCTGCTACCAGCGGCTATTGACATGGTAGTTACGTTGCTCGGCAAATTGAATATGCTGATCAACTTAAAATGATTCCACCTGCAGATAATACGCTGGGCAGAATAATTTACGATATACCTGAAGATCTTTGCAATCAATTAATTGAAAAAATAAAACCATCTTTCAAATTACAAATGTAAGATATAATGTAGAAACTGATGTTAGAGAAGATAATTATGTTATTCTGTAAACCTATTAAATGCAATAGTACAGGCAAGTGATATTGGTAATATATTGGTAATTTTTTTAATGAAAATTATATTCTGTGGGAGAAATGTATTGCAAAAAATGAAATTTGAAGTTATTATTAAAAGTTGTAAATATATTATTAAAAATAGCCCATTAAGAGGAAGGCTCTTCGTAAAATAGTGTGATGACATGGATGCAGAATATAGATTTCTATGTTATTGCGAAGCACGTTGGCTTTCTCGTTTTAAAGTACTTCAAGTCAAAGGGCGTTTGAACTAAAATAAGAGATCGCAAGCAAACTTGTTTAATGACACAAAATTCGTTGCAAAACTTGAGTATTTAGTGAATATTAAAAAAAAAACAATAGTACTTTTAATGAAAGGACCTTGAAAGTGGGTATTCAAGTGTCGCTGGAGAAAACAGAATTCTTCACCAACAGTAGAGACGCAAACAGAGAGATGTTACTAGAGCAGGGAAACATCAAGAGGACTGATAAATTTAGGTATCTGCGCGAATGGATTGAACCCAACTTATCAGAAAGAGCATCATTATCCAAGAGAGTCAACAAGTTAGAACTAGACTGACTAAGAACACTTACAACAAGAAATGCCCGTCACGCAACCTGAAACTTAAGCACTACACATAAGTCTTATGACCAGAAGCCCTATATGCCCATGTCTTTCCTTGAACCGAAGAGGACTGGTAGAGAAATTGGAAATCAGAGAGAGGAGGATCCTCAGGAAGATCCTAGGCCCAGTAAAGGAAGATGGGGAATACCGAAGGGGGCATAACTCTGAGTCTACGAACATATTGAGATGCTCTCTGACTGTGTAAGGAAAAGAAGGGTAGCTTTCTACCACGTTGCAAGACTGCTTCCAAACCGACTAACCAACCGTCTGTTCACCTTCTGGCAAAACAAGAAGGTTCGTATCACTTGGTTGACATAAACCGAGAAGGATATTAAAGAACTGGGAATAACAGATCTCCAAAACAGACAGTCTGTGAGACGCGCCCTGAAGGAACTCCGTGGATATCAGGAAAAACCCCAAAGGAAAGGCACCCCCTGGACAGAAGAGAGAAAGGAGTTACACCGGCAGAAGATTCGATAATACTGGGCAAAGATCAAAGCCCAACAGTTGAACAAGCATGGTCCAAAGTAGGCCCATTGAAAACAAGATGATGAAGAAAGGACCTTGACAAAAATCAATGCAAGGACCTCAAATACATGCTCTGATACAGAAAGAGAAGATTACTGCAGCTATGACAAAATTGGAACTCGGCTTACTAAATTTTAAAAACAATAATTTCGACATGTTTCCAAATTTTTTATCATCACTTGTCCTGCAGATGAAATAGAAAACACTAAAATTATTATTAATAATCACTTGACCAGTCTATGGAAGCAATTCTCGGTTTACTTTAAAGATCTTGACAAGTCAAAATTAGGGATTGCAGTCATCCGGATCCGGTAATCGGGCGGATCCGGCATCACTAAAGGTTTGCCGGATCCGGTACCAATATACCGGATCCGGTGATGCAAATTTTTGGTAAAATAATCGCGCTGTTGCATGAGTAGGTGCTTTAAATGCGTGGTGCGCATGGTACCACATGGTTTTTTCAAAACCAAAATGATAAATAATGTATACTTAAAATAATTACCCTATTTGCCCGTGTATAACGCGCACCTTTTTTCCAAAAAAATTGCCTCTAAAACATAGGTCCTAAATTATAGGCGCACAAAAAGTAGGTTAAATTTTAGGGTGCGTCTTATACACCGGCTAATACGATATTTATAGTAAATTGATTAAATTAAATAGTTATAAACTCATTCTTGTGATATTTGTGCCATTCATTAGACAGATTCATTATGATGTCTGTCATAAATATAAGAATAAGACTTGTTAGCATACTCAAATACCTAATTGTTGTGATCTCAGTAGATTAAGTAAAGTTTACTTGTTAGATTTAATTATTTTTTAAGTTAAATACTAAAATTCTATCTGTGAAATTTAAGTAGTTACCTACACTGTATTAGATTTTTAATTGTTTGTTTAATTATAAATGTGTGTGTGTAAACACTCACTCAATTATCCTGGAAACAGTCCATTTTAGAAAGAAAAAGGAAAATTATCCTGTTCGGATCAACGGATTTCAATCAATCCGGATCCGGCCAGATCGATGGAAATTCGGCCGGATTGAAAATGACACCGCATTGCAATCTCTAGTCAAAATACGAATGGATAAGAAACCCACTGGTGATTGAAAAATATGACTTTGGTCTTTCACAGCAGAGCAATAAATGTTAACTGATTTATCTTGATGGCTGATTAAAGAAAATATTTCAACAAGAAAATAATACGTTTTGGCTACAAGTACAAAGAGATTTTCCTACTTAACAATCTTTAGAATCTTTAGAAATTTGTAACATCTTACTTATGCAAATCTGGTTTTCCTGCAGTGACTTTTTTAAAGACAAAATATCGATCTCGATTAGTGATTCAAAATATACTGAGAATAGTGATGTGAATGAATATTTATACATAATATGTTATATTTATAAATAAAATATTTTATCAAAAAAAAATAAGATAAACTATTTATTATTATTTAATATGGTTTATGAAATTTGATTTTTACAAAAATTGAAGGGGGGCGCAAGAATTTTTTTATAAAAAAGGGGGGCGCAGCGCAGGAGCAGAAAGTTTGGAAACTATTGTATTAGTATATTTCTGACATAACTCAATAAGAGAGACAAGTGTTGTATTTTATAGTTCCATAAATCTTTTCAAGCAATTGCCTTTAGAGAGCCATCATACTTCAGAGTGTAGGAAAATATGGTCTCATATGGTCTGCATTTTGTTCTTCACAAAATAGCTTGAAGAGACGCTCACATTTGGCATTAGCTTTAATAGAATTGATACGCTTTATTACTGGATATAGTACTTCATTTAGAACAGGCTAGATGTTTTTAGTTACCAAGTTTTGTTCGTAATAACAGAATAATAATAACCCCATGAATAACAGAATACACACAAATTATTTCTGGATCTCTCATCTTTCATCAATTTTAACTTCACTAATTTCGCCTATACTTCTGCTAACAGTACTGTTACTGAGTGGCATAGCTTTTATATCTTTGTCATCTTTTTCAAAAACCATCTTTTTTCAGAAATGCTGATGCTGAATTTTATTAAATTCTCTCCGATAGTTTGATTTTTTCATATTTTGAAATTTTCAGATTTAGCGATGAATAAAGAAATTTGATAACTCAAGAATACAATTATGAGTTGAAGTATGAGCAGTAAATAGAGAATTTATTGTTCTTCTCTTTTCAATTTTTTTCTTTAAAGTTTGAAAGTAATTCAAATCTGAAAAAATATGAGCACTATGTTTCGCCTTCAAATGCGCCTCAAGACCTTGTTTCATTGATTCGTTGGCAAAAAAACCCAGTTGATATTTTGGTCTCGTCAAACGAATTTATAATATTTATAGGCCGCAATTATTCAGGAATAAGGAGCAAAAGGGATAAACTCGAATCCATATTCGAATGGCCCCCCTTATCAATCAAATTGCCCCCCTTTAGGGTATGGGCCCCACGTTAGGAAACACCGATTTAGACACATCGAGAATGCATGGATCGGAAGAAAGAACTCGATGCGGCAAACGAACTGTCATCATCTTCATCGACTTCAAATCCGCCTTTGATTTCATCGGCTGGGACAGTTTGTGGAGAGCCCTGGAGACCGAATATGTATCGCTGAAAGTAATTCAACTTCTTCAGGCATCGAACGACGGCTCAACCAGCAGTATTCGTATCCGAAATGACTTATCCGAGTAGTTTCCGATTCGAACTGGAGTACTCGTACCTCGCCACTACTATTTATCGTTGTGGTTGATGCGATTATGCGGAAAGCTTTCGCACTTCAGCGACGACTTCATAACCGATCTGATGCTCGTCTGACCGACACGGATGCAGAAGCAACAGACATTTTGTACGACATTTACCGCATCGCCCAGTCATACGGATTAAAGAACAATGCGGATAAAACCAAAGTGCTCGCAACGGACGGATCGGAAGCGAGGGTTTACCTCGATGAAACCGAAATCGAACAGGTACCACAGTTGTAATATTTGGGATCGTTTGTGACAGAGTAGGAATTGGCGTCGACGGCCGATGTTCATAGCCGAATCGGTACAGCAACAGCAACATTCGTCTCACTGCATATGGAAGCATACGAATATCATCATCAAAACCAATATACGCCTATACCGAATGTTAATCCTTCCTATTGTTCTTTATGGATCAGAAACGTGGACACTGCTCAAACCGGACCTAAACAAGTTCAAGGACTTCCAAATGCGATGCTTGAGACAAATATTCCGTGTCTCTATTCGCGACCGACTCCGAAATGTGAGGAATAGAGAAAGCTATGATCAACAGACACCGATTGAAGAAGAAATACAAAAATGAAGACTACGTTGGTTTGGCTACATCTGCTGGATGAATAACACCCGGCTTCCATGCAAATCCATTGGTGGGAACGACCACCAGACTGGAGAATACAAAGAAACACGCCAAAGAAGACATGGCTAAAACAAGTGGAAGAAGATCTGAGAGACCAAAGACTGGATGACCATCAATGACATCACAATCAATTGGAAAGAGTGGAAACGTATCATGAATGGAGCAAAAAATCTTGCAGCACCAACAGCAGCATATTGGTTGCAAGGGCTACCCCCTCCTAAATTGCTGGCTACAGATTAAATAATAATAATAAAATAACAGACAGTATAGAAGAGTACATACACTAGAGAAGAAGTACATATGGTATAGAAGAAGTAGATACAGTATAGCAGAAGTACATACGGTATACAAGAAGTACATACAGCATAGAAGAAGTACATATGGTAGAGAAAACTAGCATACAGTCTTGCTATAGTTTGATTATAGCTGTGTGTTCACTTAATATAGTTCTATCCAAATAGTTTTAGACTAGAAGCAGTCACCCTGCTATAGTCACACAACTATAGTAGTTGTCTATACTGTGTGTACCTAGTTAAAGTGTATATTCAGGACAAAACTTACTCTTTGATTTTTATTGATTGCCCTTCCAGACAGTCAATTAATTGAATTTTCTTTTCTTCGGCGACTGGTTTCGAGAAAATTGAAGGTTTTTTCGTTAATTTGCTGAAGCCAAAGGATATTTTCTTTTGCTCAGACATTTTAAAATCTCAAATTAATAATAACCACATAACCACAATTTCACATATGTCAAAACGTTGATTTATACATTTCAGTAACACCAACTTTACGATACTTCGCAACTACCAATATTAAATATTTTTAACTAAATGATATTACAATGGAATTAAATGAGATTAATTTCTAGGTATATTTTATTAATGGTGGTATTCCTGTAACACTAAACGTTAAAGTTTGAAATTTTTATAGGTTACCAAACACAACATAAACATGCCAAACTGGAACCAAATCCAGTGTCAGCTGAGACACCCAGCCAACCCCGTCGTCTTCTTCGACGTTTCAGTTGGAACCACAGTAAGAGCACCCACAATTTATTTTCCAAAAATTCAGTATCAAAATATTCCAGGAAATTGGACGAATGATCTTCGAACTGTTTGCCGATACCGTTCCAAGAACAAGCGAAAACTTCAGACAGTTCTGCACTGGGGAATTCAGGAAAGATGCAGTCCCTTTGGGATTTAAGGGCGCCAGCTTCCACCGAGTCATCAAGGATTTCATGATTCAAGGCGGCGATTTTGTTAATGTAAAAATATTAATAGACCAGACTAGATGAGACTACTGTTCTTTTTTTAGGGTGATGGTACAGGGGTAATGAGTATCTATGGAGGAAGTACATTTGGTGATGAAAATTTCAGTTTGAAACATGATACACCCGGTTTATTGTCGATGGCGAACAGTGGAAAAGACACAAATGGGTGCCAGTTCTTTATAACTTGTGCCAAATGTAATTTCTTGGACGGGAAACATGTCGTTTTCGGCAGGGTCATCGATGGACTGCTGGTCATGAGGAAAATCGAAAACGTTCCCACCGGGCCCAACAACAAACCTAAGATTCCAGTTACTATTATACAGTGTGGACAAATGTAATTTATTAGAATAAATTTATTTAATATAGTCTTGTCTGACTAGTCTAATCTCGTCGATTTAGTCATGTAAATCTAAATTGTCTAATTTTGTTTATATAGTTTGAGTATATATAGTTTGAGCATCCGCCAAGTTTGAAAGACGGGAATATGAAAGTTTCGGTCACATATTTAGTTATACGTCAAAAAGTTCGGGCACTTTTTGACGTATAACATGGCGGAAATTGACACATGGGCACAAAAAATTTCAACTAAGAAAAGGTCTATTTTTAATAACGAACTTCATGTTAGTTATTATTGACTTAACCTCGTTTAGTGAAGTAACATAACCTAGAAAAGCCATGTCGACCACTGAGCAAAAGCAGATTTTCTCTTACGTTCACGATTTGGGGTGCTGTGTGAACTGTTCTGTTCGTTACCTGTGCGACAGAGGGATTGATTTCGCAGATATTAACGAAATCGTTAAGAAAGTAATTATAATATATATATATATATATATATATATATATATATATATATATATATATATATATATATATATATATATATATATATATATATATATGGATAGAACTTGATAGACTAGGGAAGATAAGTGAAGGAAGGCTAGATCTATAAGACAGATAGGACTACATCCATAAGACTAGACTGTGAAGATTAGTGAAGTTAGACTAAATGTACGAGACTAGATCTACAGGACAGATACAAGTAGAGGCACGGGCGTAGCCAGGGTTTAGTTTCGGGGGCGGGGGTTTGAAGAAAATACAATAACATAAATGTGCCAATTTACTTTCTAAAACTGACACATAAGATCCATAAACTCTACATTTACCATGCTCGTCTCTCCTAATTTCAATATAATATTTAAGGGATTTATTTACTATTGGACCCCCAAAACTCCCCCTTGGCTACGCCCATGAGTAGAGGGACAAGTATAATCAAAATACAATCAGAACAACTAGCAACTTACAGACTAGAATAACTTAAGTAAGGACACTGGTACCCTATCACATTTATACAGAAACATGAGACTCCAAATCTGAGACAATTTGAAATGTAAAATCCAACTTGAGTCGAATTTTCCATTGCAGTGACTCAATAATTTCAAGTTTCTATGAACCAAAAGCAATCTAAGCTTTATAATAGCGGAAGCTTGTAATAAATTTTAAATTTTTCTGAAAATTTATAATAATAATAATAATAGTTTATTTATGGTTTCCCATTTAACAACATAAAATATTAAAACAATAACAATAAATACAAGATACATATAATTTGAAAATAGCAGTAGCAAACAAACATTACTATCAGCATCATCAATATTAAATACTTATTAATATTATTATGTGGATATTGCGAAGCTATTTTTCTGAAGATATCATGAAATTGATCCAAACTTACTACGAAATGTTGGTTTAACTCCATTGAATCAATGCAAGTTAAACCAACTTTCGATTTTGAATATTCAAATATAAACTTATTATTATAATTCTCTTTTAGAAGGAATTGTTGGTGGCAGATGAGAATGGCATTAAGAAGGCCAAGAGCAATCCATGCATGGTTTGTTTGGGGCTGCTTCAGGAAGTTATGATTGATGAGATCTTGAACCATCCAGATTTAAAAAAGGTTTCTGAGTATGACAGCTCAGTGTTTACAATCTCCATCAGCATGCCGGCTGCTATTTTATTAAGGGAACACAGCATGAGGCTACATTTGGAAGAGAAGTTTCCCTTGTTTTTTAATGAAGGTAAATTATTAAACAATTGACTTGTTTATCTAGACTTGTCTGTCTAGTCATTTCTATCTAGTCTTGTCTATTTCATCTTGTTTTTCTAGCCTTGTTTGTCTAGTCTTGTGGGTCTAGTCTTCTCTGCCTAGTCGTGTCTGTCTAGTCTTGTCTGTGTAGTCTAGTCTGTCTCTCCTCCTCGGTACCGCCTACATACCCGACCTTTCAATGCGGGAGACCCGGGTTCGAATCCTGGTCAGGAAGGCGACAACTAGGATGGTTTTCACTTACCGTCCGGGCTGCCCACCCTGAATGAATCCAAAATATGCGATACCGGGGTAGCGCATACTAAAAGCCAAAGTGGAATAGGGGGTTTAGTGAGTCTAGTCTGTCTAGTCTTGTCTGTTTAGTTCTGTCTGTCTAATCTTGTCTGTTTAGTTTTGTCTGTCTAGTCTTGTCTGTCTGCAACTCAGTTATTAGACTAGATGGAACTTTCTAGTTTTGGGCATTGTCTAGATAATTTAGTAAACTAGCAACGTTACGAGTTTCCGCTCAAAATTTCTTGTATTATCCGAGTCATTCAAGATTTAGTCCTTTGAGATTGCATTTGATAAGACTAATTCGATTTAGAAACTAGTTAAGGTTGACGATAACACCTCGATTATTAGACTAGATGGTACGTTTTAGTTTTCGGCATTGTCTAGATAATTTAGTAAACTAGCAACGTTGCAAGTTTCCGTTTAAAATATCTTGTATTAACCGAGTCATTCAAGATTTAGTCCATTGAGGTTGCAATTGATAAGACGAATTCGATTGGGAAACTAGTTAAGGTTGAGATGACAATAACTCAATTATTACACTAGATGGAACATTTTAGTTTTCGACATTGTCTAGATAATTAAGTAAACTAGCAACGTGGCCAGTTTCCGTTTAAAACCTCTAGTATTAACCGATTCATTTAAGATTTAGTCCATTGAGGTCGCATTTGATAAGACAAATTCAATTTAGAAACTAGTTAAGGTTGAGACGATAACAACTTGGTTATTAGACTAGATAGAACGTTCTAGTTTTCGGCATTGTCTAGATAATTTAGTAAACTAGCAACGTTACAAGTTTCCGTTTAAAATATCTTGTATTCTAGCCCGGAAACGTGAAACTAGCCCGGGATGTATTGGGCGATTAACTATTTTTACAATTTTGTATCAATACATTATTTAAAAAAAGTTTTCTATCCGCAATTCAGTCAGCCCGTGAATGAGCATAAACTATTATTTAATAATGTAAAAAATATACAAATATTCTACATACTTTTGGAATCATCCTGCATTGAGCAGATATGATATTGCATATTCAAACAAAAAATTAGCAGCACTTTAAGCGTTCTCCGTTTCTCCCAACGGATTCACTTGTCTTATATACCTCAAAAGTAAATAACTTCGGGATGTTCTGTAGCCGTAGGTTTTGAAACCAGCTGCATTATCTTTTGTTAAGACATGCATAGAGGCTTCATCTAGAAATAGTCTAAGAAAAAAGGTATTTTTCGAACTTTGATTTCTTGATTTTTTTCCACTTTTTCGACAATCCAGCCCACTGTGCGAGAGCCGAATAAAATCAATTTGAAAAGTGGATCCGGCCCGCGAGCCAGAGAAATCGAAATCAAAGTTACGACTGTATCAAAAAGTGATCGAATCGTTTTATAGAAATTTTGAGAGGTTTATTCTTACTGCAACGACAAAGCACCATACATAGTTTCAATCTGCAATTAATTTAAAAAAAGATTCAGTTTCATTTTTTAGATCATCTTGGAAAAAGTCTACACAACATTTCGCGACTTTTGATGTATTATATGTATCCAATATCCGCGACATGTCAAAATTCGCAATTTCGAGAAAGGGTTATAAAAAATCGCGACACCTCCCCCTTTTTGACACCTCTCCGATTTTTATATATTGTATTTCAAAATACGCAGAATTTTACCCAGATTACGCTCATATAAATCATACAATTTTGTTTACAATAAGTCAAGAAATTAAAAAAAACTCATCAGTCCTCCAGCGCATCGATGGCTGGTTCGATGGTATTTTGTAATTAAGAAATTCCCGGGAACATGATATATGTTTTTCTAATACTACTTTACTAATATTGTGATTGCGATTGGTAAAAACTAGAAGTCTCTGTGATAAGCCGTTCAAAAGTTATGACATCGTGAAATCTGCGGAAAATGCTATATTTCACTAAATAGAGCGAAATTTGGTCGCCCGAGCAAAGAACTGGGAAAGTAATTCATATTTTTAAGGAAATCTAAGTGCATCCACAGAGAAATGACCTCCTGAAAACGATGCCGCAATCGGTTTTAATTATTTGCAACCGTGCTCGAGATATACAATTATGAACTCGAGATTCTGTAGCAGTAGAATGTCAATCTAAACAAATTTAAAAAACGTCTATTTTCTATCGCAAATAAAAATAGTTTGCACACCACTGGTCTAGATAATTTACTAAACTAGCCATGTTGCGAGTTTCCGTTTAAAATCTCTTGTATTAACCGATTGATTTAAGATTTAGTCAATTTAGGTCGCATATGATAAAACGAATTCGAATGGGAGTCTAGTCAAGGTTGAGACAACAACTCGGTTATTAGACAAGATGGAACGTTCTAATGATTGGCATTGTTTAGATAATTTAGTAAACTAGCAACGTTGCGAGTTTCCTTTCAAAATCTCTTCCATTGACCGAGTCATTCAAGATTTAGTCCATTGAGGTTGCAATTGATAAGACGAATTTGATTGGGAAACTATTAAGGTTGAGACGACAATAACTCAGTTGTTAGACTAGATTCAATGTTCTAGTTTTCGGCATTGTCTAGATAATTTAGTGAATTAACAACTTTGCGAGTTTCCGTTCAAAATCTTTTGTATTAACCGCGTCATTCAAGATTTAGTCAATTGGGGTCGCACTTGATAAGACGAATTGGATTGGGAAACTACCGAAGGTTGAGACCACAACAACTCAGTTATTAGTCTAGTCTAATGTCTAGTCTTGTCTGTCAAGTCTGGTCTGTCAAGGCTTCTCTGTTAAGTCTTGTACGTCTTTTTTTTTATTTGACGTCATCCAAGCACACCGGAACGAAACAGCGTATGACATCGGCGTGCTGGTTATAATAAAATATTATTTAATATACTCTATATTTACTAGAGTTCATTTCTTGTGCCATTTTTTCTCGTCTTCTTCTTTTGTGCTGATAATGAATTTGACAAGTTTGTGTATCTTGTCCTAGTTTTCCTTGCTCTCTAACATGTAGTCTATAACACTTCTGGGTTCGAAGCTTTTGTCCATATTTGATTTTTGGAGTTCCCTTTCTGTGGTCCATCTACAGCATTCAAATATTGTGTGCGTAACTGAGTCGTCTTCACCGCAATATTCACACAGATTATCAGGATCTTCGCATTTGCTGTAAATAATCTTTATAGCCGCCAATGCCCAGTAAGAAATTGGGTTAGATGATCAATTTCTCCGTGTTTTCTGCTTATCCACGGAATTATTTTGGGTATTAGCAGCTTCGTCCATTGCCCTTTATCTGACGCCCACCATTGTTTCTCTGCCATTCATCGTACAGATTATCTCTAGCAATTTTCCTGGCATTTTTGCTAGAACCTGCTTCATTTCGGTCCTTTCTCTCTTTGGCCTGTAACTCAAGAGGTGCAGCAGATACCAGCAATTACTAGAGCAGCGTTGCCAGACACAGTTTTATATGCGCTAGTTATATATAGTGCTAGTTTTCTCTGGACTATCGAGAGTGTATCGATAGATATCTTAGATGTAAGCTGATGTGCCCATATTAGGGCCCTTTATACTTAGGCATGAGTTTTTCCATTGCTGCCATTGCTCTCATGCTCTCATACCTTTTGCTGCGGCTTCGTTAAGATGAGGAATGAAGAAGAGTCTCTTTTCTATGATGACGCCTAGGTATTTTAACGACTCTTTTGGGGCGATGCTAACGTTGTTTATTTGGAAAGTTATAGGCGCAAGCTTCCTCAGTACCGATAGTAGGACCGCTTCTGTTTCCTCTGGTGCCAGATTTAATTTTCTTGATTGCATCTATCTGTTAATATGGGATATTGCTTGGTTTGCAGTTAGCATCACCGTGTGTTCCGACTTTGCTGTTATTACAAGAGCTAAATCGTCCGCAAAACCTATTAGCCTAGCTCCCTCCAGAAGTTTTAACCTGAGGACTCCATCATAAAGTATGTTCCACAGAGTGGGACCCATAACCGATCCCTGTGGTGCACATTTACTAACTATTATTTCCTTGGTTTCGTCATTTGTTTGCAAAATGATCGTTCTACTGGTGAATAATCTACTGGTTAAATAATTCTTAGCAGATAGGGAGCTATTTTTCTTGCTATTAGATCATCGATAATGAGTTTCCAATCGGCTGTGTTAAAAGCATTTCGTACGTCCAGTTTTATTAATGCACATATTCTTCAGGATCTTTGGGTGCCTGATTTAGCATTTTCTGCGATCTTCATGACGGCTTCTATAGCATGGTTGCTGGATCTCCCTTCTCTGAAGCCATATTGGTTACTTGACAATCCAGCTCCCGATTCAATATCTGTTTTCAGCCTATGCAATATTAGGTGTTCTAAGAGATTCCCTAAAATATCTAACAGGCATAATGGCCTGCCTGTATGATAGTATGATGAGTAGGCTCCCCTATTGGTTTATCGTTTTTTCGAAGTAGCACCAGTTTCGCCCGTTTCAGAGCACCATGTTTCAGGGCGAGACTGATGAGAGTGCAAAGGTGTATGCTGCTGTGTGTGTGCAACGCCTACAGGATTGTTTCTGACTACGCCGTGGCGGTCATTGCTGGAGTCATCCCCTTAGAACTTCTAGCGCATGAAAGAGTGAGAGTTTGGGAAGTTAATGACCCTAGAACTGAAAGGGAGAAAACAGTGCAAGATGGCAAGAGCTATGGGAGGGATCGGAAAAGGGAGCCTGGACCAGGCAACTGATGCCGACTATCGATGAATGGGTCAACCGTGGGCATGGGCAGGTGAATTATCACCCCAGCCAGGCGCTTACGGGGCATGGTTGCTTTAGGTCTTACCTGGTTGCGCATCGGGAAACTGGTTGAGGCGCACTGTAGGTATTGTGGAGCGACTGAGGACACGGGCGGAGTATACCGTCTTTGAGTGTATGAGATGTGTGAGAATGAGGGGCGCAGCAGAATGCAAGGTGGGAAAGAATGTAAATAAGGAGAGTATGGTGATTCACATACTCCGCAGTCAGTATGGATGGGACGTGCTGACTGATATGATTGGATATATAATGAGGAGAAAGGAGAAGGATGAGAGGGTTGAGCGTGAGGCGGGACGAGGGGTTGCTACGCGAGAGCCGTGCTTACCAACGCTGGCCCCCCCTTAGTACAAAGGGGGAGCACAAATTTATTGTAAACTCTGATGTGAGGAGGGGCACGATAACGGCGCACCCGGCACAACGACTGAATGCAGATGAATGCTTTTGAAATGAAAGGGGGAGTAACGTGATGAAGTAATGCCAAATTTTGGATTCCATCACGTTTTCTCTGGTTTTGGCTGGGGGGTCTGAATGGTGGGTTTTTTTTAGTGACTTTAGTGCGCAACCCCACACTACCACTGGGCACGGGTCGGGTGGTGTCTGTTTGCAGATTTTCACCTCCCAGCACGTACAAAAACAAGTCTTGTCTGTCAAATCTTGCCTGTACAGTCTTGTCTGACTAGTCTAGTCTGTTTACTCTAGTCTGTTTGGTCTTGTTAGTCTTGTCTGTCAAGTCTTATCTGTCAAGTCTTATCTGTCTAATCTTGTCTGTCTAGTTTTGTGTTTTGTCTGTCTAGTCTTGTCTGTCTAGTCTTGTCTGGCTAGTCTTGTCTGTCTAGTCTTGTCTGTCTAGTCTTGTCTGTCTAGTCTTGTCTGTCTAGTCTTGTCTGTCTAGTCTTGTCTGTCTAGTCTTGTCTGTCTAGTCTTGTCTGTCTAGTCTTGTCAGTTTAGTCTTATCTGTATAGTTTTCTCTGTCTAGTCTGTCTAGTCTCGTCTATATAGTCTTGTTTATCTAGTCTTTTATTTTTTAGACAATACAGAAATTCCTATTAATAGAGTTTGGAAAATGTTTGTGGCCCCTTACCTAGCCCCTAAAATCAACAAAACCTTCCAAAACTCAGAGATCTGTGAGTTTTCCATAAACATAACTACAGACTACGAGCCTGAGCCAGAAGAGCTCTCAGTCCTCAAAGAAATGCAGCCGAAGATCTTCGAAACTCGAAAAGTTCAGCACAGGAAGTTCAACGGAGAGCTTTTCAGTCGGAAGGGGGTGCTAGGGGCTCTCAGTCTGACGTCCTCGGGGATTTTCAAGACTCACGGACAAGTTCCGCCGGTGATTCCGAATGTGTTTCTGAAGTGCAAGGAAGTGGAGTGCAAGCACAAGTCGGTTTATGTGGCGGGAAGGTATTGCAAGTTCTCAAGGGAGCTTTGTCAAAGCCCTTGGGTCATTGATGGCGTTAAAGCTATGGAGACTTCTGTACAGGAAATTATGTTTGAACAGTTTAAGACACATTTTAAGTAAGTTTCGGAACAGATTACACTAAAGAAACAACACTAGATAGATGAGACTAATACAAATTTTATTTGTGTTTTTGTAGATTTGCTGAGGAAAATATGAAGTTTTCTTCAAGTGGTCGTGAAGATTGTGATGTAAGATGTCTAGGTAAAGGTAGACCGTTCTACGTAGAATTCACGGATCCCAAGATCACCAAGTTCGAATTCCAGCTCTTCCGAGACGTTGAGAACTCTATAAACCAATCGAAACTGATCACAGTTCGGGACCTCCAAAAGGTTGAAAGGTTTTTGACGAGCTGCAGAGTTTTGAAAGTGTCTGTAATGTTGAATTTCGCAGGAACGAGTTGGCGAAGGTTAAAGAGGGCGAAGAAACAAAGACTAAGAGTTATGTGGCGTTGTGTGTCACCAAGGAACCGATCGATGAAGACATTCTGGTCAAAATTAACAGTTTTGGCAGTTTGCAAATATCGCAGAAGACTCCCATAAGGGTTTTGCATCGACGGCCGTTGGCTGTTAGGATGAGACAGATCGAAGAAATGAAAGCCAATTTAATTCCAGGTTTGTTTTGATGGTCTCAGGCATATCAAAGCTTGTCGGTGTAGCCTTGTGACTATCTAATCTGAATAATTGTGTTTCTTTTAGGAAACTCAAAGTGTTTTGAGTTGCATGTGGTGACTCAGGCGGGAACTTATGTGAAGGAGTTTGTTCATGGAGATTTTGGAAGGACTAAGCCTAATTTGGGGCAGATATTAGGAATGGACGTAGACATAGCTGCCTTAGATGTGATTGCTATAAATTTGGACTGGCCTGAACCAATAAATTATGAACAAATTTCATAAATAAATAGATTTTAATACAAGTTAATCTAGTCTTCTTGGTCTAGTTATGTCTGTTTAGTCTTGTCTAACCCGTCTTATTTGTCTAGTCTTGTCTTTAATTTTGTCTGCCTAGTCGTGTCTATCTAGTGAGAACAACAGTTTTGGACACGTTTTGTATGTTTTTGAAATGTGTTTTTGGTACTTTAGAACCACGTTGCTTAGTTACTAGTGATAATAATAATCACCAAAGCAGTCATATACATACGCTCGTCAAGTTATTAAAGTAGTTTCTAAAATGCTGTATTTAACCGAAAATCTCCGTATCGAGATTCTGATGTTGATTGGTTATGGTAACATAAGACGAAGTTAGCTTGAGGTTGCTCAGTTATTTGGAGAGCAGCATCCGGATATACCAGCCATTGGCTAAAGGTACCATAAGCAAAATTGAGACAATACAACAATTTGGGTCATGTCAGTTTCCTATGTGGAAATATGAACATATTCGTATATACGATTATGTTCTAATGAAGATTTTGATAATAATGATTTGAATATTGCGGAATATCAGTAACTTGAACTCTGATAACCTTTTCGCCAGGAATACAAAAGGCTGGAATCTGCAGAGTCGATTAAACAGTGCACGAGAAACTGCACAAAATGCGTTACGTTTTGCTGGGAATTGTTTGCTTCATGTTCGTTCAGCCAAGTAAGTTAATTTCTTTGTGCTTTTAAACATTTTAATTTCGATCAAAGTGAATATCTGTGCGTATTTTAATCCAATCGGTCAATAATTTTTGTGAATTAAAACAAGGTCAAGGAAAATCCTTTAGATTTTACGTAGGTTTTATGCATTTTGACGAGGTCAAACAAAGAACCAACATTTTTTAAAACAGTTTACGTGTTTTTATTGCAACCAAGTGACACGATGTTTTTATTCCCAAAAAACACTTTGTTACTAGGTAGACTATTCAGACCAGACAGACAGACAAGATTAGAGAGACAAGACTATACAGACAAGACTAGACAGACAAAACTAGACAGACAAGACTAGACAGACAAGACTAGACAGACAAGACTAGACAGACAAGACTAGACAGACAAGACTAGACAGACAAGACTAGACAGACAAGACTAGACAGACAAGACTAGACAGACAAGACTAGACAGACAAGACTAGACAGACAAGACTAGACAGACAAGACTAGACAGACAAGACTAGACAGACAAGACTAGACAGACAAGACTAGACAGACAAGACTAGACAGACAAGACTAGACAGACAAGACTAGACAGACAAGACTAGACAGACAAGACTAGACAGACAAGACTAGACAGACAAGACTAGACAGACAAGACTAGACAGACAAGACTAGACAGACAAGACTAGACAGACAAGACTAGACAGACAAGACTAGACAGACAAGACTAGACAGACAAGACTAGACAGACAAGACTAGACAGACAAGACTAGACAGACAAGACTAGACAGACAAGACTAGACAGACAAGACTAGACAGACAAGACTAGACAGACAAGACTAGACAGACAAGACTAGACAGACAAGACTAGACAGACAAGACTAGACAGACAAGACTAGACAGACAAGACTAGACAGACAAGACTAGACAGACAAGACTAGACAGACAAGACTAGACAGACAAGACTAGACAGACAAGACTAGACAGACAAGACTAGACAGACAAGACTAGACAGACAAGACTAGACAGACAAGACTAGACAGACAAGACTAGACAGACAAGACTAGACAGACAAGACTAGACAGACAAGACTAGACAGACAAGACTAGACAGACAAGACTAGACAGACAAGACTAGACAGACAAGACTAGACAGACAAGACTAGACAGACAAGACTAGACAGACAAGACTAGACAGACAAGACTAGACAGACAAGACTAGACAGACAAGACTAGACAGACAAGACTAGACAGACAAGACTAGACAGACAAGACTAGACAGACAAGACTAGACAGACAAGACTAGACAGACAAGACTAGACAGACAAGACTAGACAGACAAGACTAGACAGACAAGACTAGACAGACAAGACTAGACAGAAAAGACTAGACAGACAAGACTAGACAGACAAGACTAGACAGACAAGACTAGACAGACAAGACTAGACAGACAAGACTAGACAGACAAGACTAGACAGACAAGACTAGACAGACAAGACTAGACAGACAAGACTAGAGAGACAAGACTAGACAGACAAGGCTATACAGACAAGACTAGACAGACAAGACTAGACAGACAAGACTAGACAGACAAGACTAGACAGACAAGACTAGGCAGACAAGACTAGACAGACAAGACTAGAGAGACTAGACAGACAAGACTAGGCAGACAAGACTAGACAGACAAGACTAGACAGACAAGACTAGACAGACAAGACTAGACAGACAAGACTAGAGAGACAAGACTAGACAGACAAGGCTATACAGACTAGACTAGACAGACAAGACTAGACAGACAAGACTAGACAGACAAGACTAGACAGACAAGACTAGACAGACAAGACTAGACAGACAAGACTAGACAGACAAAACTAGACAGACAAGACTAGACAGACAAGACTAGGCAGACAAGACTAGACAGACAAGACTAGAGAGACTAGACTAGACAGACAAGACTAGGCAGACAAGACTAGACAGACAAGACTAGACAGACAAGACTAGAGAGACAAGACTAGACAGACAAGGCTATACAGACTAGACAGACAAGACTAGACAGACAAGACTAGACAGACAAGACTAGGCAGACAAGACTAGACAGACAAGACTAGAGAGACAAGACTAGACAGACAAGGCTATACAGACAAGACTAGGCAGACAAGACTAGACAGACAAGACTAGACAGACAAGACTAGAGAGACTAGACTAGACAGACAAGACTAGGCAGACAAGACTAGACAGACAAGGCTATACAGACAAGACTAGGCAGACAAGACTAGACAGACAAGACTAGACAGACAAGGCTATACAGACAAGACTAGGCAGACAAGACTAGACAGACAAGACTAGACAGACAAGACTAGAGAGACAAGACTAGACAGACAAGGCTATACAGACTAGACTAGACAGACAAGACTAGACAGACAAGACTAGACAGACAAGACTAGACAGACAAGACTAGACAGACAAGACTAGACAGACAAGACTAGACAGACAAGGCTATACAGACAAGACTAGGCAGACAAGACTAGACAGACAAGACTAGACAGACAAGACTAGAGAGACAAGACTAGACAGACAAGGCTATACAGACTAGACTAGACAGACAAGACTAGACAGACAAGACTAGGCAGACAAGACTAGACAGACAAGACTAGACAGACAAGACTAGAGAGACAAGACTAGACAGACAAGACTAGACAGACAAGACTAGACAGACAAGACTAGACAGACAAGACTAGAGAGACAAGACTAGACAGACAAGGCTATACAGACTAGACTAGACAGACAAGACTAGACAGACAAGACTATACAGACAAGACTAGACAGACAAGACTAGACAGACAAGACTAGGCAGACAAGACTAGACAGACAAGGCTATACAGACAAGACTAGGCAGACAAGACTAGACAGACAAGACTAGACAGACAAGACTAGAGAGACAAGACTAGACAGACAAGGCTATACAGACTAGACTAGAGAGACAAGACTAGGCAGACAAGACTAGACAGACAAGACTAGACAGACAAGACTAGAGAGACAAGACTAGACAGACAAGGCTATACAGACTAGACTAGACAGACAAGACTAGACAGACAAGACTAGGCAGACAAGACTAGACAGACAAGGCTATACAGACTAGACTAGACAGACAAGACTAGACAGACAAGACTAGACAGACAAGACTAGACAGACAAGACTAGACAGACAAGACTAGAGAGACAAAACTAGACAGACAAGGCTATACAGACTAGACTAGACAGACAAGACTAGACAGACAAGACTATACAGACAAGACTAGACAGACAAGACTAGACAGACAAGACTAGGCAGACAAGACTAGACAGACAAGGCTATACAGACAAGACTAGGCAGACAAGACTAGACAGACAAGACTAGACAGACAAGACTAGAGAGACAAGACTAGACAGACAAGGCTATACAGACTAGACTAGACAGACAAGACTAGACAGACAAGACTAGACAGACAAGACTAGACAGACAAGACTAGACAGACAAGACTAGACAGACAAGACTAGACAGACAAGACTAGACAGACAAGACTAGACAGACAAGACTAGACAGACAAGACTAGACAGACAAGACTAGACAGACAAGACTAGACAGACAAAACTAGACAGACAAGACTAGACAGACAAGACTAGGCAGACAAGACTAGACAGACAAGACTAGAGAGACTAGACTAGACAGACTAGACTAGGCAGACAAGACTAGACAGACAAGACTAGACAGACAAGACTAGAGAGACAAGACTAGACAGACAAGGCTATACAGACTAGACAGACAAGACTAGACAGACAAGACTAGACAGACAAGACTAGGCAGACAAGACTAGACAGACAAGACTAGAGAGACAAGACTAGACAGACAAGGCTATACAGACAAGACTAGACAGACAAGACTAGACAGACAAGACTAGACAGACAAGACTAGACAGACAAGACTAGACAGACAAGACTAGACAGACAAGACTAGACAGACAAGACTAGACAGACAAGACTAGACAGACAAGACTAGACAGACAAGACTAGACAGACAAGACTAGACAGACAAAACTAGACAGACAAGACTAGACAGACAAGACTAGACAGACAAGACTTGACAGTCAAGACTAGACAGACAAGACTAGACAGACAAGACTAGACAGACAAGACTAGACAGACAAGACTAGACAGACAAGACTAGACAGAAAAGACTAGACAGACTAGACTAGACAGACAAGACTAGGCAGACAAGACTAGACAGACAAGACTAGACAGACAAGACTAGAAGACAAGACTAGAGAGACAAGACTAGACAGACAAGGCTATACAGACTAGACAGACAAGACTAGAAAGACAAGAATAGACAGACAAGACTAGGCAGACAAGACTAGACAGACAAGACTAGAGAGACAAGACCAGACAGACAAGGCTATACAGACAAGACTAGACAGACAAGACTAGACACACAAGACTAGACAGACAAGACTAGACAGACAAGACTAGACAGACAAGACTAGACAGACAAGACTAGACAGACAAGACTAGACAGACAAGACTAGACAGACAAGACTAGACAGAGAAAACTAGACAGACAAGACTAGACAGACAAGACTAGACAGACAAGACTAGACAGACAAGACTAGACAGACAAGACTTGACAGACAAGACTAGACAGACAAGACTAGACAGACAAGACTAGACAGACAAGACTAGACAGACAAGACTAGACAGACAAGACTAGACAGACAAGACTAGACAGACAAGACTAGACAGACAAGACTAGACAGACAAGACTAGACAGACAAGACTAGACAGACAAGACTAGACAGACAAGACTAGACAGACAAGACTAGACAGACAAGACTAGACAGACAAGACTAGACAGACAAGACTAGACAGACAAGACTAGACAGACAAGACTAGACAGACAAGACTAGACAGACAAGACTAGACAGATAAGACTAGACAGACAAGACTAGACAGACAAGACTAGACAGACAAGACTAGACAGACAAGACTAGAAAGACAAGACTGGATAGATAAGACTAGACAGACAAGACTAAACAGTCTAGACTGGACATACAAAAGTTAAAAACAGACTAGACAGACAAGATTATACAGATAAGACTAGAGACACACAGGACTAGACAGACAGGATTAGACAGACAAGATGAGATAGCTTAGTTTGTTGTTTCTTCATATGCCGGCATATGAAAGCCAGCTTTGCGTCACATACGACACTATGCTGGCTGTAAAGCTTTCTATTGATTGACTATTTACAGGGGCGTCTCTTGACCCGAATTGTTAACACCTGAACTGACTGTCGTGGTCCAGTCTTGACAATTTCTTGGCGTGTTTATCGAAAGTGTACCACCACTTTTTTTGTTTTTCTGCTCTAGTTAAATCTTCTTCATTCTCGGGCCAGGTCAGTCCATGCTGCTGCATTTCTGTTTCGGCTTGGCGCAGAGACTACAATCCTGACCTATGCTTCGTCAGCAAAAAAAAAAACAGATAATATTCCCCTAGCTTCAGTAAGAAAAGTGATGCCAAGCTTTCCTCATACCGAACACAAACCCGTTCTTATGTCAATCGGAGTGCAAATTCCACTTATAAGCTCCATACCAAAGCCAAGATGGAATTTTAATAAAGCAGACTGGAAAAAGTTTCAAAGCATTCTCAACAAAACTATCCATTGGATCCCAGCCAAATCGCAAAACTATGATAGAATCTGTGATAAAGAATATGTGATTCTAGATTATGTGATTCTGCAAAACCTCGATACTGCCCGACGAGACAAATGGTCCCAATCTGTTGCCTAAATGAATTTTAAGCGCTCAAGTAGGTAGGTCTGGGGCCTCCTCAGAAAACTTGGATCAAGCACGCCACCCGTGAGAACCGACCCGGCAGTGACTCCAGACCAGATAGGAGACCAGAAACCACATTGTTTCTACATCCTGAGCACCTCGTGACAAAATCCATACAACCACCATTAAAAAAGAGCTATCCCAGCTTAAAAAAGACCTCGTGGAAGAATCTGAATACTCAGAGCCTTTTTCAAAAATGGAGAGAAACGCAATAAAATAAATGAACACTGGAAAAGCCCCCGGCTACGACGGATTACACGTAGAATTCCTGGCTCAATGCGGACCAGTAACAAAGACTTGGCTGGCAAAATGTTACTCAAAGATCCTTTGTACAGGCTATATTCCTCCAAAACTCAAAAATAATATAAATACTTAAGCCTGGAAAAGACAAGCGAGAGAACTACAGACCGATCGATCTGCTGAGCTCCTGCTACAAACTGTTACAAACTATACTACGAAAGGCAGACAAGACTAGACAGACAAGACTAGACAGACAAGACTAGAGAGACAAGACTAGACAGACAAGACTAGACAGACAAGACTAGACAGACAAGACTAGACAGACAAGACTAGAGAGACAAGACTAGACAGACAAGGCTATACAGACTAGACTAGACAGACAAGACTAGACAGACAAGACTATACAGACAAGACTAGACAGACAAGACTAGACAGACAAGACTAGGCAGACAAGACTAGACAGACAAGGCTATACAGACAAGACTAGGCAGACAAGACTAGACAGACAAGACTAGACAGACAAGACTAGAGAGACAAGACTAGACAGACAAGGCTATACAGACTAGACTAGAGAGACAAGACTAGGCAGACAAGACTAGACAGACAAGACTAGACAGACAAGACTAGAGAGACAAGACTAGACAGACAAGGCTATACAGACTAGACTAGACAGACAAGACTAGACAGACAAGACTAGGCAGACAAGACTAGACAGACAAGGCTATACAGACTAGACTAGACAGACAAGACTAGACAGACAAGACTAGACAGACAAGACTAGACAGACAAGACTAGACAGACAAGACTAGAGAGACAAAACTAGACAGACAAGGCTATACAGACTAGACTAGACAGACAAGACTAGACAGACAAGACTATACAGACAAGACTAGACAGACAAGACTAGACAGACAAGACTAGGCAGACAAGACTAGACAGACAAGGCTATACAGACAAGACTAGGCAGACAAGACTAGACAGACAAGACTAGACAGACAAGACTAGAGAGACAAGACTAGACAGACAAGGCTATACAGACTAGACTAGACAGACAAGACTAGACAGACAAGACTAGACAGACAAGACTAGACAGACAAGACTAGACAGACAAGACTAGACAGACAAGACTAGACAGACAAGACTAGACAGACAAGACTAGACAGACAAGACTAGACAGACAAGACTAGACAGACAAGACTAGACAGACAAAACTAGACAGACAAGACTAGACAGACAAGACTAGGCAGACAAGACTAGACAGACAAGACTAGAGAGACTAGACTAGACAGACTAGACTAGGCAGACAAGACTAGACAGACAAGACTAGACAGACAAGACTAGAGAGACAAGACTAGACAGACAAGGCTATACAGACTAGACAGACAAGACTAGACAGACAAGACTAGACAGACAAGACTAGGCAGACAAGACTAGACAGACAAGACTAGAGAGACAAGACTAGACAGACAAGACTAGAGAGACAAGACTAGACAGACAAGGCTATACAGACAAGACTAGACAGACAAGACTAGACACACAAGACTAGACAGACAAGACTAGACAGACAAGACTAGACAGACAAGGCTATACAGACAAGACTAGACAGACAAGACTAGACAGACAAGACTAGACAGACAAGACTAGACAGACAAGACTAGACAGACAAGACTAGACAGACAAGACTAGACAGACAAGACTAGACAGACAAGACTAGACAGACAAGACTAGACAGACAAGACTAGACAGACAAAACTAGACAGACAAGACTAGACAGACAAGACTAGACAGACAAGACTTGACAGTCAAGACTAGACAGACAAGACTAGACAGACAAGACTAGACAGACAAGACTAGACAGACAAGACTAGACAGACAAGACTAGACAGACAAGACTAGACAGACAAGACTAGACAGAAAAGACTAGACAGACTAGACTAGACAGACAAGACTAGGCAGACAAGACTAGACAGACAAGACTAGACAGACAAGACTAGAAGACAAGACTAGAGAGACAAGACTAGACAGACAAGGCTATACAGACTAGACAGACAAGACTAGAAAGACAAGAATAGACAGACAAGACTAGGCAGACAAGACTAGACAGACAAGACTAGAGAGACAAGACTAGACAGACAAGGCTATACAGACAAGACTAGACAGACAAGACTAGACACACAAGACTAGACAGACAAGACTAGACAGACAAGACTAGACAGACAAGACTAGACAGACAAGACTAGACAGACAAGACTAGACAGACAAGACTAGACAGAGAAAACTAGACAGACAAGACTAGACAGACAAGACTAGACAGACAAGACTAGACAGACAAGACTTGACAGACAAGACTAGACAGACAAGACTAGACAGACAAGACTAGACAGACAAGACTAGACAGACAAGACTAGACAGACAAGACTAGACAGACAAGACTAGACAGACAAGACTAGACAGACAAGACTAGACAGACAAGACTAGACAGACAAGACTAGACAGACAAGACTAGACAGACAAGACTAGACAGACAAGACTAGACAGACAAGACTAGACAGACAAGACTAGACAGACAAGACTAGACAGACAAGACTAGACAGACAAGACTAGACAGACAAGACTAGACAGACAAGACTAGACAGACAAGACTAGACAGACAAGACTAGACAGACAAGACTAGACAGACAAGACTAGACAGACAAGACTAGACAGACAAGACTAGACAGACAAGACTAGACAGACAAGACTAGACAGATAAGACTAGACAGACAAGACTAGACAGACAAGACTAGACAGACAAGACTAGACAGACAAGACTAGACAGACAAGACTAGAAAGACAAGACTGGATAGATAAGACTAGACAGACAAGACTAAACAGTCTAGACTGGACATACAAAAGTTAAAAACAGACTAGACAGACAAGATTATACAGATAAGACTAGAGACACACAGGACTAGACAGACAGGATTAGACAGACAAGATGAGATAGCTTAGTTTGTTGTTTCTTCATATGCCGGCATATGAAAGCCAGCTTTGCGTCACATACGACACTATGCTGGCTGTAAAGCTTTCTATTGATTGACTATTTACAGGGGCGTCTCTTGACCCGAATTGTTAACACCTGAACTGACTGTCGTGGTCCAGTCTTGACAATTTCTTGGCGTGTTTATCGAAAGTGTACCACCACTTTTTTTGTTTTTCTGCTCTAGTTAAATCTTCTTCATTCTCGGGCCAGGTCAGTCCATGCTGCTGCATTTCTGTTTCGGCTTGGCGCAGAGACTACAATCCTGACCTATGCTTCGTCAGCAAAAAAAAAACAGATAATATTCCCCTAGCTTCAGTAAGAAAAGTGATGCCAAGCTTTCCTCATACCGAACACAAACCCGTTCTTATGTCAATCGGAGTGCAAATTCCACTTATAAGCTCCATACCAAAGCCAAGATGGAATTTTAATAAAGCAGACTGGAAAAAGTTTCAAAGCATTCTCAACAAAACTATCCATTGGATCCCAGCCAAATCGCAAAACTATGATAGAATCTGTGATAAAGAATATGTGATTCTAGATTATGTGATTCTGCAAAACCTCGATACTGCCCGACGAGACAAATGGTCCCAATCTGTTGCCTAAATGAATTTTAAGCGCTCAAGTAGGTAGGTCTGGGGCCTCCTCAGAAAACTTGGATCAAGCACGCCACCCGTGAGAACCGACCCGGCAGTGACTCCAGACCAGATAGGAGACCAGAAACCACATTGTTTCTACATCCAGAGCACCTCGTGACAAAATCCATACAACCACCATTAAAAAAGAGCTATCCCAGCTTAAAAAAGACCTCGTGGAAGAATCTGAATACTCAGAGCCTTTTTCAAAAATGGAGAGAAACGCAATAAAATAAATGAACACTGGAAAAGCCCCCGGCTACGACGGATTACACGTAGAATTCCTGGCTCAATGCGGACCAGTAACAAAGACTTGGCTGGCAAAATGTTACTCAAAGATCCTTTGTACAGGCTATATTCCTCCAAAACTCAAAAATAATATAAATACTTAAGCCTGGAAAAGACAAGCGAGAGAACTACAGACCGATCGATCTGCTGAGCTCCTGCTACAAACTGTTACAAACTATACTACGAAAGACATTTATAACCGCATAAGCGAGACTATCATGCAACACATACGGATAGAACAAGCCGGCTTCAGAAAAAATCGAAGCTGCTGCAATCAAGTTCTGAGTCTTACAACTTCCATAGAAGCAGGCTTCCAAAACCAAGAAAAATAGTCAGTAGTATTCATAGATTTAACAGCAGCATATGACACGGTCTGGCGCCAGGGCTTAACGTACAAGCTACTCAAAACCATCAGATGCAAAACAATAACAAAGCTCATTGACAACATGCTCAGTAATCGCACCTTCCAAGTACATATGGATGACCAATCAAGCAGAAAGAGATTACTAAACAATAGTTTGCCGCAGGGGTCCGTTCTCACTCCGCTCTTGTTCAATCTCTACGTATCTGATCTACCTGAAACTCGATCTAAGAAATTCAACTATGCTGATGATATGGCTCTTGGTTTTAGACACAAAAACCTACAAATAGCAGAGAACATCCTGTACGATGACCTAGAGGCCATGAACAAATTCTTCATAAAATGGAGACTCAAACCTAGCGTAACTAAAACCGAAACATCATGTTTCCACTTAAATTATAAAATGGTGAATACAGAACTACATGTAGAATTTAACGGAACCCGACTAAAGCACAATAAATACCCCAAGTACCTGGGAGTAACTTTAGATCGCACACTATCCTTCAAAAAACATCTAACCAATGTAGCTGCCAAATTAAGAACAAGAAACATTATATCCAAACTAAGCGGCACGAGTTGGGGTGCCTCAGCTAAAACGCTCCGGTGTTCTTCTCTAGGCCTTGTGTTCTCCGCAGCCTAGTACTGTGCACCTGTCTGGCTAAATAGCCCACATTCAAGATTGGTAGATGCCCAACTAAGCAGCACCCTACGAACAATTTGCGGCACTATAAAACGTACACCTACATACTGGCTACCAACTCTGTGCAATATACCTCCAGCCCACCTACGACGCTCAGACGCTCTCTGCAGAGAATATAGAAAGCACGAAGCACAAACCCACAGCTTGAAATCCATGAAGATATTGACCAACTTGGTCACAGGCTACGTTCCAGAAAACCTCCAACCCGAACAGCCGCAGTTCTTACCACAAGCAACTTTAAACTAGAAGAAGAGTGTGCAAAATCCTGGAAAAACAGTGTGCCTCTATATATCCATAACAATCTTGATATAAACGAATCAGTTCCTGGATCCTCACTTCCTAGAAAGACATGGTGCTATCTAAACCGCATCCGTACCGAATGCGGCGTATGTGCCTATTCCTTATATAAATAGGGAAAGGCCCAAAGCAACACCTGCGACTGTGGCGAACAACAAACGATCCACCACATAGCCTATGAATGTGTAAACCGGCAAAGTCACTGCTTGACCAGAGGTTTCTTGGGGGGCACTCCATCGGCTGTCACCTGGATCGAAAACTTAGACATTAAGATATAAAATTGTTATCCTTTAAATTTAAGTATAATAGAAATACATGTAATGCCATACGATAAATAAGTCCAGTCATCTAAGCATATCACCCCGGAATCCAACTCAAGAAGCTGAATTTTTGTATATACATTTATTTTAGCATTACAAATATTGCGTGAAACGCCACATATGCCAACATGTGAGCGTCATTGGATATTCGAGGTCAAAGGTCGCAAAAATCAGTTGAGAATATCTCGTTTTCTCTGCCTCGTTTCGTATTTGCATTTATTATGAACGTTGTATAGAATAAAATTCTTTACAAATTTCATCTGAAACCTTTTTTATACGTCGACCTGTTTTTGAGATAGAGGGCGCAGAGTGTGGAGCGCTCAGCCATACGTACCTTAGCGCAAGGTAAATCCTGAATCCTAATGTATTATACCGGTTGTTTACTTAATTACTTATTAAATATTACTTAATATATATAAATAATAATTTAATACCTTATACTTATATCTCTTTTAAATCAAATAGTCAAATATACTGGAAAGAAGAATTATAAGAAGAACACTGGGCCCAAAGAAAACACAAGGGCAAGAACACAGACCACTAAAAAATGAAGAAATAAAAACTATCCTAGAAGAGGAAGACATAGTGAAATTCATAAAAGCACGAAGGCTCAGCTGGTATAGCCATATTCAAAGAACAACGCAAGACTCCATAACGAAGAGAATTACAAACTGGAAACCACCACTCAGTAGACCAAGAGGAAGGCCGAAAATAAGATGGCAGGACCAAATACACGAATATATGAGAATAATGGAAGTCACAGAATGGAAGAAGAAGGTGAGAGACAGGAAGGAATGGAAGAAAATAGTACAAGAAACAAAAACACACACGAAGCTATGAATGGAAAATAGATTACGCGAAATAGACTGATCCACCGCAACAATTCTAAATATATTTTATTTTAATATATATCTTATATTTTAATCTAATTCTAATGAAGAAAGAAGAAAATATTTTCTTCTTAATGTTGTTTTTATTGATGTTAATATTATTGCTTTTATTATTATTATTATTATTAGTAGTCTTCTTCAGGCTAGCCATCAGTTTCAGACTCATTCTCATCTTCACTCTCCTCGTTGTCATTGACATTAATTGTCATATCTTGAAAAGTTTCAGGGTCATATGCATTGTCTTCATAAACATCTGATGGATATGATTTGAAGCATGCATTTCCATTGCATTGACCACAAGCTAAAGAACATTGCATCCCTAACTTATGGCATCAACAATGCCAACCACAAATATTCTTGCAGTTGCAGAATATTGTAGTGAGTAGTTCATCTGGTGCAGGTGGTAAAAGTGTTTTTACCGGCGTTGGGGTTTCATTTTGCAGTACCCAACCCTATCCCTGGGGTTATAAATCATTGCCTAACCAAGTTTGAATTTGGTAGTAGACACGATTAATGTGTTGATGAACTGCTGCACTACTTGCTACTACTTTGAAGAAAATACAATAACAAATGCGTCAATTTACTTTCTAAAACTGACACACAAGGGTTCCTAAACCCCACATTAGCATGCACACTTGAAGAAAGTTGCCTCTCCTCGTCTCTACTTATTTCAATATAATATTTATGTTATATTTTGCATATTTCGGGGGGTTTGAACCTCAAAAAAGTTTTGCAGCTGTTGTACACGTCTCGATCAACAATCAGTGGCACCATTCCAACGTTTCAGTGCATCGAGAACAGATCGGCTGTTACATATTATCGAACAGGGAATATTGCTGTGATTTTCAACATAATGCAAGGCATGTAGTATGGCGATGAGCTCTGCTTGGAATATTGTAACCTAATGAGTTTGTGGTGAATCTCTTCGCCATTATAATTGGCAACGAAAGCAGTTCCTGTGCCTTTGCCCTTTCGAACCGTCTGTATAGACCCGAAGAAAAGACTTGACAGTGTCAATTGGTACCTAACCCATGATAATTTTTAAGGGTAAATGTGTTCTTGTATGTTAACTTTCAGTTCGATATTATTCGAGTTCGAGTATTTGGTAAGCCTATGATGTCTTTAATTTATGTATCGTCTGCAAATTGTTGTGAGTTTTAGAGGGCTAGTTGCTTGAGGCAGATGTCGACTAGAAGAAGACCTGTAATCACACCAGCTGCCTCTGAGGTTACAGTGCTAAAGGCTTTCGCAACGCGGATGGTGCTGAGGCGCTTTATGCCCAAGAGCTTAAGGTTTCCTTTCACGGCACATGATTTCTGCCAGATCAGACCACCATATAATAATACGGGTTCTATGACGCAACGATAGATTTCGGACAGCTCTGATCTTCCAGGACACCATCCTTCTTTGAAGCGATACCTAATTTTATACACATTTGTTTCACTTTATTACATGCCTGCTTTATGTGTTCCTTAAAGTTCAAGAATCTGTCTATAGTGACACCTAGATACCGGAGATGCTGTTGGAATTTAATTTTTTCGTTTCCTAGTATAAACTCCTTGTGACTAGTCCTAGTATGGGACTCCTTTGATTTGAGGATCTGCTGAAGAAGAGGGCTTCAGTCTTTTGTTCATTGAAACTACTGAGCCTAGTTTCAGTTGCCCACTAGCAAAAATTTTCTAGAGCAGGGTCAGTGATCCTGGCTAATTTGATGAGATTGTCGGGACAACATTTCTCTATTAGCCTGCAGATAATAAGCGGCCATCAGTCATTGTTGAATGCCCCACTGTTGAGGGGACAAGACTAAGAAAAGACTAAACAGACAAGACTAGGACAGGCAAGAGTTGATAGACAAGACAAACTAGATAGACTAGTCCAGACAACAAGACCGAGTGAGTGTAGGTCTTTGTCCTATTATCCTATTGTCTAGTCTTTACTGTATTTAGTATTGTCTGTGTGTAATGATATTTGTGTCGAGGCTTATCGTCGCACTGTCCCGAGATAATATCAAAAATGGAATGGGGAGGCAGAGTGGGGTTCCAAGTGGAGTACTGCATAATTCCCGTGAAGTACGTGATTTTCCACCACACAGTGACGCCTGAGTGCAACAGCGAAGTCTCGTGTTCCAACCGCGTTTCGAGCATACAGGACTTCCACATGGACGAACGCAATTTCCACGACATCGGTTACAAGTAAGAGAAATAAATGAAATTTCCGGAATATGTTGTTAAATCTCGATTGATGGTAGTTTTATTATTGGTGGAGATGGAAATATCTATGAGGGAATCGGTTGGCACAAAGTTGGGGCTCATACCTGGGGATATAACACGAAGAGCTGTGGGATTGCTTTCATTGGAGACTTCATGGGTAAGTTGAAATGGAGAATGTATAACTGACCTGGTGAAAATTAAATATCGTCGAAGTGTCTTGAAGAAATGTCGGTAATGCATCAACGAAGTGTCGTCAAAGCGTCAGGGAAGCGTCTTTTGGAACACTTAAATTTTAATAGTAAAGCTTCATTCAACTTTTTTATTGTGAATTGTCGTCGAAGTGTCTAGAGAGTGTTGACGTTTGTGCCGCCTTGACACTTTGTTTGTCTCGGAAACACTTCGTCGACACTTCGTTTATCTCGGAAACCCTTCGTTGCACATTGTCGACACTTCATACGACATTTTCACCAGGGTGTGTGTCGATAGATCCACTTTACCTTTCCTACTCTAATCATTGGTGTTCTTGCCATTTGTAATCTAATCCTAGTTTCTTGTTGGGAAAGTAAACCTGACGTTACTTTCTGTAACATCACAGAAAGGAAGCGGATGTGCTAATAATTTTTGAAATTGTAATACTAATTTTTGTTGTAGAGAAGAAACCAAATAGTAAGCAGCTGGAGGCGGCGAAGAGTTTGTTGCGCTGTGGGGTGCATTTGGGCGAGTTGGATCCCAGGTACAAGTTGTTGGGTGCCAGACAGGTCCGCAAAACAAACAGTCCCGGACTCAAACTATACCAGGAAATCCAAAGTTGGCCAAACTTTGCCAAGAGACCTAGAGATCTAGAGATTTCATTAACACGTTGAATTCCAAAGAACGAGATAACTCGTAGTTTTCCTGCCAGTCAACGTGTTAAATTCTTAAATTTAAATTCAATTATTTTTTGCAAACGTTGACAAAAATCTGGACCATGTTTAGTTTTATAGACCCAATATTCAACACAAAATTGTTACCATTTTATTAAAACATTTCTGCTCACAAGCAAATAAATTGACGCATCCAAAACTACTTATGATCATTCAGCATTCATTATGATCAATTTTATCCAAACAGTAGTTTTGGATGCGTCAATTTATTTGCTTGTGAGCAGAAATGTTTTAATAAAATGGTAACAATTTTGTGTTGAATATTGGGTCTATAAAACTAAACATGGTCCAGATTTTTGTCAACGTTTGCAAAAAATAATTGAATTGAAATTTAAGAATTTAACACGTTGACTGGCAGGAAAACTACGAGTTATCTCGTTCTTTGGAATTCAACGTGTTAATGAAATCTCTAGATCAGGGGTACCCTAACTTATTTATGACGCACGCAGGAAAAAATATTCGCGTACCTCTGCCCAGATAACGTGGCGACCAAAAAATTTAGATCAAAAGAAATTGCAATTAATTTGATGTTTTCGTGGAATTTTCTGTTTGTAAGGCTTGTAAATATTCAGTATTGAATTGGAAAGCATATTTTTTGGTTTATCATTTATTATAGAAATCAACAAATTTCTCAACTCATCTCAGACATGTTCGATGGGAAGAGGTGGGAGTGAGTTTACTCCCACCTCGTCCAGATATTCTCTGGCAATTCTGGTTGTGTGAGGTTTAGCATTATCTTGCGTGGAAATGCCATGCTCATCCACAGTGACCATGATCGTCTAGAACCTCCGTAATGTAGCTAGTGTAACATTCTGTTTGAAGACCAACTCAGTGCGTGCTCGTGAAGAAATTCCTACCCAAACCATAACCGAGCGACCGCCAAATGGAAGTCGCTTGTCAATGTAAACTGGAGCATATCTTTCTCCGGGTCTTCTCCATACTCGTCGACGTCCGTACTGGCCCAGTGAGGCAAAAACGCGACTCATCTAAAATAGGCCGTTGCTCCAGTCATCATTATTCCATGCCAAGTGATTTCTGACAAAAGCCAATCTTGCAATTCGATTCCGGCATTGTAATGGTGGAGACAAAGTATTGCGGTTTATAGATCTGGAGAAAATAGGAAAGCTCCAAGAAGATACGACGTTGAAAAACTAAAGGAGAAGGAAATATCCCAACAGTATGAAGTGAGAAGTGTTGGGGATGGAAGAAAGGATTAAAAGGTCAGGATGGTTTGATAAAGATTGTAAAAAGGCAATGACGAAGAGAAATGAGGCAAGGAAGAAAATGCTAAGCAGGTCTACTAGGTATAATACAGAAGAATTCAAGAACAAAAGAAAGGAGGCAGACAAAATCTGTAGAAGAAAGAAACGAGAATCGGAGAAGAAATGGATTACTGAACTAGAGGAAGAACATAACACCCGGGAGGTAAGGAAATTCTATAAAAGAATTCAGGAGCTGAAGAAAGATTTCCAACCACGTGCTGTGTTCTGCAGAGATAAAGAAGGAAATTTTATACGAGGAGAACAGATTCTAGACCGGTGGGCTGAGTATTTCAGCGAACTGCTGAATGCAACAATAGAGATTGTAGCATTGGAACAAACGGAAACCGACAATGGCCAGCGTGGCACAGTGTTAGCCAGGACGAAATGCCTGTACCCACACCTACAATAGAGGAAGTCAGATTGGCAATCAAAATCTTGAAGAATAATAAGGCCCCAGGAAGGGATAACATTTCAGCAGAGATGATTAAGGGTGGGGGTGAAAATTTGACACGTCTTGTCCATCAGCTAATCGTCCAAGTATGGGAAAAAGAATAGATGCCGGAGGAGTGGAACTTGGCCATTATTTGCCCGATTCATAAGAAGAAGGACAAAGCAAAATGTGAAAACTACCGTGGCATAGCTTTACTCAGTGTTGTGTAAAAGGTCTTAGCCAAAGTCATTGCTATGACACTCCTTTTGCAGAAGAGATTCTAGGAGATTATCAGTGTGGTTTTCGACAGGGTAGATCAACGACCGACCATATCTTCACGATAAGGCAAATAATGGAGAAATGCTACGAGTATAATGTGGATATACATCAGCTCTTTGTGGACTTCAGACAGGCTTATGATAGTGTGAAAAGAAAACAGCTGTATCAGACTCTGATGGATATGGAGTGTCCATATAAGCTAATACGTCTGATACAAATGACCCTCAACAGAACAAAATGCCAAGTTAAAGTAGAAGGAAAACTTACGAAGGAATGTGAAGTCAACCAAGGGTTAAGACGGGGCGATTTATTATCCACACTACTTTTCAACATAGTACTGGAGAGAGTGATGAGAAAAGTGGAGACCAACAACCCAGGTGGTACTCTGTTTAACCGCATGAACCAGAATTTGGCCTATGCTGATGATGTGTGTATGCTGTCTCGAAGATTTAAAGAGCTGGAAGATGGGTTGTGTAGGTTAGAAAAGGAGGCAGAAGAATTGGGGCTTCGAGTGAACGGCGCCAAAATACAGTATATCTTCTCTTCCAGGAGAAACACAGCAGTGAAAGACAAACTCATAAAGTTGAATGGAGTCAACTATGAGAGTTGTGAGAAGTTTAAGTACTTGGGAGTGTTGGTAACTAATGATAACAACATAAGTGAATCGTTAATTCCATCCTCCTTTACGCTGTAGCGGCCTGGGTGGAGTCGCTGCATGCAGCCACAAACAAAAACCGACTAATAAAAACACAACGCAGCATGTTAATAAGCATATGCTGCGCTTACCGCACGGTGTCAAATGTGGCGCTACAAGTCATAGCGGCAGTCCCGCCGATTGACCTAATGGCTCAGGAACGGGCCAGCAACCAAGGCACAAATACAGAAGGGAGGGCTCGACACAGAAGTGCACTCATGGGCAGATGGCAGAAACGGTGGAACGACGCCAAGGAAGGGAACTGGACCAGAACTCTCATCCCAGAAATTGAGCTATGGCTGAAGCGCACTCATGGCGAGGTAAACTACCTCTTAACTGTGTGCTGAGCGGACACGGAAGCTTTGGCTCATATGTTAAAAGGATTGGAAAGGCTGAAAGTGACAGCTGCAGATACTGCCAAAGGACAGACTCAGCTGAACATATGGTCCAGCTGATGATTAAAGGCGAGGACAACTGTAAAGCAGTAGCAACGATGTGTGCCACGATACTTCGAACAAAAGACGTAGATGAAAGGAAGGTCAGGCTGCTGTCCAGGAACGGCCAGCCGTGATGGAAAGGATCACCACTTTGAAGTAATGCTAACGCGGTCCCGAAGTGGAGTACTGATCCTGGGAGGAGATGGTTTTAGTCGGTATACTATCTCTGGAAGAGAAGGAGTCCCACACTACCCAGGTAGTGGATGCCTATAATAGGTTTCGCCTTCCTCCTAAAAAAAAGTGGCAGAAGGTGCAAAGGGAGACCACGGAAACGATGGCTGGGTGATCTAGAGGATGACTTACGAAAGATGGGAGTCAGAAGATGGAGGAAACGAGCTGGGAAAGATCGCCAGGATTGGGCTACGATCGTCAGAGAGGCCAAGGCCCTTCATGGGCTGTAGCGCCGAGGAGTAAGTAAGTAAGTATTGTAATGGTGGACCTGTAGCCATCCTTCTACAAGATAATCCAGTAGCACGAAACCTTCTTCTAACTCCGTTCACTCCGTTCTAGGTCCGTTCACTAACATTGACATCTCTAACTTCTTGAAGTTGATTTCGTAGCATAACCGCCGAAGATGTTATATTTCGCAATCTTGCGAATACCGAAAAGGGGTGGTGACTCGTTTTCGTCCGATTCCGGGTCTTCTGCTTATCGCCAGTCTTTGTAAGTTCTTAAGCGATATACATTTTTTGCTCGCTAGTGTATAATTTAGGTTTCCATCAAAGATTACACATAAAGAAAAGAAAAACTGTTTATACATTAAAGTTTTTTATTGCTTATTAAAGCTAAACTAATATCATACAAAGAAGCTACTTAAGTATGTAATACTCTATTATCCCAATGTTATGGATGAGCTTGCATGTTTTTACGGGGTTTCCGATTCTCGGCTTAACTACAAAAATCGCACAACGCAAAATAAAGTTTTTTTCTGTACTTGGTTTTTATTGCTACAACAGCAGAAAATCCTCTTTCTCCTATCGCAGGCTGGCTGTCATCCTAGCTATTCGAATTTTGTTGGCGGTTGCTAGAAAAGGTTGGTGCTAGAACGATGATACCATTCCCTTAGATTCTTCAACCAGGATATTCTATGTCTGCCACATTCCTTGTTTCCTTTATTTTCCCTTGCATTACGAGCTGAAGCAGTTCGTACTTTGATCACCTCATGATGTGTCCCAAGTATTCTAGTTTTCTTTTCTTAACGCATTCTTTTAGCATTTTGGTCAGAACCTTTTCATTGTTGACAATATCTGACCAAGGTATACGCCACATCCTGCGATAGCCCAACATCTCGAATACTTGCAGTCTATCCTAATGGGTCTTTTTAATGGTCCAGGTTTCTACCCCATAAAGTATGACGGAAAACACATGGTACCGTAGCATACGCATCCGTAGAACAAGATTGATACAGTATAATCTTGATAATCCGGCGACTGGTTAATCGGACACGTTCCGTAATCCGGCGCTCTGAGGAAACACGTGTCTTTTCTTTCCGCTGTCCCGCGACGGATATAAACTTCGCGCACAGCTGAAATAAAGGCAAGACGGGCACCCTTAAAGTGTGAAAACTTGATTCGCGATTCTGACCAAGCTAAGTCTTCTCTACAATTGTCTTAACACTACACCGCACTGGAGCAGGCTGTAGGAGAAATAAATGTAGCAATCGCCACGGCATTTGAATCCAGCTGCCCGGTAAAAACCGTGAAGGAGCATAAGGATGAACCAAAATTTGTCTACATTAAGAGCAAAAGTACGTAGGCTTTTCAACAAAGCTAAGCAATACGGATATTGGCTAGAATACTCCGAGGTGCTTACCACCTACAACAAAGAGATTAGAAGGGCAAAAAGAAAAAACTTTAGGACCTTCTGCGAAAACATAGAATCCACTCCGGTGGCAGCTAGATTGCACAAAGCACTAGCGAAGGATAGAGTGGAAATTACAACCACTCTCAAGAGAACGGATGGAAGCTTCACGGAGGATGAAGAGCAGTGAGCTCTCCTACTAGAAACCCATTTTCTGGGATGTAGAAAATACAAAGGGACCGAGGGCTTGATGCAAGTCGGGCTGACTGGAAGAGGGCCGCTTCCATCTGTACCGAAAACCGAATCAAATGGGCTGTTGGCACTTTCCAGCCATTTAACGCCCCAAGTGTGGACGGACTAGTTTCCTTCCTACAAAAGGGGGAGAGAGAAATAATGCCGTATCTTTTCTAAGAATCTTTAGAAGTAGTTTAGCGTTCGGATACATACCGGAGAAGAAAGACACCACTCAACCGAAGTCATTTAGACCCATTAGTCTAACATCTTTTATGTTAAAGACAATGGAGAAAGTAATCGATAATTACCCTAGGACAATAGTGCCGGTAGGTGCACCACTACACAACTGTCAGCATGCATACAGAGCAGTGACCGCCTTGTCATCAGCTGACAAATGAAAAAGAAGCACTAGAGACAAAGCAAGTAGCGATATGTGCCTTCTTGGATATAGAGGGAGCCTTTGACAACACCTCATACGAGGCTGTCAAAGCGGCCCTCGAAAGAAGGAATATCGACAGCACTATCTCAAAGTGAATGGGAGAAATGCTGAGAACCAGAACGGCGGAGACACAAGTGGGAAGAGACACTATTAAGATTTCCACAACTCGAGGGTGCCCACAGGGAGGTGTGCTATCACCACTAATATGGAGCCTGGTAGTTGATGAACTACTGGCTAGGCTGAACGACCTAGACATCAAATGTTAAGGTTACGGCGATGACATAGTCATAATGGCCAGAGGAGAGTTTGAGGGAACGCTTTGTGAAATCGTTCAGAGAGGCCTCAAAGTAACTAGTAGATGGTATCAAACAGTGGGACTGAGACTCAACCCGACCAAAACCACAGTGATACCATTTACTAGAAGGAGAAAACTAAACTGCCTACAGCCCATACTGTTAGATGGGAGGGTAGTAGAATACAAACAGGAGATAAGGTATCTGGGTATCACACTAGATAGCAAACTCCTATGGAATAGACACGCTGAGGCAGCGGTAGGTAAAGCTAAACTCCCTCTAATGGTGTGCAGAAATCTGACTGGAAAAACGTGGGGTTGTAACCCAACAATCCTGCGATGGATGTACACCATGATAGTGAGACCTGCGATCACTTTTGGGACAGTTGCGTGGGGAAGTAGAACTAAGCTGGCCTCTATGAGGAAACGGCTTGAGAAGATTCAAAGACTGGCGTGTGTCTGCATCACGGGGGCGATGGGGTCGTGTCGGACAGCAGCAATAGAGCTGCTGCTGTATCTGACTCCGCTGCACCTTGTGGTGGAAAGGGCCGCCAGATCGGCGATTGTAAGGTTCAGCAAGGAAGGAATAGCCTCGCTGCCAAAATCCCCTGGTTGCAAGCACCAAAAGACGAAATGGTATGCAAATACCACTTCGAGAGAAACTACACAGCAATGTGTAGTTGTAAAGCCGATTGGAGCGACGAATCCTCAGCATACCACATAGAGCAAAATGCCATAAAGTGGTATACAGATGGTTCGAAGACAAAGAAAGGTACTGGTGCAGGAGTGTTTGGACCTCGTACGAAATACTTCGAATCCATGGGAACATTCCCAAGTATCTTCTAAGCAGAGGTACACGCAATCGAAAGATGCGCATCTGTCAGACAGACAAGCAACCATCAAGGCCATTAGCTCATACACCATCAGATCCAAACTGGTATGAGACTGTGTGGGAAAGCTAAACAAGCTTGGCAAAAACAATAAAGTAACGCTATACTGGGTACCAGGACACACTGGTATAGACGGAAACGAAGAAGCCGATCACCTAGCAAACAAGGGATCCAGTAGTCCCTTTATTCCGGAACCCTTTTGCGGCATGAGTGTGAACACCATCCACAAAAGTTTAGATGAAGAAACAAGAGAACATTGAATGAAAACCTGGAAAGAACTTCCAGTGCTAAGGCAGTCCAAAGTGATGCTGGAATCTTTTAACCAGAAAAGAACTAAAGCTTGCCTGAAATTAAGCAGAAACAAGCTTAGAATTCTGACAGGAGTCCTGATGGGACACTTAGGAAACATCTCAAGGCTCTAGGCCTAGAGGAGGATGACGGATGCAGATTCTGTGGTTCAGCAGAGGAAACCCCCATACATCTGCTCAAAGACTTCGGAGCACTACTCCGCAAGAAATAGATGTACCTCGGGGCTCACTGCTTGAACACAGAGAAGCTGCAGGCCTTGAAATCCTAAAGATCCTGAAATTCCTAAAGGAATAAGGATTAGAGGAGGCGCTCTAAATGGGTACACCAACGCTTGGAGGAGGTGGGTGGGGTACAATAGATCTATAAAGGTCGCAGTACAAGTCGTCACCGCTATATCTACAATCTACAATTGTCTTCGGATTTTTTACAAGAGCTTTGGTGTTACGCTGATAAACGATGACATAGCTTGGCTTCAAGGCACAAGCGAAGAAAATCTTCAGTCCTTTGTTTCATTCTTCTTCATTCCTTTTCTGAGGAAGAAATCCTCAGCCTAATTTGTTCTACAGATGACGATGAAGGTAACGATGACTTGAATGTTTGAACTCGGCGAACTGTAGCAAAAGCTGTAGTTTAAATAAATAAAATAAATAAATAAATAAACATCCATAGACGCGTTTCTGCCTTTCGGTCGTACAGCACAGCGCAGGTTTGAGAAGATGTCAAAACTTGGCTCTCATTTCAATCTCATTTCAATATTGTCTTATCTATATAAGATAATACTGAAATGCAGATTCATTACATACGACATACACAGTAAGTTGTAGTTTACATTTAATTTTGTCCATACTGATGAAGCCAAAAGGCAGAAATGGATGTTCATAATTATTTGTTAAAAAAAAGGTGACGCGTTTAAAATACGTTAAATTGATATTGTTTTGTTTTAATCCTGATAATCAGGATTTTTTTGATAATCTGGTGGTTGTCTTTATCTGGTTGTGTGTCGGGTTATCAAGATTATACTGTATTACGGCTGGCAAATACTTTGTTCATTTTCATAAAAGATGGTCTAGCAATTTCTATGCTGGTTCGTATTTTTCTTGCTTGCTTGCTTGCTTTTTCTTACTTGCTTTTTCTATTTGTACTTTTTCAATGTTGCTGTTTGTGATTCTTAGGTTCTGAATCTAGATTTAGTGATTACCATCCACTTGGTCTTTGAGGTTCATTTTCAATCCATATTCAGTGCAGCGGTGACATATGTACTGGAAAACGGTAAATACAACAAGTGATTTATGTGCTATTTTGAAATAAATTGGAAAATATTTGACCCAAAACAGTGTTTTACCCACTTTCTCGAAATCGTATTTGGCAGGAACTTTTTTTAATTTCTAATATTTTCTCTTGCAGTGTTTCTGGCAGGGCATCTGAGTTAACATGGAATGGATCCGTCGCCAATGGATAAAAACGTCAAACATCATCATCACTCGAGTTCGGGAGTAACGGTTGAACTCATCAGTAAGGCGCTGCAAATGAATTGGTGTTTTTGTGTTGGTTTCAGCATCCTCAAAAACCTCCTTATAACGCGTTTCTTTGGAAATACTGCATAATTTGGGAAAACAAGAGTAATTAGCTGGTTCACGATCCCAGTAGCAACTTTGCAGTAAAAGTCTTGATGACATCTCGTTGATAATAGTATATTTTGTAACTAGAGCGGAAAGTTGTCAATTGTCGCGAGAGCGAAACTGGGCGCACAAACGAAGTGCGCACATGCGCTCGAGAGGGCAATTGACAATACGGCATGTGCCGTTACAAACAATATTTGTTATTACTCATGCGAGGGGATGTATCTTATAAGTTTGGGATTCAGGAGCTATCCAAAAAGAAAATGGAATCAAAAATTAAGAATTTGCTTTTTCAATTGTCTCCGGTGGTGTGGATTAGTCAAAAGAACTCTCCTCAATCTCTGGCATCGCCATAGAATTTATACTCATTTTAAAACGCTTTCTTTAATTTTCATTATTATTTTGTAATGAAAAAAATTTCTGTCACTTCACGTAACTTTTTTAATATCAAGGTCTTGATTGTATTCATTTTATTTTTATTTATTTGTTTATTTAATGTAACTCGATATTGAATATTTACGTGCGTTACGATATTTAAAAAATATCGTATTAAAAAATATGCGTCAGGAAGTACTTCGCACGCATGAGTAATAAAAATATATTCGAGTCTCCACCCTGAAGTTTTAAGTTTAAGTTGAAAGAGCAACGAATCAAATATATCACAGGGGTAAGACAGCGGAGCATGGAGCGGAATCCATGTTAGGAATAAATCTGCGTGACAAAATTCCAAATGTTACCATACGGCAGAGAACGGGCGTTGCAGTTGTGGTAGAGAGTATCACCCTCATGAAGTGGAATTGGGCAGAGCACATAGCAAAAATGACACATGGACGAAACATATCATTGAATGGAGGCCTAGACAAGAGGCATACCGAAGCAGAGGTCGTCTACCGACGTGATGGAGTGACGATATAAAGCGTATCACATCCAATTGGATACAAGCAGCGCAACAACGAGAAGAATGGAAGGAATTAAGAGAGGTTTATATCCAGTTGTGGACGCTACAAACTGATTAATGATGATGATGATGAATGAATCTTTGTTTTTTTATAAGGCTGGGATGATTAGTTTCCAGTATCCGAAATGAATTCCTGTTAATCACAAATTAATCTTTTTTATGTCCAATTAGTCGAAATAATCCGAAAGTTTCCTATTGGGATTTTCCTAAGCACCGAAAGAATGTTTAATAAATAAGTCAGTAAGTGCGAATCTTTCGGTGTTGGTATATGTGTTTTTTTACAATTCAAATATTGCGAAATATCAGAAAATTGACCTCTGATAACCTTTTCGCCATTAATACAAAAGGCTGGAATCAGCAGAGTCGGTTAAACAGTGGACGAGAAACTGCACAAAATGCGTTACGTTTTGCTGGGGATTGTTTGCTGCGTGTTCGTTCAGCCAAGTAAGTTAATTCCTTTGTGCTTTTTAATATTTTAATAATTTCGTTGAAATTGTGGGAATTGTCTGAATATCTGTGCGTATTTTAATTATTCGGTAAATAATTTTTGTGAATTGCAACAAGGTCAAGATCTAAAGGATTTTGCTTGGGTTTTGTGGATTTTGACAAGGTCAAACAAAGAACCAACATTTTGTAAAACTGTTTACGTGTTTTCATTGCAACCAAGTGACAAGATGTTTTTATTTCCAAATTTCCAAAAAAAAAATACATTGCTTTACAACACTTTGCTACTAGGTAGACTATTCAGACATGACTTATAATAAGACTAGACAGACTAGACTAGGCAAACAAGACTAGACTGACAAGACAGACCAGACTGGACGGACAAGACTAGATAGACAAGACTAGACTGACAAGAGTAGATAAGACTAGTTGAACATTCCCAGTAGACGGAAAGACTAGACAAATACGGCTAGACAGACAAGACCAAACAGACAAGACTAGATGGTCTAGACCAGTGGTTCTTAACCTTTTTAAGCCGCGACCCAATTTTGAGGACTTTGTTTATAGCGCGACCCAAAAAACCAATCGAAAGAATTTTTTAAACCATATTTTAAAAAAATCTTTACAATAATTGCCATTTTAACTCAAATATCGTGGGTGTACTGCCAAAAGTGACCAAATTAGAAAATTAAAAAAAGTCCAAAATTTGCAAAAATGAGATAATCAGCACAAGTCGTTTTAATGTCTGCTACCTTTATGGAAAAAATAGCCCAAGTAGCCCATAGCCTTCATGAGCCAACATGAGCCAAAAATGATCTAGTTTTTTTAATCAAAATCTCTACAGTTAAAAGTGTCTAGACATAGACACTGATTTACTGATTTGAATTTACTGATTTTTGCCAATTTTTGACTAGTTCATTTTTAAAGATAACTTGTGAAGTGATATAAATCTACACACTTTACACGACTCGAGCTTCAACTGTGGAAGGTCATTTTCAAGTGAAAGATAAATCAAGGTACTTTTCGATCAAAGGAAAATTTAATGAATACTCTAATAAATATGAATATGTGGTTATATATTTTATATACCTAATTATTTCTCGTAAAATTAGGGCAAAAACTTTTCTGTTTCACCTCTTTGTTCGACCCCAGAAGTATGTTTCGGACCCAATTTTGGGTCGCGACCCATAGGTTAAGAACCACTGGTCTAGACAGACAAAACTAGACAGACAAGACTAAACAGACAAGACTAGACAGACAAGACTAGACAGACAAGACTAGACAGACAAGACTAGACAGACAAAACTAGACAGACAAGACTAGTCAGACAAGACTAGACACACAAGACTAGATAGACAAGTGTAGACTGATAAGACTAGACAGGCATGACTAGACAGACAAAACTAGATAGACAAGACTAGACTGACAAGACTAGATAGACAAGACTAGACAGACAAGACTAGACAGACAAGACTAGATACACAAGACTAGATAGACAAGAGTAGACTGATAAGACTAGACAGGCATGACTACACAGACAAAACTAGATATACAAGACTAGACTGACAAGACTAGATAGACAAGACTAGACAGACAACACTAGACAGACAAGACTAGATAGACAAGACTAGATTCACAAGACAAGACAAGACATGATAGACAAGACATGACTAGACAGACAGCACTAGACACACAAGACTACACTGACAATAGTAGATAGGCAAGACTAGTCTGACAAGTCTAGACAGACAAGACTAGACAGACAAGACTAGACAGACAAGACTAGACAGACAAGACTAGACAGACAAGACTAGACAGACAAGACTAGACAGACAAGACTAGACAGACAAGACTAGACAGACAAGACTAGACAGACAAGACTAGACAGACAAGACTAGACAGACAAGACTAGACAGACAAGACTAGACAGACAAGACTAGACAGACAAGACTAGACAGACAAGACTAGACAGACAACACTAGACAGACAAGACTAGACATACAAGACTAGACAGACAAGACTAGACAGACAAGACTAGACAGACAAGACTAGACAGACAAGACTAGACAGACAAGACTAGACAGACAAGACTAGACAGACAAGACTAGACAGACAAGACTAGACAGACAAGACTAGACAGACAAGACTAGACAGACAAGACTAGACAGACAAGACTAGACAGACAAGACTAGACAGACAAGACTAGACAGACAAGACTAGACAGACAAGACTAGACAGACAAGACTAGACAGACAAGACTAGACAGACAAAACTAGACAGACAAGACTAGACAGACAAGACTAGACAGACAAGACTAGACAGACAAGACTAGACAGACAAGACTAGACAGACAAGACTAGACAGACAAGACTAGACAGACAAGACTAGACAGACAAGACTAGACAGACAAGACTAGACAGACAAGACTAGACAGACAAGACTAGACAGACAACACTAGACAGACAAGACTAGACATACAAGACTAGACAGACAAGACTAGACAGACAAGACTAGACAGACAAGACTAGACAGACAAGACTAGACAGACAAGACTAGACAGACAAGACTAGACAGACAAGACTAGACAGACAAGACTAGACAGACAAGACTAGACAGACAAGACTAGACAGACAAGACTAGACAGACAAGACTAGACAGACAAGACTAGACAGACAAGACTAGACAGACAAGACTAGACAGACAAGACTAGACAGACAAGACTAGACAGACAAGACTAGACAGACAAGACTAGACAGACAAGACTAGACAGACAAGACTAGACAGACAAGACTAGACAGACAAGACTAGACAGACAAGACTAGACAGACAAGACTAGACAGACAAGACTAGACAGACAAGACTAGACAGACAAGACTAGACAGACAAGACTAGACAGACAAGACTAGACAGACAAGACTAGACAGACAAGACTAGACAGACAAGACTAGACAGACAAGACTAGACAGACAAGACTAGACAGACAAGACTAGACAGACAAGACTAGACAGACAAGACTAGACAGACAAGACTAGACAGACAAGACTAGACAGACAAGACTAGACAGACAAGACTAGACAGACAAGACTAGACAGACAAGACTAGACAGACAAGACTAGACAGACAAGACTAGACAGACAAGACTAGACAGACAAGACTAGACAGACAAGACTAGACAGACAAGACTAGACAGACAAGACTAGACAGACAAGACTAGACAGACAAGACTAGACAGACAAGACTAGACAGACAAGACTAGACAGACAAGACTAGACAGACAAGACTAGACAGACAAGACTAGACAGACAAGACTAGACAGACAAGACTAGACAGACAAGACTAGACAGACAAGACTAGACAGACAAGACTAGACAGACAAGACTAGACAGACAAGACTAGACAGACAAGACTAGACAGACAAGACTAGACAGACAAGACTAGACAGACAAGACTAGACAGACAAGACTAGACAGACAAGACTAGACAGACAAGACTAGACAGACAAGACTAGACAGACAAGACTAGACAGACAAGACTAGACAGACAAGACTAGACAGACAAGACTAGACAGACAAGACTAGACAGACAAGACTAGACAGACAAGACTAGACAGACAAGACTAGACAGACAAGACTAGACAGACAAGACTAGACAGACAAGACTAGACAGACAAGACTAGACAGACAAGACTAGACAGACAAGACTAGACAGACAAGACTAGACAGACAAGACTAGACAGACAAGACTAGACAGACAAGACTAGACAGACAAGACTAGACAGACAAGACTAGACAGACAAGACTAGACAGACAAGACTAGACAGACAAGACTAGACAGACAAGACTAGACAGACAAGACTAGACAGACAAGACTAGACAGACAAGACTAGACAGACAAGACTAGACAGACAAGACTAGACAGACAAGACTAGACAGACAAGACTAGACAGACAAGACTAGACAGACAAGACTAGACAGACAAGACTAGACAGACAAGACTAGACAGACAAGACTAGACAGACAAGACTAGACAGACAAGACTAGACAGACAAGACTAGACAGACAAGACTAGACAGACAAGACTAGACAGACAAGACTAGACAGACAAGACTAGACAGACAAGACTAGACAGACAAGACTAGACAGACAAGACTAGACAGACAAGACTAGACAGACAAGACTAGACAGACAAGACTAGACAGACAAGACTAGACAGACAAGACTAGACAGACAAGACTAGACAGACAAGACTAGACAGACAAGACTAGACAGACAAGACTAGACAGACAAGACTAGACAGACAAGACTAGACAGACAAGACTAGACAGACAAGACTAGACAGACAAGACTAGACAGACAAGACTAGACAGACAAGACTAGACAGACAAGACTAGACAGACAAGACTAGACAGACAAGACTAGACAGACAAGACTAGACAGACAAGACTAGACAGACAAGACTAGACAGACAAGACTAGACAGACAAGACTAGACAGACAAGACTAGACAGACAAGACTAGACAGACAAGACTAGACAGACAAGACTAGACAGACAAGACTAGACAGACAAGACTAGACAGACAAGACTAGACAGACAAGACTAGACAGACAAGACTAGACAGACAAGACTAGACAGACAAGACTAGACAGACAAGACTAGACAGACAAGACTAGACAGACAAGACTAGACAGACAAGACTAGACAGACAAGACTAGACAGACAAGACTAGACAGACAAGACTAGACAGACAAGACTAGACAGACAAGACTAGACAGACAAGACTAGACAGACAAGACTAGACAGACAAGACTAGACAGACAAGACTAGACAGACAAGACTAGACAGACAAGACTAGACAGACAAGACTAGACAGACAAGACTAGACAGACAAGACTAGACAGACAAGACTAGACAGACAAGACTAGACAGACAAGACTAGACAGACAAGACTAGACAGACAAGACTAGACAGACAAGACTAGACAGACAAGACTAGACAGACAAGACTAGACAGACAAGACTAGACAGACAAGACTAGACAGACAAGACTAGACAGACAAGACTAGACAGACAAGACTAGACAGACAAGACTAGACAGACAAGACTAGACAGACAAGACTAGACAGACAAGACTAGACAGACAAGACTAGACAGACAAGACTAGACAGACAAGACTAGACAGACAAGACTAGACAGACAAGACTAGACAGACAAGACTAGACAGACAAGACTAGACAGACAAGACTAGACAGACAAGACTAGACAGACAAGACTAGACAGACAAGACTAGACAGACAAGACTAGACAGACAAGACTAGACAGACAAGACTAGACAGACAAGACTAGACAGACAAGACTAGACAGACAAGACTAGACAGACAAGACTAGACAGACAAGACTAGACAGACAAGACTAGACAGACAAGACTAGACAGACAAGACTAGACAGACAAGACTAGACAGACTAGACAGACAAGACTAGACAGACAAGACTAGACAGACAAGACTAGACAGACAAGACTAGACAGACAAGACTAGACAGACAAGACTAGACAGACAAGACTAGACAGACAAGACTAGACAGACAAGACTAGACAGACAAGACTAGACAGACAAGACTAGACAGACAAGACTAGACAGACAAGACTAGACAGACAAGACTAGACAGACTAGACAGACAAGACTAGACAGACAAGACTAGACAGACAAGACTAGACAGACAAGACTAGACAGACAAGACTAGACAGACAAGACTAGACAGACAAGACTAGACAGACAAGACTAGACAGACAAGACTAGACAGACAAGACTAGACAGACAAGACTAGACAGACAAGACTAGACAGACAAGACTAGACAGACAAGACTAGACAGACAAGACTAGACAGACAAGACTAGACAGACAAGACTAGACAGACAAGACTAGACAGACAAGACTAGACAGACAAGACTAGACAGACAAGACTAGACAGACAAGACTAGACAGACAAGACTAGACACACAATACTAGACAGACAAGACTAGACACACAAGACTAGACAGACAAGACTAGACAGACAAGACTAGACAGACAAGACTAGACAGACAAGACTAGACAGACAAGACTAGACAGACAAGACTAGACAGACAAGACTAGACAGACAAGACTAGACAGACAAGACTAGACAGACAAGACTAGACAGACAAGACTAGACAGACAAGACTAGACAGACAAGACTAGACAGACAAGACTAGACTGACAAGACTAGACAGGCAAGACTAGACAGACAAGACTAGACAGACAAGACTAGACAGACAAGACTAGACAGACAAGACTAGACATACAAGACTAGACAGACAAGACTAGACAGACAAGACTAGACAGACAAGACTAGACAGACAAGACTAGACAGGCAAGACTAGACAGACAAGACTAGACAGACAAGACTAGACAGACAAGACTAGACAGACAGGACTTATTCCACCTTGGCTTTAGTATGCGCCACCCTGGTATCGCATATTTTGCATTCATTCAGGGTGGGCAGCCCGGACGGTTTACTGAGAAACCGCCCTAGTTGTTGTCTCCCCGACCAGGAATCGAACCCGGGTCTCCCGCATTGAAGACAGACAGGACTATACAGACAAGACTATACAGACAAGACTAGACAGGCAAGACTAGACAGACAAGACTAGGCAGAAAAGACTAGACAGATAAAACTAGACAGACAAGACTAGACAGACAAGACTAGACAGGCTAGACTAGACAGACAAGACTAGGCAGAAAAGACTAGACAGATAAAACTAGACAGACAAGACTAGACAGACAAGACTAGACAGACAAGACTAGACAGACAAGACTAGACAGACAAGGCTAGACAGACCAGACTAGAACGACAAGACCAAACAGACAAGACTAGATAGAGAAGATTAGACAGACAAGACTAGACAGATAAGACTAGACGGACAAGACTAGAGTGACAAGACTTTTTTTAAAAGTGGTTTGAGGGAAGCTCACTAAACCCCCTATTCCACTTAGGCTTTTAGTATGCGCCACCCCGGTATCGCATATTTTGCATTCATTCAGGGTGGGCAACCTGCACTGTTAGTGAAAACCGCCCTAGTTGTCGCCTCCCCGACCAGAGGATACAGGACCAGGAGACAGACAAGAATATACAGACAAGACTGGACAAACAAGACCCAACAGACAAGACAAGACTAGACAAACTAGAAAGACTAGTCCAGACAACACCAGATAGTGTAGGTCTTGTCCTATTGTCTAGTCGTTACTGTATTTAGTATTGTCTAATGATATCTGTGTCCAGGCTTATCGTCGCACTGTCCCGAGATAATATCAAAAACGGAATGGGGAGGCAGAGTGGGATCCCAAGTGGAGTACTCCATAATTCCTGTGAAGTACGTGATTTTCCACCACACAGTGACGCCTGAATGCAACAGCGAAGTCTCTTGTTCCAACCGCCTCTCGAGCATTCAGAACTTCCACATGGACGATCTGAATTTCCACGACATCGGTTACAAGTAAGAAAAATTAAAGGAATGTCTAAGTTTACTAAATGTTGGTTTTTGGTAGTTTTATTATTGGTGGAGATGGAAATATCTATGAGGGAATCGGTTGGCACAAAGTTGGGGCTCATACCAGGGGATACAACACGAAGAGCTGTGGGATTGCTTTCATTGGTAACTTCATGGGTAAGTTGAAATGGAGAATTGTATTTATTTCATCAGGTCATTTCCTGATGAAAATTAAGTGTAAAAACCAAAATGTTGACGAAATGTCGGTAATGCGTCAACGAAGTGTCGTCAAAGTGCAGGGAAGCGTCTTTTGAAACACTGAAATTGGAATAGTGAAGCTTCAATCAACTTTTTTATTGTGAAGTGTCGCGGATGTTTAGGCGTTTGTGCCGTCCAACACTTCGTTTGACTCGAAAACACTTTGTTGCAATTTGACGTTACTTCGTTTCTCTCGGAAATACTTCATTGCACTTCGACGACACTTCATACGACACTTTCCTTTCCTTGCACCACGGTGTTTGTAGATATATTTATTTTACCCCTCCTTTTCTAATCGTTTTGGTATGCTTGCCATTTGTAATCTAATCCTGGTTTCTTGCTGAGAAAGGAAACCTTATGTTACTTTGTGTAACATCTAGGAAAGGAACCGGATGTGATAATAATTTTTTAAATAGTGATAATAATTTTTGTTGCAGAGAAGAAACCAAATAGTAAGCAGCTGGATGCGGCGAAGAGTTTGTTGCGCTGTGGAGTGCATTTGGGCGAGTTGGACCCCAGGTACAAGTTGTTGGGAGCCAGACAGGTCAGCAGCACTCTGAGTCCCGGACTCAAACTGTACCAGGAGATACAAAGTTGGCCAAACTTTGCCAAGAGACCTTGAATGCTTTTTGATCAATTTTATGTAAACAATTGTTTTGGATGCGTCAATATATCGAATTATTTATTTGCTAGTAAGCAGAAATGTTTTAATAAAACGTTATGGGAAACTTATATCCTTTTTGATCAATTTTAATTAAACATGGCAATTGATGTTGGTTCATCAAAATATCGAATTATTTATTTACTTGTAAGCGGAAATGTTTTAATAAAATGTTAACAATTTTGTGTTGAATGTTGGGTCTATAAAATAGTTTATTTCGTCTAAACGGCCCAGATTTTTGCAAACGTTTCCAAAATTGAAATTTAAGAATTTAACACAGTTGAATGGCAGGGAAAACTACGAGTTATCTCGTTGTTTGGAATTCAATGTGTTAATGTAATCTCTAGATCAGGGGTACCCTAACTTATGTATATGACACACCCCCCTTCTACAAAGAAAAAATATTCGTGTACCCCTGCACAGATAAGGGGTTGTCCATTAATCAAGTGATGTTTTTTAGCAACTTTCAATAACCTGACTAAAATTGTCTGTCTATTCTTATCTGACTAGTATTGTATGTTCAGTTGTGTCTGTGTAGTCTTGTCTGTCTAGTCTTGTCTGTCTAGTCTTGTCTGTCTAGTCTTGTCTGTCTAGTCTTGTCTGTCTAGTCTTGTCTGTCTAGTCTTGTCTGTCTAGTCTTGTCTGTCTAGTCTGTCTAGTCTGTCTAGTCTGTCTAGTCTGTCTAGTCTTGTCTGTCTAGTCTTGTCTGTCTAGTCTTGTCTGTCTAGTCTTGTCTGTCTAGTCTTGTCTGTCTAGTCTTGTCTGTCTAGTCTTGTCTGTCTAGTCTTGTCTGTCTAGTCTTGTCTGTCTAGTCTTGTCTGTCTAGTCTTGTCTGTCTAGTCTTGTCTGTCTAGTCTTGTCTGTCTAGTCTTGTCTGTCTAGTCTTGTCTGTCTAGTCTTGTCTGTCTAGTCTTGTCTGTCTAGTCTTGTCTGTCTAGTCTTGTCTGTCTAGTCTTGTCTGTCTAGTCTTGTCTGTCTAGTCTTGTCTGTCTAGTCTTGTCTGTCTAGTCTTGTCTGTCTAGTCTTGTCTGTCTAGTCTTGTCTGTCTAGTCTTGTCTGTCTAGTCTTGTCTGTCTAGTCTTGTCTGTCTAGTCTTGTCTGTCTAGTCTTGTCTGTCTAGTCTTGTCTGTCTAGTCTTGTCTGTCTAGTCTTGTCTGTCTAGTCTTGTCTGTCTAGTCTTGTCTGTCTAGTCTTGTCTGTCTAGTCTTGTCTGTCTAGTCTTGTCTGTCTAGTCTTGTCTGTCTAGTCTTGTCTGTCTAGTCTTGTCTGTCTAGTCTTGTCTGTCTAGTCTTGTCTGTCTAGTCTTGTCTGTCTAGTCTTGTCTGTCTAGTCTTGTCTGTCTAGTCTTGTCTGTCTAGTCTTGTCTGTCTAGTCTTGTCTGTCTAGTCTAGTCTGTCTCTTTATCAAGCGGGCAAAATGAGCTGCGAAATATACAGAGCCGAAGTGAACAAGCTAAAGGCAGCAAGAAAGAACCCGCAATCGGGCCCGAAAGTCCAAGCCACGGTACCTACAGCTGAAGAAAAAGATACCAACACAACAATAAAAGAGACACCAAATGCGGGAAACCAGAACGATCCCGGAACGCGCTCGGATTTCCAGCTCTCGCGGAGGCGAAGCGAACGAGATGGCACCCAAGTCCACAAAAATGAAATTGAAAATCCTGCAAATTAACCTGATGAGATGCCGGGCAGCACACGACATTCTACATGCTACCGCTACATAACAACAAACAGACATACTACTGATAAGTGAACCTAACAAAAAACTTGTAAGTGACTCAAACTGGTACACCGACCCAAGTAGTGACTAAGAATTATCAACCCAAAACTAAGCGTCGTAGACACAGGTAGTGGACCTGGATATACATGGATAGAACTCCAAAAATGCATCATATATAGCTGCTATTTTTCTCCCAATGATGAAATCAATAAGCTCTCAACCTCACTTAATTTACTCAGCCGGCACATACGAAGTCAGAAAAAGGGAAAAATAATCGGAGGGGACTTTAACGCGAAGTCGCCGTACTGGGGCTGCACAAACATGGACCGTAGGGGTGACATCATAATGGAATGGGCCGCAGAACTGGACCTCTACCTGCAAAATAAGGGAAACAAGGCTACATTCGAGAGGGGAAAATCGAGTTCCATTATAGATCTCACTTTTGCCTCATGCGACATTGCACATCTAATTCCGGTATGGAAGGTTCTCGACACAGAATCGCTAAGCGACCACCGCTATATTGAAATCTATATGGAAGAACATCCTAAAAGCAAGATGAACAACCGACAATATACGAATATTATTAAAATCACAAAAAACAACGAAGAAAAAGTAGCCGAATACCTAACTAAATCGCTAAACAAGGCTCAAGTCAACACAGTTGAAACAATAGCAGCAGTAACCAAAGCATGCGAAGCACCCATAGCCGGAAGGAACAAGAACAACAGGAGGAAAAGCGTCTACTGGTGGACCGAAGCCATAGCAACCAAAAGGAAAACGTGTATATCTATAAGAAGAAGGTACCTTCGCTGCGTCCGAAAGACAAAACACGATGAAAGCCTAGAGGAGATGAAACGCTCATACCACGACGCAAAAAAGGAATTACGCAGAGAAATAAACCTTTCCAAAAAAACACATTGGGAAAAGCTGTGCAAAAGCATCGAAGAAGACACCTGGGGGGATGCCTACAAAATAGTTACGACGAACCTGCGCATCCGCCAGACCAACCAACAACTTTCAATGAGCAAAACCCTCGAGATTGCCAAAGAGCGATTCCCTACCCATCCTATACTAAGCTGGGAACAACCGCAAGTTACAGAAATTCCGCTATTCACTGAGGAAGAGCTAAACGCGGCAGTCAAGCGCCTAAAAAACAACAGAGCGTCAGGATCAGATGGCCTGCCTCCAGAAGCCATCAAGCTAATGGCAAAAACCTCTCCAGAACTCGTGCTTGAAATTCTAAACGAAAACTTACGCACTGGCACGTTTCCAAATAGATGAAAACAGACAAAGCTAGTCCTCATACTGAAAGGCAACAAGCCAATAGGAGAACCTTCTTCCTACCGACCAATATGTGTACTAGACGCAGCTGGGAAACTGCTGGAACAACTACTCCTAAGCCGCCTTCAAAAAGAACTTAAGAACGGCATAAACCTCTCGGATAGTCAATTCGGCTTCCGTGAGGGCAGATCAACCATAGATGCCATAAACCACGTTGTGAACATCGCAAAAAAGGCCAAAGCAGGCACCAAAAGAACCAGGAAAATATGTGCACTAGTAACGATAGATATCCGGGACGCGTTCAACTCGGCAGTCTGGCAACACATCCTGGACGAGTTAACGAGAAGAAAAATATCTCCCTACCTTCTACGAATGGTTCGCAACTACTTCGAGGACCGCAGTGTCCTACTGCAAGCCGAGCACGAAACGCTACCCTATAAGGTCACTAGCGGTGTACCACAGGGCTCCGTAATAGGACCTACCCCGTGGAATATACTTTACGATGGAGATATACTTTAAACTTCCTGTAGGAACTAAGCTGATAGGCTTCGCCGACGACCTCGCACTAACCATCGTCGGAAAAACGGAAAAAGGAGTCATGCAAAGGGCCAATCAGGCGATAGAACAAATTATCTGCTGGATGGAATCAAAAGCACTGCATATAGCACCGGAAAAGACCGAAGCAATTCTGCTGACCGGATACAGGAAACTGGCTCAGATATCATTCAAAGTGTTGGATACCGAAATTAAACCTAAACCCCACATCAAATACCTAGGGGTAATTATCGACAAGAGTCTCTCGTTCAGAGAACACTTTAAAATGGCTGCAGAGCGGGCAATGAAAACCACGTCTGCACTCGAAAAACTCATGCCCAATGTGGGAGGTCCGAGGAGCAGCAAACGTAGGCTGCTCAGCACAGTTGCCTTGTCTGCAATGTTATACGGTGCTCCAATCTGGGCCGAGGCCGTAAACAGAAGCATCATCGAAAAACTAGCAGCCTACCAGAGAAAGCTAGCGCTACGGGTATGCGGCGCTTATAGAACCGTATCAAGAGATGCTGCCCTAGTAATCGCGGGCATTCCGCCAATTGAACTCCAGATCAAACAGAGAAAATACCTATATGATGCCGCCAAAGACATATCAACAAGAAACAATGCAAATAAAGAGCTGATTAGGGAATGGCAGGAAGCTTGGAACACGACAACTAAAGGCGAGTGGACAAGGATACTAATCCCCAACATAGAGATCTGGTACCGACGACAACATGGAGAACTAAATTATCACTTAACCCAGCTGCTAACGGGTCACGGGTGTTTCAAGGAATTTCTACATAACATTGGGAGGGCACTGGATCCAGACTGCGTGTATTGCGGACAAGAAGACAGCGTAACCCACACAGCCTACGATTGCCCGAGATGGGACAAAGAACGCGGGGAAGCAGCAATACCGAACCTCAACCCAGGAAATACAATCCAACAGATGCTACAATCCCAAGAAGATTGGGACATCATCAACAGAATGATTAATAAAATCTTATCAGAAAAAGAAGCTGACGAACGGACCTGGAAAAAGAGGAACACAACCGAAATCGTACCTCCATACCCCACCTTGGACTGAACGAACCAACAAGCATGTATTTTTTTAAAATGTTTTGACATCTGACACTCTGAATGTAATGCTATAAGCGGTCCCAGGGTGTCCAGGTTTTTTTATTTCAAATAAAAAAAAAAGTCTTGTCTGTCTAGTCTTGTCTGTCTAGTCTTGTCTGTCTAGTCTTGTCTGTCTAGTCTTGTCTGTCTAGTCTTGTCTGTCTAGTCTTGTCTGTCTAGTCTTGTCTGTCTAGTCTTGTCTGTCTAGTCTTGTCTGTCTAGTCTTGTCTGTCTAGTCTTGTCTGTCTAGTCTTGTCTGTCTAGTCTTGTCTGTCTAGTCTTGTCTGTCTAGTCTTGTCTGTCTAGTCTTGTCTGTCTAGTCTTGTCTGTCTAGTCTTGTCTGTCTAGTCTTGTCTGTCTAGTCTTGTCTGTCTAGTCTTGTCTGTCTAGTCTTGTCTGTCTAGTCTTGTCTGTCTAGTCTTGTCTGTCTAGTCTTGTCTGTCTAGTCTTGTCTGTCTAGTCTTGTCTGTCTAGTCTTGTCTGTCTAGTCTTGTCTGTCTAGTCTTGTCTGTCTAGTCTTGTCTGTCTAGTCTTGTCTGTCTAGTCTTGTCTGTCTAGTCTTGTCTGTCTAGTCTTGTCTGTCTAGTCTTGTCTGTCTAGTCTTGTCTGTCTAGTCTTGTCTGTCTAGTCTTGTCTGTCTAGTCTTGTCTGTCTAGTCTTGTCTGTCTAGTCTTGTCTGTCTAGTCTTGTATGTCTAGTCATGTCTGTCTGGATCCAGTATACTTATCTTTACGCTAGCCTATTATCTTATCTATGCATCGATTGTCTGGACATCTAGATAAATGTAATCTAATCTGGATTCTGTTAAAAACATAAAACCGAAACAGTTTCAAATATAGGTACTGTTTGGTATTTTCTGTTGTCTACTGTGGCGCCCCCTCGTACCAGGCTGGTTATCGTTTATTGCCAAACATGGTAAATAAACCATCGGGTGTGTGTTAACCGTGTGGAAGGTTTGCGATCTTTGTGGCGCTTTCTGGCAGCATCTGCAGGAATACTCGAGGAAGAATGGACGATCTGGGTGAGTGCCAACCCGGTCGCTGAAATAAACTTAACCTTAAAGGTGTCTTCGGCCGGACGAGACTGGTCTTGTCCTTTTCGCAAGCTGCTTGTCTGAAACGTTTGTTTGTTGTTTTTGCGGAAAGAGCTGATGGGGCTTATTTATGGTTTATTCGTGAAATTCGGCGGTCGTCAACAAGTTTTAGACATCTCTGTTTACATCATTTCTATTTATAAATATCCCTGACCTTTATATACACATTTGATTTCTTCTTGGTATTTTTGATTTCTTACAAAACTAACCATACAAGACAGTCAATTAAGACTCGACAGACAATACTGCACATACAATACACAGAGAAGAATGGAGAGATGAGACTGAACAGACAAGACTTGACAGACAAGACTAGAGAGATGACACTGAACTGACAGGACAGGGCAGACAAGACTATAGAGATAAGACTGGACTGCAAGACTCGGAAGACAAGACAGGACTGGACAAACAAGACCAGACAGACAAGACTAGACAGACAAGACTAGACAGACAAGACTAAGCAGACAAGACTAAACAGATATTGAAAGACAGACAATACTAGACATATAAGACTAGATAGACAAGCCTAGACAGACAACACTAGACAGACAATACTAAACAGACAGGACTAGGCAGACAAGTCTAGACAGGCAAGACTCGACAGGAATTCGACAAGACTAGACAAACAAGACTAGACGGACAAGACTAGACAGACAAGACTAGAGAGACAAGACTAGACAGACAAGACTAGACAGACAAGACTATACAGACAAGACTAGACAGACAAGACTAGACAGACAAGACTATACAGACAAGACTAGACAGACAAGACTAGACCGACAAGACTAGACAGACAGACTAGACAGACAAGACTAGACAGACAAGACTAGACAGACAAGACTAGACAGACAAGACTAGACAGACAAGACTAGACAGACTAGACAGACAAGACTAGACAGACAAGACTAGACAAACAAGACTAGACATACAAGACTAGACAGACAAGACTCACCAAATCCCCTATTCCACCTTGGCTTTTTTAGTATGCGCCACCCCGGTATCGCATATATTGCATTCAGTCAGGGTGGGCAGCCCGGACGGTTAATGAAAACCGCCCTAGTTGTCGCCTCCCCGACCAGGATTCGAACCCGGGTCTCCCGCATTGAAAGGCGGGTATGTTGTCAACTACACCACCGAGGAGGACAGACAGACAAGACTAGACAGACAAGACTAGACAGACAAGACTAGACAGACAAGACTAGACAGACAAGACTAGACAGACAAGACTAGACAGACAAGACTAGACAGACAAGACTAGACAGACAAGACTAGACAGACAAGACTAGACAGACAAGACTAGACAGACAAGACTAGACAGACAAGACTAGACAGACAAGACTAGACAGACAAGACTAGACAGACAAGACTAGACAGACAAGACTAGACAGACAAGACTAGACAGACAAGACTAGACAGACAAGACTAGACAGACAAGACTAGACAGACAAGACTAGACAGACAAGACTAGACAGACAAGACTAGACAGACAAAACTAGACAGACAAGACTAGACAGACAAGACTAGACAGACAAGACTAGACAGACAAGACTAGACAGACAAGACTAGACAGACAAGACTAGACAGACAAGACTAGACAGACAAGACTAGACAGACAAGACTAGACAGACAAGACTAGACAGACAAGACTAGACAGACAAGACTAGACAGACAAGACTAGACAGACAAGACTAGACAGACAAGACTAGACAGACAAGACTAGACAGACAAGACTAGACAGACAAGACTAGACAGACAAAACTAGACAGACAAGACTAGACAGACAAGACTAGACAGACAAGACTAGACAGACAAGACTAGACAGACTAGACAGACAAGACTAGACAGACAAGACTAGACAGACAAGACTAGACAGACAAGACTAGACAGACAAGACTAGACAGACAAGACTAGACAGACAAGACTAGACAGACAAGACTAGACAGACAAGACTAGACAGACAAGACTAGACAGACAAGACTAGACAGACAAGACTAGACAGACAAGACTAGACAGACAAGACTAGACAGACAAGACTAGACAGACAAGACTAGACAGACAAGACTAGACAGACAAGACTAGACAGACAAGACTAGACAGACAAGACTAGACAGACAAGACTAGACAGACAAGACTAGACAGACAAGACTAGACAGACAAGACTAGACAGACAAGACTAGACAGACAAGACTAGACAGACAAGACTAGACAGACAAGACTAGACAGACAAGACTAGACAGACAAGACTAGACAGACAAGACTAGACAGACAAGACTAGACAGACAAGACTAGACAGACAAGACTAGACAGACAAGACTAGACAGACAAGACTAGACAGACAAGACTAGACAGACAAGACTAGACAGACAAGACTAGACAGACAAGACTAGACAGACAAGACTAGACAGACAAGACTAGACAGACAAGACTAGACAGACAAGACTAGACAGACAAGACTAGACAGACAAGACTAGACAGACAAGACTAGACAGACAAGACTAGACAGACAAGACTAGACAGACAAGACTAGACAGACAAGACTAGACAGACAAGACTAGACAGACAAGACTAGACAGACAAGACTAGACAGACAAGACTAGACAGACAAGACTAGACAGACAAGACTAGACAGACAAGACTAGACAGACAAGACTAGACAGACAAGACTAGACAGACAAGACTAGACAGACAAGACTAGACAGGCAAGACTAGACAGACAAGACTAGACAGACAAGACTAGACAGACAAGACTAGACAGACAAGACTAGACAGACAAGACTAGACAGACAAGACTAGACAGACAAGACTAGACAGACAAGACTAGACAGACAAGACTAGACAGACAAGACTAGACAGACAAGACTAGACAGACAAGACTAGACAGACAAGACTAGACAGACAAGACTAGACAGACAAGACTAGACAGACAAGACTAGACAGACAAGACTAGACAGACAAGACTAGACAGACAAGACTAGACAGACAAGACTAGACAGACAAGACTAGACAGACAAAACTAGACAGACAAGACTAGACAGACAAGACTAGACACACAAGACTAAGCAGACAAGACTAGACAGATAATGAAAGACAGACAATACTAGACATACAAGACTAGATAGACAAGCCTATACAGACAACAGTAGACAGACAAGACTAGGCAGACGAGACTAGACGGACAAGACTAGAATGACAAAACTAGACAGACAAGACTAGACAGACAAGATTAAACAGACAAGACTATTCAGACAAGACTAGACAGACAAGACTAGTCAGACAAGACTAGGCAGACAAGACTAGACAGACAATACTAGACAGACAAGACTAGACAGACAAGACTAGACAGACAAGACTAGACAGACAAGACTAGACAGACAAGACTAGACATACAAGACTAGACAGACAAGACTAGACAGACAAGACGAGATATACAAGACTAGACAAACAAGACTCGACAGACAAGACGAGACATACAAGACTAGACAAACAAGACTCGACAGACAAGACTAGACAGGCAAGACTAGACCGACAAGACTTGATAGGCAAGACTAGGCAGACAAGACTAGACAGACAAGGCGAAACATACAAGACTAGACAAACAAGACTAGACAGACAAGACTGGACAGACAAGATTGGACAATCAAGACTAGACAGACAAGACTAAGCAGACAAGACAATGAAAGGCAGACAATAACAGACAAGACTAGATAGACACGCCTAGACAGACAACACTAGACAGACAAGACTAGGGAGACGAGACTAGACAGACAAGACAAGATAGGCAAGACTAGACGGACAAGACTAGACAGACAAGAGTAGACAGATAAGAGTAGACAGACAAGACTAGACAGACAAGACTATATAGGCAAGACTAGACAGACAAGACTAGACAGACAAGATTAGACAGACAAGACTAGACAGACAAGACTGGACAGACAAGATTAGACAGACAAGACTAGACAGACAAGACTAAACAGACGAGACATACAAGACTAGACAAACAAGACTAGACAGACAAGACTAGACAAACAAGGCTAGACAGACAAGACTAGACCGACTAGACTAGACAGACAAGATTGGACAGACAAGACTGGACAAACAGGACTATACAGACAAGACAGTCTAGTCAAGACTGAACAGACAAGACTAGACAGATAAGACTAGATATACAAGACTAGACAGACAAGACTGGACAAACAAGACTATACAGACAAGACAGTCTAGTCAAGACTGAACAGACAAGACTAGACAGATAGACAGATAAGACCAGATATACAAGACTAGACAGATTGTACATGTTATCCTTTTATGTAGGAAATTAGGAATGGTTATTGATTTTATATATCTGATTTAGTTTTGTTGAAGGTTTTTATGTAGATTTTACCTGTATATGCGCTTGTTTAAATGGAACATAACTGGACGTAAGTGTGTTACATAAATATTTATTTGGAGCAAAAGTTTCTTATTTTTACAAAGTAGTTAAAGTTGTTAGAGGAAGTAACGTAAGAGTTAGTCAACGTCTGTGGTGGATGTGGAGAACATGTGACGGTATGGAGAACATGACACGCGTGTCACGTGCGGCACGTTCCATAATCTAGCTAGAGACTAATTTTGCACGATTTCGTAAAAATTTACGGGCAACGTGAATTTTAGATAAAAATCGGTAAAAGACAAAGTTGCAAAACGAAATCGACATAAATTGTAGTGGCGGCATGTCGGGAATATATGATAATGTTTTAAAGATTTGGAAAAAAAAATTCGAGCGGCTCGTTCGAAAATCGAACACATTAGGAACACAACAAGGTTATCACCCTGCTCCAGAGGAATTTCCCAAAATAATAAAATAAGATAAAATTTAAGGATTCAACTGTAGGCACTAGGTGAAAGATTATAACATAAATTAGAAGATTCTTCCAATCTTGACGGCCTACGAAGCCCTACCAAGCCGAAACGATAAAGTTTTGAATAAAACTCATTTGTGAAAGTTACACCTAGTGTCTCTAATTTATTATTATTTCTGATACAATAAGACTCGATTACTGAATTGGATACTAGTCCAAGCTTAATTATATCTTATCTAGTTTTGTCTGGTTTAATATTGTTTAGTCTATTCTTGTCTGGTGTAGTCTTGTCTAATATAATCCTGTTTGTCTGTTCTTGTTTGGTCTAGTCCAGGGGTCGGCAACCCGCGGCTCGCGAACCGCATGCGGATCTTTCATGTAAATTGTGTGGCTCTTCAGCTCGTCCAAAATATATATTTTAAGTTTATTAAAGAAACAAATTAAAAGTGGTTACAATTTTGCAGACAATTCATGATAACACTCAAAGTAACAAAGAAAGTGATATCACCACATTTTTTTATTCAAAACCATGTAGTTTCTTTAGCATGTGACGAGTCGTGTGACATTAAAGATACCGTATAAGTTGGGTTAGTTGGGCGATATGTAAATGTTAGTTGCCAAGATATTCACGAGATTTTTTTTACTTTGATTGCGCTCAAAAGACATACCCGAGGGTAAGTACATTAATTCGATATGAGAATTTTTGACAAAACTTGTGGTGTAAAGAGTATGACCGGTAGAAATAACATATTATAGTATATTACGTAGCGAGAGTTGTAAGAAGATATATATAAGATAGATGATAGAAAATTGGAGTTATAGAAATACATAACTGTATAATGAGTAAAATATACTATACACAATTTATTCAAACGAAAATACATTATATATATATATACACATATATATATATATATATATATATATATATATATATATATATATATATATATGTATATAATGTATTTTACTTTGAATAAATTGTGTATAGCATATTTTACTCATTTTACAGTTATGTATTTCTATAACTCCAATTTTCATATATAAAATACATTATATATATATATATATATATATATATATATATATATATATATATACATTATTAATATGATGTTATATAATTATAATTAATTTAAAATGATTTTAATTAACATATTATTTTTTTAAAATGATTTTAATTATTTTCTATAATATATAGCACCTTGTCGGTGATCTTCGATAATATCGTCTATTTTTGAATTACCGAATCTCGGGAGAATAATATCCTGTCGTAATCTTCCTAAAGGACAACCGCTGGTAAATTCTTAGTTTTGCTTTATTCGTGATATTGAGTTTTTGGTGATCATAAAATATGAAAAATGAAATGTTTGGTAATCTGCCCGAGGATTACACTATCCACGGTTTATGGTAGTCAATATCCTGCGTCATAAGTTTTGGAAAATACGCGGCAGTTAAAAAATTGGTGTTATAGGGATTATTTTGTATGTAAAATTTTACCATTGTACAAATTTTTACTACGAGTTATGGAAAAATTTGAGTTATGGAAGTTAATTTATATGTAAAATGCTAGGCTAAAGGTATGAATTTAAAAAAATATTCGAGTTATAGAAAAATTGGAGTTCAGAAGTTCGAGTTATGGAAGTTTGACTGTAAAAAACAAACAGTTGTATTTTCATAAATAACTGTTACTCGACGTTATTTAACTTGATAGAAATAGAAATGAAAAGAAATACATTCTTAATGGTTACATACCTTACATTGAATTGAAAAATTCACTATGTTTTTACCACACTTAGACTATGTAAAAATGTTATACAACTTGTTATTCACAGTAATATAAATTTCTACACATAGCACGACTTAAGTTTCGACGTTTGACGGTCATTTTCAAGTTGAAAAGTTTCGACGTTTGACGGTCATTTTCAAGTTGAAAAGTTTCGACGTTTGACGGTCATTTTTTCATAGCATAAGTGTGGTAAAAACAGTGAATTTTTCAATTCAATGTAAGTATGAATTACCACGTAGTAACTGTCGCAACCATCCTGTTAGATACCTTATTATTTAGTACTTATTTGGGTTAAACTGGAATAAGACTGCTCCAATAAGACTGACAACCCATTATACGCAATGTCAATTTCCGTTAGTTTGAATTGTGGCACGAGGGGCGCTGAACGTATTAGCAAGTAGTAACAGCTCTCAACGAATCGTAAACCAAACGCACGTGTGTGTTATCAATCATAACTTAACATTAATCGCGGACTGTTATATACGTGTGTGTTATGGTGTATTTACATAGTCCACGAACTGTACAATAATGGACATTTACAATAGTGGTCATAGATAAAAACTTTTTCGTTGTCAAAGTGTTCAAAAAGCTTCTATTCTTATATTCAAAGAGCTTCTCTAGAGCCCGGTGTTAAACGATGAAGGTTTTACAAAAATTCTATTTTGCTAATGATATGATAGATCTTAATAATCTCAATAAGAAGTTGCATGGACAAGCCAATACTGCACATTCACTAGTAGAAATAATACTTTCTTAAAAGCCAATCATCTATGTTTACTCAACATATTCACAATGAACATATTATTAATTTTTGCAATTTTAAAAGTCATCGAGAAGAAGAAAGTGTTATTAACACTAACGAGTGTAGAAAGGAAAAAACAACTTTGCCATTTTTGACACCTCCATTTGCTGTACCAACGATATAAGTTTCTCATTAACTCGTTCCAATAGGTTAATAGATCTGAATTTTAATTTTATTTAATAGATAAATCAAAATATTTTTGGTCTTCAAATTTTACATTCAGAAAACTTGGAAAGAAGAAAGAAATTTATATTTTAAACAATTTATATTTTAAACATGGAATAGCCTACCTGAACCTACCTTTACCTAACCTAACCTACCTGAAAGTTGCAAGCAATTTAAGCTAGCGGCATTTGGACTCTTCGAATTTTCGGATCCACATATTATTGTGATCAAATTTTTAATATCATGAATATCCTTAAAAGAAAAATATGAGCCCTGCTGAACGACGTTAGCCTTAAAAGTTTATAACTAAAAACTTGAATTACACAAATATACAAAACACATCGCACATCGCACATCCAACAGAAAAGTGACACAAGTGCGAATTACTAATTTCCCAAAAATTGCAATTTTAAGTTTATACGAAATGATGATATACATCAATACACTTTTTAGGCTAATCGAAAAATACAATTTTCCACTTTGATTCAACATCCAGCTGTGGAGTGCTGAAGGTTCCCCCACGATTTTCTGACAACAACTGTTTATCTGCCATCTTTCTGCTGAAAATCTGCTCAGATGAAACAGACCATTCCGCTTTCTGGCGGACAATAATTGAATTATACCAAAATCCACTTCATAATACTAAAAACAACATCCTAGATACCCAATTTTCAGTTTAAGTTGAAAAATGGCGATTTCGCACTTGTGTCACTCGTGTCACTTTTCTGTTGGAGGTCCGACATATTTGCATCAATTCACTCGTAAAAAACTCATTCATATATAACCAGTTGCCTTAAAACCAGCTGCCGACTCCTGGTCTAGTCTTATCAGGTCTAGGCCTGTGTGGTCTAGTCTTGTCGATCTTCTTTCGTCTAGACTTTTCTGGTCTACTCTTGTCTGATCTAATCTTTCCAGGTCTAGTTTTATCTAGTCTAGACTCGTCAGGTTTTATTTAATTTTGTTTAGTCTTCTCTAATCTTGTCTAGTCATGCCCAGTTTTGTTTAGACTTGTCTTTAATTAATCTAAAATTTTACTTTCCAAATTTATCTCGTCTCGTTTCTTCTCTTGTTTATTCAGTGGTGTATAGTTTAATCTCCCTACTCTCTTGCCGTTTACGTAAACTAATTGCTAATTAAAACAAAATTGCATGTCACAATTTGCAATTATACCATTAGCTAAACACTAATTTTAGTTTCCTTTACAAATCAGTAAATTAAGCCAACATTTTTTCACAATAAACAGTTAAAACAAGCCGTTTCTGATCAACTTTTCACACAAATCTAGTTACGTTGATGCCTAGTCTTCTCTGTCTAGTATTATCTGTGTAGTCTTGTCTGTCTAGTCTTGTCTATCTAGTCTTGTCTGTCTAGAAATATAGCTCCCTACCTGCTAAGATTTATTCAAAGCTATTTCACCAGTAGAACGATCATTTTGCAAACACATGACGATACCGAGGAAATAATAGTTAGTAATGTTGCACCACAGGGATCGGTTATGGGCCCCACTCTGTGTAACATATTTTATGATGGAGTCCTCAGGTTAAAACTTCCGGAGGGAGCTAGGCTAATAGGCTTTTCGGACGATTTAGTTCTTGTAATAACAACAAAGACGAAACAGATGGTGATGCTAACTAAAAACCAAGCAACATCCCAAATTAACTGTTGGATGCAATCAAAAAAATTAAATCTCGCACCAGAGAAAACAGAAGCGGTCCTACTAACGGAGGAAGGCTTGCGCCCATAACTTTCCAAATAAACAATGTTAGCATCGCCCCAAAAGAGTCGTTAAAATACCTAGGTGTCATCATAGACAAGAGGCTCTCCTTCATTCCCCATCTTAACGAAGCCGCAGCAAAATGTATGAGAGCAATGGCAGCAATAGAAAAACTCATGCCTGACGTAGGGGGGCCGAAGAGCTGTGAACGGAGAGCAATGAGTTGCGTGGTCCAGTCAGTGATACTATATATATAAATATAATTTACAGCAAATACGAAGATCACCTGATAATATGTGTGAATATTGCGGCGAAGAAGACTCAGTCACCCACACAATATTTGAATGCTGTAGATGGACCATAGAAAGGAAACTCCAAAAATTAAATATGGACAAAAGCCTCGAACCCAGAAGTGTTATAAACTACATGTTAGACAGCAATGAAAACTGGGACAAGAAACACAAACTTGTTAAATTTATCATCAGCACAAAAGAACACTACGAGAAAAAATGTCACAAACGATATGAGTCTTGTCTGTCTAGCCTTGTCTGTCTAGCCTTGTCTGTCTAGCCTTGTCTGTCTAGTCTTGTCTGTCTAGTCTTGTCTGTCTAGTCTTGTTTGTCTAGTCTTGTCTGTCTAGTCTTGTCTGTCTAGTCTTGTCTGTCTAGTCTTGTCTGTCTAGTCTTGTCTGTCTAGTCTTGTCTGTCTAGTCTTGTCTGTATAGTCTTGTCTGTCTAGTCTTGTCTGTCTAGTCTTGTCTGTCTAGTCTTGTCTGTCTAGTCTTGTCTGTCTAGTCTTGTCTGTCTAGTATTGTCTGTCTAGTCTTGTCTGTCTAGTCTTGTCTGTCTAGTCTTGTCTGTCTAGTCTTGTCTATCTAGTCTTGTCTGTCTAGTCTTGTCTGTCTAGTCTTGTCTGTCTAGTCTTGTCTGTCTAGTCTTGTCTGTCTAGTCTTGTCTGTCTAGTCTTGTCTGTCTAGTCTTGTCTGTCTAGTCTTGTCTGTCTAGTCTTGTCTGTCTAGTCTTGTCTGTCTAGTCTTGTCTGTCTAGTCTTTCTCTGTCTAGTCTTCTCTGTCTAGTCTTCTCTGTCTAGTCTTCTCTGTCTAGTCTTGTCTGTCTAGTCTTGTCTGTGTAGTCTTGTCTGTCTAGTCTTGTCTGTCTAGTCTTGTCTGTGTAGTCTTGTCTGTGTAGTCTTGTCTGTCTAGTCTTGCTGTCTAGTCTTGTCTGTCTAGTCTTGTCTGTCTAGTCTTGTCTGTCTAGTCTTGTCTGTCTAGTCTTGTCTGTCTAGTCTTGTCTGTCTAGTCTTGTCTGTCTAGTCTTGTCTGTCTAGTCTTGTCTGTCTAGTCTTGTCTGTCTAGTCTTGTCTGTCTAGTCTTGTCTGTCTAGTCTTGTCTGTCTAGTCTTGTCTGTCTAGTCTTGTCTGTCTAGTCTTGTCTGTCTAGTCTTGTCTGTCTAGTCTTGTCTGTCTAGTCTTGTCTGTCTAGTCTTGTCTGTCTAGTCTTGTCTGTCTAGTCTTGTCTGTCTAGTCTTGTCTGTCTAGTCTTGTCTGTCTAGTCTTGTCTGTCTAGTCTTGTCTGTCTAGTCTTGTCTGTCTAGTCTTGTCTGTCTAGTCTTGTCTGTCTAGTCTTGTCTGTCTAGTCTTGTCTGTCTAGT
>CALYMW010000304.1:0-22099 GCA_944588485.1 Phosphuga atrata | reverse complement strand
TTGTCTGTCTAGTCTTGTTTGTCTAGTCTTGTCTGTCTAGTCTTGTCTGTCTAGTCTTATCTGTCTAGTCTTGTCTGTCTAGTCTTGTCTGTCTATTCTTGTCTGTCTAGTCTTGTCTGTCTAGTCTTGTCTGTCTAGTCTTGTCTGTCTAGTCTTGTTTGTCTATTCTTGTCTGTCTAGTCTTGTCTGTCTAGTCTTGTCTGTCTAGTATTATCTGTCTAGTCTTGTCTGTCTAGTCTTGTCTGTCTAGTCTTGTCTGTCTAGTGTTGTCTGTCTAGTCTTGTCTGTCTAGTCTTGTCTGTCTAGTCTTGTCTGTCTAGTCTTGTCTGTCTAGTCTTGTCTGTCTAGTCTTGTCTGTCTAGTCTTGTCTGTCTAGTCTTGTCTGTCTAGTCTTGTCTGTCTAGTCTTGTCTGTCTAGTCTTGTCTGTCTAGTCTTGTCTGTCTAGTCTTGTCTGTCTAGTCTTGTCTGTCTAGTCTTGTCTGTCTAGTCTTGTCTGTCTAGTCTTGTCTGTCTAGTCTTGTCTGTCTAGTCTTGTCTGTCTAGTCTTGTCTGTCTAGTCTTGTCTGTCTAGTCTTGTCTGTCTAGTCTTGTCTGTCTAGTCTTGTCTGTCTAGTCTTGTCTGTCTAGTCTTGTCTGTCTAGTCTTGTCTGTCTAGTCTTGTCTGTCTAGTCTTGTCTGTCTAGTCTTGTCTGTCTAGTCTTGTCTGTCTAGTCTTGTCTGTCTAGTCTTGTCTGTCTAGTCTTGTCTGTCTAGTCTTGTCTGTCTAGTCTTGTCTGTCTAGTCTTGTCTGTCTAGTCTTGTCTGTCTAGTCTTGTCTGTCTAGTCTTGTCTGTCTAGTCTTGTCTGTCTAGTCTTGTCTGTCTAGTCTTGTCTGTCTAGTCTTGTCTGTCTAGTCTTTTCTTTTTAGTCTTGTCTGTCTAGACTTGTCTGTCTAGTCTTGTCTGTCTAGTCTTGTCGGTCTAGTCTTGTCTGTCTAGTCTTGTCTGTCTAGTCTTGTCTGTCTAGTCTTGTCTGTCTAGTCTTGTCTGTCTAGTTTTGTCTGTCTAGTCTTGTCCTGTCTAGTCTTGTCTGTCTAGTCTTGTCTGTCTAGTCTTGTCTGTCTAGTCTTGTCTGTCTAGTCTTGTCTGTCTAGTCTTGTCCGTCTAGTCTTGTCTGTCTAGTCTTGTCTGTCTAGTCTTGTCTGTCTAGTCTTGTCTGTCTAGTCTTGTCTGTCTAGTCTTGTCTGTCTAGTCTTGTCTGTCTAGTCTTGTCTGTCTAGTCTTGTCTGTCTAGTCTTGTCTGTCTTGTCTTGTCTGTCTAGTCTTGTCTGTCTAGTCTTGTCTGTCTAGTCTTGTCTGTCTAGTCTGTCTAGTCTTGTCTGTCTAGTCTTGTCTGTCTAGTCTTGTCTGTCTAGTCTTGTCTGTCTAGTCTTGTCTAGTCTTGTCTGTCTAGTCTTGTCTGTCTAGTCTTGTCTGTCTAGTCTTGTCTGTCTAGTCTTGTCTGTCTAGTATTGTCTGTCTAGTCTTGTCTGTCTAGTCTTGTCTGTCTAGTATTGTCTGTCTAGTCTTGTCTGTCTAGTCTTGTCTGTCTAGTCTTGTCTTGTCTGTCTAGTCTTGTCTGTCTAGTCTTGTCTGTCTAGTCTTGTCTGTCTAGTCTTGTCTGTCTAGTCTTGTCTGTCTAGTCTTGTCTGTCTAGTCTTGTCTGTCTAGTCTTGTCTGTCTAGTCTTGTCTGTCTAGTCTTGTCTGTCTAGTCTTGTCTGTCTAGTCTTGTCTGTCTAGTCTTGTCTGTCTAGTCTTGTCTGTCTAGTCTTGTCTGTCTAGTCTTGTCTGTCTAGTCTTGTCTGTCTAGTCTTGTCTGTCTAGTCTTGTCTGTCTAGTCTTGTCTGTCTAGTCTTGTCTGTCTAGTCTTGTCTGTCTAGTCTGTCTAGTCTTGTCTGTCTAGTCTAGTCTGTCTATTCTTGTCTGTCTAGTCTTGTCTGTCTAGTCTTGTCTGTCTAGTCTTGTCTGTCTAGTCTTGTTTGTCTATTCTTGTCTGTCTAGTCTTGTCTGTCTAGTCTTGTCTGTCTAGTCTTGTCTGTCTAGTCTTGTCTGTCTAGTCTTGTCTGTCTAGTCTTGTCTGTCTAGTCTTGTCTGTCTAGTCTTGTCTGTCTAGTCTTGTCTGTCTAGTCTTGTCTGTCTAGTCTTGTCTGTCTAGTCTTGTCTGTCTAGTCTTGTCTGTCTAGTCTTGTCTGTCTAGTCTTGTCTGTCAAGTCTTGTCTGTCTAGTCTTGTCTGTCTAGTCTTGTCTGTCTAGTCTTGCCTGTCTAGTCTTGTCTGTCTATTCTTGTCCGTCTAGTCTTGTCTGTCTAGTCTTTTCTTTTTAGTCTTGTCTGTCTAGTCTTGTCTGTCTAGTCTTGTCGGTCTAGTCTTGTCTGTCTAGTCTTGTCTGGCTAGCCTTGTCTGTCTAGTCTTGTCTGTCTAGTCTTGTCTGTCTAGTCTTGTCTGTCTAGTCTTGTCTGTCTAGTCTTGTCTGTCTAGTCTTGTCTGTCTAGTCTTGTCTGTCTAGTCTTGTCTGTCTAGTCTTGTCTGTCTAATCTTGTCTGTCTAGTCTTGTCTCTCTAGACTTGTCTGTCTAGACTTGTCTGTCTAGTCTTGTCTGTCTAGTCTTGTCTGTCTAGTCTTGTCTGTCTAGTCTTGTCTGTCTAGTCTTGTCTGTCTAGTCTTGTCTGTCTAGTCTTGTCTGTCTAGTCTTGTCTGTCTAGTCTTGTCTGTCTAGTCTTGTCTGTCTAGTCTTGTCTGTCTAGTCTTGTCTGTCTAGTCTTGTCTGTCTAGTCTTGTCTGTCTAGTCTTATCTGTCTAGTCTTGTCTGTCTAGTCTTGTCTGTCTATTCTTGTCTGTCTAGTCTTGTCTGTCTAGTCTTGTCTGTCTAGTCTTGTCTGTCTAGTTTTGTTTGTCTATTCTTGTCTGTCTAGTCTTGTCTGTCTAGTCTTGTCTGTCTAGTCTTGTCTGTCTAGTCTTGTTTGTCTATTCTTGTCTGTCTAGTCTTGTCTGTCTAGTCTTGTCTGTCTAGTCTTGTCTGTCTAGTCTTGTCTGTCTAGTCTTGTCTGTCTAGTCTTGTCTGTCTAGTCTTGTCTGTCTAGTCTTGTCTGTCTAGTCTTGTCTGTCTAGTCTTGTCTGTCTAGTCTTGTCTGTCTAGTCTTGTCTGTCTAGTCTTGTCTGTCTAGTCTTGTCTGTCTAGTCTTGTCTGTCTAGTCTTGTCTGTCTAGTCTTGTCTGTCTAGTCTTGTCTGTCTAGTCTTGTCTGTCTAGTCTTGTCTGTCTAGTCTTGTCTGTCTAGTCTTGTCTGTCTAGTCTTGTCTGTCTAGTCTTGTCTGTCTAGTCTTGTCTGTCTAGTCTTGTCTGTCTAGTCTTGTCTGTCTAGTCTTGTCCGTCTAGTCTTGTCTCTCTAGTCTTGTCTGTCTAGTCTTGTCTGTCTAGTCTTGTCTGTCTAGTCTTGCCTGTCTAGTCTTGTCTGTCTAGTCTTGTCTGTCTGGTCTTGTCTGTCTAGTCTTGTCTGTCTAGTCTTGTCTGTCTAGTTTTGTCTGTCTAGTCTTGTCTGTCTAGTCTTGTCTGTCTAGTCTTGTCTGTCTAGTTTTGTCTGTCTCGTCCTGTCTGTCTAGTCTTGTCTGTCTAGTCTTGTCTGTCTAGTCTTGTCTGTCTAGTCTTGTCTGTCTAGTCTTGTCTGTCTAGTCTTGTCTGTCTAGTCTTGTCTGTCTAGTCTTGTCTATCTAGTCTTGTCTGTCTAGTCTTGTCTGTCTAGTCTTGTCTGTCTAGTCTTGTCTGTCTAGTTTTGTCTGTCTAGTCTTGTCTGTCTAGTCTTGTCTGTCTAGTCTTGTCTGTCTAGTCTTGTCTGTCTAGTTTTGTCTGTCTCGTCCTGTCTGTCTAGTCTTGTCTGCCTAGTCTTGTCTGTCTAGTCTTGTCTGTCTAGTCTTGTCTGTCTAGTCTTGTCTGTCTAGTCTTGTCTGTCTAGTCTTGTCTGTCTAGTCTTGTCTGTCTAGTCTTGTCTGTCTAGTCTTTTCTTTTTAGTCTTGTCTGTCTAGTCTTGTCTGTCTAGTCTTGTCGGTCTAGTCTTGTCTGTCTAGTCTTGTCTGTCTAGCCTTGTCTGTCTAGTCTTGTCTGTCTAGTCTTGTCTGTCTAGTCTTGTCTGTCTAGTCTTGTCTGTCTAGTCTTGTCTGTCTAGTCTTGTCTGTCTAGTCTTGTCTGTCTAGTCTTGTCTGTCTAGTCTTGTCTGTCTAGTCTTGTCTGTCTAGTCTTGTCGGTCTAGTCTTGTCTGTCTAGTCTTGTCTGTCTAGTCTTGTCTGTCTAGTCTTGTCTGTCTAGTCTTGTCTGTCTAGTCTTGTCTGTCTAGTCTTGTCTGTCTAGTCTTGTCTGTCTAATCTTGTCTGTCTAGTCTTGTCTGTCTAGACTTGTCTGTCTAGACTTGTCTGTCTAGACTTGTCTGTCTAGTCTTGTCTGTCTAGTCTTGTCTGTCTAGTCTTGTCTGTCTAGTCTTGTCTGTCTAGTCTTGTCTGTCTAGTCTTGTCTGTCTAGTCTTGTCTGTCTAGTCTTGTCTGTCTAGTCTTGTCTGTCTAGTCTTGTTTGTCTAGTCTTGTCTGTCTAGTCTTGTCTGTCTAGTCTTATCTGTCTAGTCTTGTCTGTCTAGTCTTGTCTGTCTATTCTTGTCTGTCTAGTCTTGTCTGTCTAGTCTTGTCTGTCTAGTCTTGTCTGTCTAGTTTTGTTTGTCTATTCTTGTCTGTCTAGTCTTGTCTGTCTAGTCTTGTCTGTCTAGTCTTGTCTGTCTAGTCTTGTTTGTCTATTCTTGTCTGTCTAGTCTTGTCTGTCTAGTCTTGTCTGTCTAGTCTTGTCTGTCTAGTCTTGTCTGTCTAGTCTTGTCTGTCTAGTCTTGTCTGTCTAGTCTTGCCTGTCTAGTCTTGTCTGTCTAGTCTTGTCTGTCTAGTCTTGTCTATCTAGTCTTGTCTGTCTAGTCTTGTCTGTCTAGTCTTGTCTGTCTAGTCTTGTCTGTCTAGTTTTGTCTGTCTAGTCTTGTCTGTCTAGTCTTGTCTGTCTAGTCTTGTCTGTCTAGTCTTGTCTGTCTAGTTTTGTCTGTCTAGTCCTGTCTGTCTAGTCTTGTCTGCCTAGTCTTGTCTGTCTAGTCTTGTCTGTCTAGTCTTGTCTGTCTAGTCTTGTCTGTCTAGTCTTGTCTGTCTAGTCTTGTCTGTCTAGTCTTGTCTGTCTAGTCTTGTCTGTCTAGTCTTTTCTTTTTAGTCTTGTCTGTCTAGTCTTGTCTGTCTAGTCTTGTCGGTCTAGTCTTGTCTGTCTAGTCTTGTCTGTCTAGCCTTGTCTGTCTAGTCTTGTCTGTCTAGTCTTGTCTGTCTAGTCTTGTCTGTCTAGTCTTGTCTGTCTAGTCTTGTCTGTCTAGTCTTGTCTGTCTAGTCTTGTCTGTCTAGTCTTGTCTGTCTAGTCTTGTCTGTCTAGTCTTGTCTGTCTAGTCTTGTCGGTCTAGTCTTGTCTGTCTAGTCTTGTCTGTCTAGTCTTGTCTGTCTAGTCTTGTCTGTCTAGTCTTGTCTGTCTAGTCTTGTCTGTCTAGTCTTGTCTGTCTAATCTTGTCTGTCTAGTCTTGTCTGTCTAGACTTGTCTGTCTAGACTTGTCTGTCTAGACTTGTCTGTCTAGTCTTGTCTGTCTAGTCTTGTCTGTCTAGTCTTGTCTGTCTAGTCTTGTCTGTCTAGTCTTGTCTGTCTAGTCTTGTCTGTCTAGTCTTGTCTGTCTAGTCTTGTCTGTCTAGTCTTGTCTGTCTAGTCTTGTCTGTCTAGTCTTGTCTGTCTAGTCTTGTCTGTCTAGTCTTGTCTGTCTAGTCTTGTCTGTCTAGTCTTGTCTGTCTAGTCTTGTCTGTCTAGTCTTGTCTGTCTAGTCTTGTCTGTCTAGTCTTGTCTGTCTAGTCTTGTCTGTCTAGTCTTGTCTATTTAGTCTTGTCTGTCTAGTCTTGTCTGTCTAGTCTTGTCTGTCTAGTCTTGTCTGTCTAGTCTTGTCTGTCTAGTCTTGTCTGTCTAGTCTTGTCTGTCTAGTCTTGTCTGTCTAGTCTTGTCTGTCTAGTCTTGTCTGTCTAGTCTTGTCTGTCTAGTCTTTTCTTTTTAGTCTTGTCTGTCTAGACTTGTCTGTCTAGTCTTGTCTGTCTAGTCTTGTCGGTCTAGTCTTGTCTGTCTAGTCTTGTCTGTCTAGCCTTGTCTGTCTAGTCTTGTCTGTCTAGTCTTGTCTGTCTAGTCTTGTCTGTCTAGTCTTGTCTGTCTAGTCTTGTCTGTCTAGTCTTGTCTGTCTAGTCTTGTCGGTCTAGTCTTGTCTGTCTAGTCTTGTCTGTCTAGTCTTGTCTGTCTAGTCTTGTCTGTCTAGTCTTGTCTGTCTAGTCTTGTCTGTCTAGTCTTCTCTGTCTAATCTTGTCTGTCTAGTCTTGTCTGTCTAGACTTGTCTGTCTAGACTTGTCTGTCTAGACTTGTCTGTCTAGTCTTGTCTGTCTAGTCTTGTCTGTCTAGTCTTGTCTGTCTAGTCTTGTCTGTCTAGTCTTGTCTGTCTAGTCTTATCTGTCTAGTCTTGTCTGTCTAGTCTTGTCTGTCTAGTCTTGTCTGTCTAGTGTTGTCTGTCTAGTCTTGTCTGTCTAGTCTTGTCTGTCTAGTCTTGTCTGTCTAGTCTTGTCTGTCCAGTCTTGTCTGTCTAGTCTTGTCTGTCTAGTCTTGTCTGTCTAGTCTTGTCTGTCTAGTCTTGTCTGTCTAGTCTTGTCTGTCTAGTCTTGTCTGTCTAGTCTTGTCTGTCTAGTCTTGTCTGTCTAGTCTTGTCTGTCTAGTCTTGTCTGTCTAGTCTTGTCTGTCTAGTCTTGTCTATCTAGTCTTGTCTGTCTAGTCTTGTCTGTCTAGTCTTGTCTGTCTAGTCTTGTCTGTCTAGTCTTGTCTGTCTAGTCTTGTCTGTCTAGTCTTGTCTGTCTAGTCTTGTCTGTCTAGTCTTGTCTGTCTAGTCTTGTCTGTCTAGTCTTGTCTGTCTAGTCTTGTCTGTCTAGTCTTGTCTGTCTAGTCTTGTCTGTCTAGTCTTTTCTTTTTAGTCTTGTCTGTCTAGACTTGTCTGTCTAGTCTTGTCTGTCTAGTCTTGTCTGTCTAGTCTTGTCTGTCTAGTCTTGTCTGTCTAGTCTTTTCTTTTTAGTCTTGTCTGTCTAGACTTGTCTGTCTAGTCTTGTCTGTCTAGTCTTGTCGGTCTAGTCTTGTCTGTCTAGTCTTGTTTGTCTAGTCTTGTCTGTCTAGTCTTGTCTGTCTAGTCTTGTCTGTCTAGTCTTGTCTGTCTAGTCTTGTCTGTCTTGTCTTGTCTGTCTAGTCTTGTCTGTCTAGTCTTGTCTGTCTAGTCTTGTCTGTCTAGTCTTGTCTGTCTAGTCTTGTCTGTCTAGTCTTGTCTGTCTAGTCTTGTCTGTCTAGTCTTGTCTGTCTAGTCTTGTCTGTCTAGTCTTGTCTGTCTAGTCTTGTCTGTCTAGTCTTGTCTGTCTAGTCTTGTCTGTCTAGTCTTGTCTGTCTAGTCTTGTCTGTCTAGTCTTGTCTGTCTAGTCTTGTCTGTCTAGTCTTGTCTGTCTAGTCTTGTCTGTCTAGTATTGTCTGTCTAGTCTTGTCTGTCTAGTCTTGTCTGTCTAGTCTTGTCTGTCTAGTCTTGTCTGTCTAGTCTTGTTTGTCTAGTCTTGTCTGTCTAGTCTTGTCTGTCTAGTCTTGTCTGTCTAGTCTTGTCTGTCTAGTCTTGTCTGTCTAGTCTTGTCTGTCTAGTCTTGTCTGTCTAGTCTTGTCTGTCTAGTCTTGTCTGTCTAGTCTTGTCTGTCTAGTCTTGTCTGTCTAGTCTTGTCTGTCTAGTCTTGTCTGTCTAGTCTTGTCTGTCTAGTCTTGTCTGTCTAGTCTTGTCTGTCTAGTCTTGTCTGTCTAGTCTTGTCTGTCTAGTCTTGTCTGTCTAGTCTTGTCTGTCTAGTCTTGTCTGTCTAGTCTTGTCTGTCTAGTCTTGTCTGTCTAGTCTTGTCTGTCTAGTCTTGTCTGTCTAGTCTTGTCTGTCTAGTCTTGTCTGTCTAGTCTTGTCTGTCTAGTCTTGTCTGTCTAGTCTTGTCTGTCTAGTCTTGTCTGCTAGTCTTGTCTGTCTAGTCTGTCTAGTCTTGTCTGTCTAGTCTTGTCTGTCTAGTCTTGTCTGTCTAGTCTAGTCTGTCTATTCTTGTCTGTCTAGTCTTGTCTGTCTAGTCTTGTCTGTCTAGTCTTGTCTGTCTAGTCTTGTTTGTCTATTCTTGTCTGTCTAGTCTTGTCTGTCTAGTCTTGTCTGTCTAGTCTTGTCTGTCTAGTCTTGTCTGTCTAGTCTTGTCTGTCTAGTCTTGTCTGTCTAGTCTTGTCTGTCTAGTCTTGTCTGTCTAGTTTTGTCTGTCTAGTCTTGTCTGTCTAGTCTTGTCTGTCTAGTCTTGTCTGTCTAGTCTTGTCTGTCTAGTCTTTTCTGTCTAGTCTTGTCTGTCTAGTCTTGTCTGTCTAGTCTTGCCTGTCTACTCTTGTCTGTCTAGTCTTGTCTGTCTAGTCTTGTCTGTCTAGTCTTGTCTGTCTAGTCTTGTCTCTCTAGTCTTGTCTGTCTAGTCTTGTCTGTCTAGTTTTGTCTGTCTAGTCTTGTCTGTCTAGTCTTGTCTGTCTAGTCTTGTCTGTCTAGTCTTGTCTGTCTAGTTTTGTCTGTCTAGTCCTGTCTGTCTAGTCTTGTCTGCCTAGTCTTGTCTGTCTAGTCTTGTCTGTCTAGTCTTGTCTGTCTAGTCTTGTCTGTCTAGTCTTGTCTGTCTAGTCTTGTCCGTCTAGTCTTGTCTGTCTAGTCTTTTCTTTTTAGTCTTGTCTGTCTAGACTTGTCTGTCTAGTCTTGTCTGTCTAGTCTTGTCGGTCTAGTCTTGTCTGTCTAGTCTTGTCTGTCTAGCCTTGTCTGTCTAGTCTTGTCTGTCTAGTCTTGTCTGTCTAGTCTTGTCTGTCTAGTCTTGTCTGTCTAGTCTTGTCTGTCTAGTCTTGTCTGTCTAGTCTTGTCTGTCTAGTCTTGTCTGTCTAGTCTTGTCTGTCTAGTCTTGTCGGTCTAGTCTTGTCTGTCTAGTCTTGTCTGTCTAGTCTTGTCTGTCTAGTCTTGTCTGTCTAGTCTTGTCTGTCTAGTCTTGTCTGTCTAGTCTTGTCTGTCTAGTCTTGTCTGTCTAATCTTGTCTGTCTAGTCTTGTCTGTCTAGACTTGTCTGTCTAGACTTGTCTGTCTAGACTTGTCTGTCTAGACTTGTCTGTCTAGTCTTGTCTGTCTAGTCTTGTCTGTCTAGTCTTGTCTGTCTAGTCTTGTCTGTCTAGTCTTGTCTGTCTAGTCTTGTCTGTCTAGTCTTGTCTGTCTAGTCTTGTCTGTCTAGTCTTGTCTGTCTAGTCTTGTTTGTCTAGTCTTGTCTGTCTAGTCTTGTCTGTCTAGTCTTATCTGTCTAGTCTTGTCTGTCTAGTCTTGTCTGTCTATTCTTGTCTGTCTAGTCTTGTCTGTCTAGTCTTGTCTGTCTAGTCTTGTTTGTCTAGTTTTGTTTGTCTATTCTTGTCTGTCTAGTCTTGTCTGTCTAGTCTTGTCTGTCTAGTCTTGTCTGTCTAATCTTGTCTGTCTAGTCTTGTTTGTCTATTCTTGTCTGTCTAGTCTTGTCTGTCTAGTCTTGTCTGTCTAGTCTTGTCTGTCTAGTCTTGTCTGTCTAGTCTTGTCTGTCTAGTCTTGTCTGTCTAGTCTTGTCTGTCTAGTCTTGTCTGTCTAGTCTTGTCTGTCTAGTCTTGTCTGTCTAGTCTTGTCTGTCTAGTCTTGTCTGTCTAGTCTTGTCTGTCTAGTCTTGTCTGTCTAGTCTTGTCTGTCTAGTCTTGTCTGTCTAGTCTTGTCTGTCTAGTCTTGTCTGTCTAGTCTTGTCTGTCTAGTCTTGTCTGTCTAGTCTTGTCTGTCTAGTCTTGTCTGTCTAGTCTTGTCTGTCTAGTCTTGTCTGTCTAGTCTTGCCTGTCTAGTCTTGTCTGTCTAGTCTTGTCTGTCTAGTCTTGTCTGTCTAGTCTTGTCTGTCTAGTCTTGTCTGTCTAGTCTTGTCTGTCTAGTCTTGTCTGTCTAGTCTTGTCTGTCTAGTCTTGTCTGTCTAGTCTTGTCTGTCTAGTCTTGTCTGTCTAGTCTTGTCTGTCTAGTCTTGTCTGTCTAGTCTTGTCTGTCTAGTCTTGTCTGTCTAGTCTTGTCTGTCTTGTCTTGTCTGTCTAGTCTTGTCTGTCTAGTCTTGTCTGTCTAGTCTTGTCTGTCTAGTCTTGTCTGTCTAGTCTTGTCTGTCTAGTCTTGTCTGTCTAGTCTTGTCTGTCTAGTCTTGTCTGTCTAGTCTTGTCTGTCTAGTCTTGTCTGTCTAGTCTTGTCTGTCTAGTCTTGTCTGTCTAGTCTTGTCTGTCTAGTCTTGTCTGTCTAGTCTTGTCTGTCTAGTCTTGTCTGTCTAGTCTTGTCTGTCTAGTCTTGTCTGTCTAGTCTTGTCTGTCTAGTCTTGTCTGTCTAGTCTTGTCTGTCTAGTCTTTTCTGTCTAGTATTGTCTGTCTAGTCTTGTCTGTCTAGCCTTGTCTGTCTAGTCTTGTCTGTCTAGTCTTGTCTGTCTAGTCTTGTCTGTCTAGTCTTGTCTGTCTAGTCTTGTCTGTCTAGTCTTGTCTGTCTAGTCTTGTCTGTCTAGTCTTGTCTGTCTAGTCTTGTCTGTCTAGTCTTGTCTGTCTAGTCTTGTCTGTCTAGTCTTGTCTGTCTAGTCTTGTCTGTCTAGTCTTGTCTGTCTAGTCTTGTCTGTCTAGTCTTGTCTGTCTAGTCTTGTCTGTCTAGTCTTGTCTGTCTAGTCTTGTCTGTCTAGTCTTGTCTGTCTAGTCTTGTCTGTCTAGTCTTGTCTGTCTAGTCTTGTCTGTCTAGTCTTGTCTGTCTAGTCTTGTCTGTCTAGTCTTGTCTGTCTAGTCTTGTCTGTCTAGTCTTGTCTGTCTAGTCTTGTCTGTCTAGTCTTGTCTGTCTAGTCTTGTCTGTCTAGTCTTGTCTGTCTAGTCTTGTCTGTCTAGTCTTGTCTGTCTAGTCTTGTCTGTCTAGTCTTGTCTGTCTAGTCTTGTCTGCTAGTCTTGTCTGTCTAGTCTGTCTAGTCTTGTCTGTCTAGTCTTGTCTGTCTAGTCTTGTCTGTCTAGTCTAGTCTGTCTATTCTTGTCTGTCTAGTCTTGTCTGTCTAGTCTTGTCTGTCTAGTCTTGTCTGTCTAGTCTTGTTTGTCTATTCTTGTCTATCTAGTCTTGTCTGTCTAGTCTTGTCTGTCTAGTCTTGTCTGTCTAGTCTTGTCTGTCTAGTCTTGTCTGTCTAGTCTTGTCTGTCTAGTCTTCTCTGTCTAGTCTTGTCTGTCTAGTCTTGTCTGTCTAGTCTTGTCTGTCTAGTCTTGTCTGTCTAGTCTTGTCTGTCTAGTCTTGTCTGTCTAGTCTTGTCTGTCTAGTCTTTTCTGTCTAGTCTTGTCTGTCTAGTCTTGTCTGTCTAGTCTTGCCTGTCTAGTCTTGTCTGTCTAGTCTTGTCTGTCTAGTCTTGTCTGTCTAGTCTTGTCTGTCTAGTCTTGTCTGTCTAGTCTTGTCTCTCTAGTCTTGTCTGTCTAGTCTTGTCTGTCTAGTTTTGTCTGTCTAGTCTTGTCTGTCTAGTCTTGTCTGTCTAGTCTTGTCTGTCTAGTCTTGTCTGTCTAGTTTTGTCTGTCTAGTCCTGTCTGTCTAGTCTTGTCTGCCTAGTCTTGTCTGTCTAGTCTTGTCTGTCTAGTCTTGTCTGTCTAGTCTTGTCTGTCTAGTCTTGTCTGTCTAGTCTTGTCCGTCTAGTCTTGTCTGTCTAGTCTTTTCTTTTTAGTCTTGTCTGTCTAGACTTGTCTGTCTAGTCTTGTCTGTCTAGTCTTGTCGGTCTAGTCTTGTCTGTCTAGTCTTGTCTGTCTAGCCTTGTCTGTCTAGTCTTGTCTGTCTAGTCTTGTCTGTCTAGTCTTGTCTGTCTAGTCTTGTCTGTCTAGTCTTGTCTGTCTAGTCTTGTCTGTCTAGTCTTGTCTGTCTAGTCTTGTCTGTCTAGTCTTGTCTGTCTAGTCTTGTCTGTCTAGTCTTGTCTGTCTAGTCTTGTCTGTCTAGTCTTGTCTGTCTAGTCTTGTCGGTCTAGTCTTGTCTGTCTAGTCTTGTCTGTCTAGTCTTGTCTGTCTAGTCTTGTCTGTCTAGTCTTGTCTGTCTAGACTTGTCTGTCTAGACTTGTCTGTCTATACTTGTCTGTCTAGTCTTGTCTGTCTAGTCTTGTCTGTCTAGTCTTGTCTGTCTAGTCTTGTCTGTCTAGTCTTGTCTGTCTAGTCTTATCTGTCTAGTCTTGTCTGTCTAGTCTTGTCTGTCTAGTCTTGTCTGTCTAGTGTTGTCTGTCTAGTCTTGTCTGTCTAGTCTTGTCTGTCTAGTCTTGTCTGTCTAGTCTTGTCTGTCCAGTCTTGTCTGTCTAGTCTTGTCTGTCTAGTCTTGTCTGTCTAGTCTTGTCTGTCTAGTCTTGTCTGTCTAGTCTTGTCTGTCTAGTCTTGTCTGTCTAGTCTTGTCTGTCTAGTCTTGTCTGTCTAGTCTTGTCTGTCTAGTCTTGTCTGTCTAGTCTTGTCTATCTAGTCTTGTCTGTCTAGTCTTGTTTGTCTATTCTTGTCTGTCTAGTCTTGTCTGTCTAGTCTTGTCTGTCTAGTCTTGTCTGTCTAGTCTTGTCTGTCTAGTCTTGTCTGTCTAGTCTTGTCTGTCTAGTCTTGTCTGTCTAGTCTTGTCTGTCTAGTCTTGTCTGTCTAGTCTTGTCTGTCTAGTCTTGTCTGTCTAGTCTTGTCTGTCTAGTCTTGTCTGTCTAGTCTTGTCTGTCTAGTCTTGTCTGTCTAGTCTTGTCTGTCTAGTCTTGTCTGTCTAGTCTTGTCTGTCTAGTCTTGTCTGTCTAGTCTTGTCTGTCTAGTCTTGTCTGTCTAGTCTTGTCTGTCTAGTCTTGCCTGTCTAGTCTTGTCTGTCTAGTCTTGTCTGTCTAGTCTTGTCTGTCTAGTCTTGTCTGTCTAGTCTTGTCTGTCTAGTCTTGTCTGTCTAGTCTTGTCTGTCTAGTCTTGTCTGTCTAGTCTTGTCTGTCTAGTCTTGTCTGTCTAGTCTTGTCTGTCCAGTCTTGTCTGTCCAGTCTTGTCTGTCTAGTCTTGTCTGTCTAGTCTTGTCTGTCTAGTCTTGTCTGTCTAGTCTTGTCTGTCTAGTCTTGTCTGTCTAGTCTTGTCTGTCTAGTCTTGTCTGTCTAGTCTTGTCTGTCTAGTCTTGTCTGTCTAGTCTTGTATATCTAGTCTTGTCTGTCTAGTCTTGTTTGTCTATTCTTGTCTGTCTAGTCTTGTCTGTCTAGTCTTGTCTGTCTAGTCTTGTCTGTCTAGTCTTGTCTGTCTAGTCTTGTCTGTCTAGTCTTGTCTGTCTAGTCTTGTCTGTCTAGTCTTGTCTGTCTAGTCTTGTCTGTCTAGTCTTGTCTGTCTAGTCTTGTCTGTCTAGTCTTGTCTGTCTAGTCTTGTCTGTCTAGTCTTGTCTGTCTAGTCTTGTCTGTCTAGTCTTGTCTGTCTAGTCTTGTCTGTCTAGTCTTGTCTGTCTAGTCTTGCCTGTCTAGTCTTGTCTGTCTAGTCTTGTCTGTCTAGTCTTGTCTGTCTAGTCTTGTCTGTCTAGTCTTGTCTGTCTAGTCTTGTCTGTCTAGTCTTGTCTGTCTAGTTTTGTCTGTCTAGTCTTGTCTGTCTAGTCTTGTCTGTCTAGTCTTGTCTGTCTAGTCTTGTCTGTCTAGTTTTGTCTGTCTCGTCCTGTCTGTCTAGTCTTGTCTGCCTAGTCTTGTCTGTCTAGTCTTGTCTGTCTAGTCTTGTCTGTCTAGTCTTGTTTGTCTAGTCTTGTCTGTCTAGTCTTGTCTGTCTAGTCTTGTCTGTCTAGTCTTTTCTTTTTAGTCTTGTCTGTCTAGACTTGTCTGTCTAGTCTTGTCTGTCTAGTCTTGTCGGTCTAGTCTTGTCTGTCTAGTCTTGTCTGTCTAGCCTTGTCTGTCTAGTCTTGTCTGTCTAGTCTTGTCTGTCTAGTCTTGTCTGTCTAGTCTTGTCTGTCTAGTCTTGTCTGTCTAGTCTTGTCTGTCTAGTCTTGTCTGTCTAGTCTTGTCTGTCTAGTCTTGTCTGTCTAGTCTTGTCTTTCTAGTCTTGTCTGTCTAGTCTTGTCTGTCTAGTCTTGTCTGTCTAGTCTTGTCTGTCTAATCTTGTCTGTCTAGTCTTGTCTGTCTAGACTTGTCTGTCTAGACTTGTCTGTCTAGACTTGTCTGTCTAGTCTTGTCTGTCTAGTCTTGTCTGTCTAGTCTTTTCTGTCTAGTCTTGTCTGTCTAGTCTTGTCTGTCTAGTCTTGTCTGTCTAGTCTTGTCTGTCTAGTCTTGTCTGTCTAGTCTTGTCTGTCTAGTCTTGTCTGTCTAGTCTTGTCTCTCTAGTCTTGTTTGTCTAGTCTTGTCTGTCTAGTCTTGTCTGTCTAGTCTTATCTGTCTGGTCTTGTCTGTCTAGTCTTGTCTGTCTATTCTTGTCTGTCTAGTCTTGTCTGTCTAGTCTTGTCTGTCTAGTCTTGTCTGTCTAGTCTTGTTTGTCTATTCTTGTCTGTCTAGTCTTGTCTGTCTAGTCTTGTCTGTCTAGTCTTGTCTGTCTAGTCTTGTCTGTCTTGTCTTATCTGTCTAGTCTTGTCTGTCTAGTCTTGTCTGTCTAGTCTTGTCTGTCTAGTCTTGTCTGTCTAGTCTTGTCTGTCTAGTCTTGTCTGTCTAGTCTTGTCTGTCTAGTCTTGTCTGTCTAGTCTTGTCTGTCTAGACTTGTCTGTCTAGTCTTGTCTGTCTAGTCTTGTCTGTCTAGTCTTGTCTGTCTAGTCTTGTCTGTCTAGTCTTGTCTGTCTAGTCTTGTCTGTCTAGTCTTGTCTGTCTAGTCTTGTCTCTCTAGTCTTGTCTGTCTAGTCTTGTCTGTCTAGTCTTGTCTGTCTAGTCTTGTCTGTCTAGTCTTGTCTGTCTAGTCTTGTCTGTCTAGTCTTGTCTGTCTAGTCTTGTCTGTCTAGTCTTGTCTGTCTAGTCTTGTCTGTCTAGTCTTGTCTGTCTAGTCTTGTTTGTCTAGTCTTGTCTGTCTAGTCTTGTCTGTCTAGTCTTGTCTGTCTAGTCTTGTCTGTCTAGTCTTGTCTGTCTAGTCTTGTCTGTCTAGTCTTGTCTGTCTAGTCTTGTCTGTCTAGTCTTGTCCGTCTAGTCTTGTCTGTCTAGTCTTGTCTGTCTAGTCTTGTCTGTCTAGTCTTGTCTGTCTAGTCTTGTCTGTCTAGTCTTGTCTGTCTAGTCTTGTCTGTCTAGTCTTGTCTGTCTAGTCTTGTCTGTCTAGTCTTGTCTGTCTAGTCTTGTCTGTCTAGTCTTGTCTGTCTAGTCTTGTCTGTCTAGTCTTGTCTGTCTAGTCTTGTCTGTCTAGTCTTGTCTGTCTTGTCTTGTCTGTCTAGTCTTGTCTGTCTAGTCTTGTCTGTCTAGTCTTGTCTGTCTAGTCTTGTCTGTCTAGTCTTGTCTGTCTAGTCTTGTCTGTCTAGTCTTGTCTGTCTAGTCTTGTCTGTCTAGTCTTGTCTGTCTAGTCTTGTCTGTCTAGTCTTGTCTGTCTAGTCTTGTCTGTCTAGTCTTGTCTGTCTAGTCTTGTCTGTCTAGTCTTGTCTGTCTAGTCTTGTCTGTCTAGTCTTGTCTGTCTAGTCTTGTCTGTCTAGTCTTGTCTGTCTAGTCTTGTCTGTCTAGTCTTGTCTGTCTAGTCTTGTCTGTCTAGTCTTGTCTGTCTAGTCTTGTCTGTCTAGTCTTGTCTGTCTAGTCTTGTCTGTCTAGTCTTGTCTGTCTAGTATTGTCTGTTTAGTCTTGTCTGTCTAGTCTTGTCTGTCTAGTCTTGTCTGTCTAGTCTTGTCTGTCTAGTCTTGTCTGTCTAGTCTTGTCTGTCTAGTCTTGTCTGTCTAGTCTTGTCTGTCTAGTCTTGTCTGTCTAGTCAAATCAAAAATCAAAAATCAAAATATTTATTTCCCAATTGAGATACAAGTATCTATAGGATGTGTCATAAATCTTACAAATTAATAATTAAATTTACAAGAAAAAAATTCACCGAGTGAATATATTGTATTTGTGAGTAGAATCTCCTTCAACTTCTTACGAAATTTCTTGTAGGATTTTTCATTTATCAAATTATTTGGAACATGATTGTAAATCTGAACTCCTTTGTTTTCGACTCCATGACTGCATAGGGTTAAGTGTCTTCTCTTGGTATCCAAAAGATGTTTACCTCTGGTATTATAATTATGCTTGTCTTCGTTTTTTTGGAACTTACTTCGGTGTTTGTGAATGTAGGAAGCGGTTTCGAGTATATACAGGCTTACGACTGTAAGTATTCCCAGCATTTTAAAATGGGGCCTGCATGACTGTGTAACTTTTATTGCTTGCATGTTTCTGATGATTCTTTTTTGTGCAATTAGTATTGTTTCTAGTTGTGACGAAGCTCCCCATAATATAATGCCGTAAGCCAGTAACGATTGTACCTCGCCATAGTACCAGATTCGGAGATCGTCTGTGTTTAAAAGTTTCCTCAGTTGTCTTGATTGAAAGGCTTTTTTATGTAGAGTTGCACATATTTTCTGCGTTGTTGTTGCCCAACGAAGGTGCTCCTCCAGATAAATACCCAGGAGTTTTGCCTGGTTGGTCCTTTTAATTTGTTGGTTTTGTATTTCAAGGTCGAGGTTTGAAATATGGGAACTTCTTACCGTTTTAAATATTATGTACTCTGTTTTATCTGTGTTGAGGTGCAGAGTATTCGCAGAGAACCAATTATCCAGAGATTTTAAGAGTAACTGGGCCTGTTCAGTGTTCTCTTCGAAATTATTCCGCGACAAAATAAAACTCGTATCATCAGCATACAAGGTACAATGCGGTCCTTTCACGTAGTTTGCCAAATCTGCGATGTATAATAGAAATAATGTAGGTGCTAAAATGCTCCCTTGAGGAACCCCAATATTTGTCTCTATGATGTCAGATTGGCCCAATTCGTTTCCATTTGACACCGTAACGTATTGTTTCCTGTTTGTCAGGTAGGATCTAATCCATCTCCAAGCTTTCCCTCGTATTCCGTAATCATATAATTTGTTCATCAACGTGTTGTGCGAGACACAGTCGAACGCTTTGGTCAGGTCACAGAAAATCCCTACGGGATGTTTCCCTTTATCCACCTCTTCTAATAATACATTATAAAATTCTACCAGAGCAGTTGTGGTAGACTTGCCCTTGCAAAATCCATGTTGTTGTGTCGGTATTAGCTTATATTTCTCTATAAAACCAGTCATTCTTTTTAGCATACAATATTCGATAATTTTTGCCAGAATTGGCGTTAAAACTATTGGCCTATAATTATGCATTGCTGTTTTTTCCCCTTTCTTGAATATTGGGATGATTTTTCCAATTTTTAATATTTCTGGGAACTGTTCCTCACTAAAAGAAGCGTTGATTATATTAGTTATAGGTTTTACTAGTAAATGACCGAACTCCTTAATTATATTTCCCGGAATTTCATCTGGCCCTCTCGACGTTTTGTTTTTTAAAGATAATATTATTTCGAGTACTTCGTTTTCCGTGAATTCCTCGATATACATAGTATTCGTGTTCACAGCAATGTGAGCATTTGAAATAGTTCTTGGTGTAATACTATCTATTATTAATTTCGGAGCTCGTTCAAAGTAGTTGTTGAAACTATTGGCAATTTCTCGTGGTATCGTGACTCTTTCGTTGTTATCCATTATTTCAATGATTCCGGTTGATCTGGCTTTATTTGACTGCTTCTGTATGATTTCCCATAAGGCTTTGGACCCATTTGTAGCTTGTTGCATTTTGAGGCTAAAAAAAGATTTTTTAGTACATGAAACTAATTTGTGATGTTCGTATTTCTGAATGGAATAGTGTTTTCTTATTTCTGGATATTTCTTTTGCAATATAAACATATCTTTAAGTTGAGCAGCCGATATTTTTACTTCTTTCGTGACCCACGATTTCAGCTTGTCTTTGGCTTTAACCATTGGAAAGCAGCCGAAAAAATGATATTGGATGCATTTAATGAAGGCGATTGCCTTGCTGTTGCTGTTTGTTTTTTCAAAGACGTCGTCCCATGTTTCCTTTAAAAGGTCTTCGGCGAAACGGATTTTATTTGCTTGTGAGAAATTCCTGATTAATTTCAGATTTTGTCCTCGTAACTGTTGTTTACTAGAGCTCAATTTTAATAATCTATGGTCCGACAAGGGGGTATCTTCTACAGAGGTCTTCAGCTCAAGTCCACTATTAGCAAAGATGTTGTCTATTCGAGTTTTCGAATTTAAAGTTATTCTAGTATATTCTTTTATATATTCCTCTATACCATATGCGTCTAATAGATTAATGATACCATGTTGTTCTTTTGTGTTAACTGCAAAATTTATATTAAAATCTCCAACCAAAAGGATTTGTTTATTATTTTTATAGACCGTATGTAAGACATTGTCTAGTGTCGCCATGAAAGTGACAAAACATCCTAGGGGGGGCCTATATATATTTAATAATATCGTGGGGATATTAAACATGTTTGTTTCTAAACCGCATATCTCTATAGTTTTTTCAATAGCGAAATTGTTTAGTGTTATTTCTTCTACCGGAATATTTTTAAAAAGGGGGAGTCTAGCGAATATTGCCACCCCACCTCCTGGTGACTCTATTCTGCTAAAGTGGCTGACTAGCTGGTAGTTATTTATATGTATTTGTGTAATATCATCAGCTGATAACCAAGTTTCTGCTAGGCATATGAAAATAGGTTTTTCTTCTTCGGTTAATATCTCTAGTTCAAATAATTTGTTGCGTAGTGATTGAATATTTAAAAATAGTAATATACTTGAATTTCCGTTTTCATTAGTAATTATTTTCTTGTTTTCGCCTGCTCCAAATGCAGGAAAAAACGGTTAATATAGGTATCCACTGGCCATAGGTCAGGATTTTTTACATCTTCTAATTGACTAAATGGTACCGATACTTTAAACGAGGAATATACTTCCGGCTGATTCGAGATTAGTTTTTTACAAAATACTGTTGTGAAATTTTTAGTTGTTAGATATTCACTTATATCATCGGCAGTTATTTGTGGCTCTAGTCTCGATACGTGTAGATGGGCGAATCTAGATACTGCCTTAATTTTGTGATCAGCGTTTGTGCCAATTATAACGTTATTGCGGGTTCTTCTCTTGTAGGTGTTTTCTGTTTGCCGGTTTTCCTTGTTTGAGCTATTTTGATTCGGCTCGACATTTTTAGTTGGTCTATTGTGTTGTTTCGGGTTTTTATGCACTGTCGGCGTTGGCTTATCGCTCCGCGATAAATGTTTTGCGGCGATAGGTGTAGCGACTTCTTCTGCGACAATCGATTCTTTTCTTAAAACAATATTATTTTCTACCGTTTCTGGCTGTGATGTGTTAATTATATGAGTTAACTTCATATTTTCCATTTTAAAATTTTGTACTTCTTCTATCAGGTCAGAAATCTGCTTTTTAAGCGGCTCAACTTCTTTTTTTATTATTTTACTAATAATATCTGCAAAAGCCGAGCTACTGATGTAATCAATGACGTTTTCAGGTAATTTTTCTGTCGATGATCTTAGATCTCTTGGCATTTTGAGTTGAATTGATTTTTCTAGTTAGCGAAATAAATTGTCACTTCGGTACTCTCGCGCACAACCTCTCGACTCGACACTCGGGACGCGACTGTCTTGTCTGTCTAGTCTTGTCTGTCTGGTCTTGTCTGTCTAGTCTTGTCTGTCTAGTCTTGTCTGTCTAGTCTTGTCTATCTAGTCTTGTCTGTCTAGTCTTGTCTGTCTAGTCTTGTCTGTCTAGTCTTGTCTGTCTAGTCTTGTCTGTCTTGTCTGTCTAGTCTTGTCTGTCTAGTCTTGTCTGTCTAGTCTTGTCTCTCTAGTCTTGTCTGTCTAGTCTTGTCTGTCTAGTCTTGTCTGTCTAGTCTTGTCTGTCTAGTCTTGTCTGTCTAGTCTTGTCTGTCTAGTCTTGTCTGTCTAGTCTTGTCTGTCTAGTCTTGTCTGTCTAGTCTTGTCTGTCTAGTCTTGTCTGTCTAGTCTTGTCTGTCTAGTCTTGTCTGTCTAGTCTTGTCTGTCTAGTCTTGTCTGTCTAGTCTTGTCTGTCTAGTCTTGTCTGTCTAGTCTTGTCTGTCTAGTCTTGTCTGTCTAGTCTTGTCTGTCTAGTCTTGTCTGTCTAGTCTTGTCTGTCTAGTCTTGTCTGTCTAGTCTTGTCTGTCTAGTCTTGTCTGTCTAGTCTTGTCTGTCTAGTCTTGTCTGTCTAGTCTTGTCTGTCTAGTCTTGTCTGTCTAGTCTTGTCTGTCTAGTCTTGTCTGTCTAGTCTTGTCTGTCTAGTCTTGTCTGTCTAGTCTTGTCTGTCTAGTCTTGTCTGTCTAGTCTTGTCTGTCTAGTCTTGTCTGTCTAGTCTTGTCTGTCTAGTCTTGTCTGTCTAGTCTTGTCTGTCTAGTCTTGTCTGTCTAGTCTTGTCTGTCTAGTCTTGTCTGTCTAGTCTTGTCTGTCTAGTCTTGTCTGTCTAGTCTTGTCTGTCTAGTCTTGTCTGTCTAGTCTTGTCTGTCTAGTCTTGTCTGTCTAGTCTTGTCTGTCTAGTCTTGTCTGTCTAGTCTTGTCTGTCTAGTCTTGTCTGTCTAGTCTTGTCTGTCTAGTCTTGTCTGTCTAGTCTTGTCTGTCTAGTCTTGTCTGTCTAGTCTTGTCTGTCTAGTCTTGTCTGTCTAGTCTTGTCTGTCTAGTCTTGTCTGTCTAGTCTTGTCTGTCTAGTCTTGTCTGTCTAGTCTTGTCTGTCTAGTCTTGTCTGTCTAGTCTTGTCTGTCTAGTCTTGTCTGTCTAGTCTTGTCTGTCTAGTCTTGTCTGTCTAGTCTTGTCTGTCTAGTCTTGTCTGTCTAGTCTTGTCTGTCTAGTCTTGTCTGTCTAGTCTTGTCTGTCTAGTCTTGTCTGTCTAGTCTTGTCTGTCTAGTCTTGTCTGTCTAGTCTTGTCTGTCTAGTCTTGTCTGTCTAGTCTTGTCTGTCTAGTCTTGTCTGTCTAGTCTTGTCTGTCTAGTCTTGTCTGTCTAGTCTTGTCTGTCTAGTCTTGTCTGTCTAGTCTTGTCTGTCTAGTCTTGTCTGTCTAGTCTTGTCTGTCTAGTCTTGTCTGTCTAGTCTTGTCTGTCTAGTCTTGTCTGTCTAGTCTTGTCTGTCTAGTCTTGTCTGTCTAGTCTTGTCTGTCTAGTCTTGTCTGTCTAGTCTTGTCTGTCTAGTCTTGTCTGTCTAGTCTTGTCTGTCTAGTCTTGTCTGTCTAGTCTTGTCTGTCTAGTCTTGTCTGTCTAGTCTTGTCTGTCTAGTCTTGTCTGTCTAGTCTTGTCTGTCTAGTCTTGTCTGTCTAGTCTTGTCTGTCTAGTCTTGTCTGTCTAGTCTTGTCTGTCTAGTCTTGTCTGTCTAGTCTTGTCTGTCTAGTCTTGTCTGTCTAGTCTTGTCTGTCTAGTCTTGTCTGTCTAGTCTTGTCTGTCTAGTCTTGTCTGTCTAGTCTTGTCTGTCTAGTCTTGTCTGTCTAGTCTTGTCTGTCTAGTCTTGTCTGTCTAGTCTTGTCTGTCTAGTCTTGTCTGTCTAGTCTTGTCTGTCTAGTCTTGTCTGTCTAGTCTTGTCTGTCTAGTCTTGTCTGTCTAGTCTTGTCTGTCTAGTCTTGTCTGTCTAGTCTTGTCTGTCTAGTCTTGTCTGTCTAGTCTTGTCTGTCTAGTCTTGTCTGTCTAGTCTTGTCTGTCTAGTCTTGTCTGTCTAGTCTTGTCTGTCTAGTCTTGTCTGTCTAGTCTTGTCTGTCTAGTCTTGTCTGTCTAGTCTTGTCTGTCTAGTCTTGTCTGTCTAGTCTTGTCTGTCTAGTCTTGTCTGTCTAGTCTTGTCTGTCTAGTCTTGTCTGTCTAGTCTTGTCTGTCTAGTCTTGTCTGTCTAGTCTTGTCTGTCTAGTCTTGTCAGTCTAGTCTTGTCTGTCTAGTCTTGTCTGTCTAGTCTTGTCTGTCTAGTCTTGTCTGTCTAGTCTTGTCTGTCTAG
>CALYMW010000303.1:0-64170 GCA_944588485.1 Phosphuga atrata | reverse complement strand
TCTTGTCTGTCTAGTCTTGTCTGTCTAGTCTTGTCTGTCTTGTCTGTCTTGTCTGTCTTGTCTGTCTTGTCTTGTTTATCTATTATTGTCTGTCTAGTCTTGCTGTCTAGTCTTGTCTGTCTAGTCTTGTCTGTCTAGTCTTGTCTGTCTAGTCTTGTCTGTCTAGTCTTGTCTGTCTAGTCTTGTCTGTCTAGTCTTGTCTGTCTAGTCTTGTCTGTCTAGTCTTGTCTGTCTAGTCTTGTCTGTCTAGTCTTGTCTGTCTAGTCTTGTCTGTCTAGTCTTGTCTGTCTAGTCTTGTCTGTCTAGTCTTGTCTGTCTAGTCTTGTCTGTCTAGTCTTGTCTGTCTTGTCTAGTCTTGTCTGTCTAGTCTTGTCTGTCTAGTCTTGTCTGTCTAGTCTTGTCTGTCTAGTCTTGTCTGTCTAGTCTTGTCTGTCTAGTCTTGTCTGTCTAGTCTTGTCTGTCTAGTCTTGTCTGTCTAGTCTTGTCTGTCTAGTCTTGTCTGTCTAGTCTTGTCCTGTCTAGTCTTGTCTGTCTAGTCTTGTCTGTCTAGTCTTGTCTGTCTAGTCTTGTCTGTCTAGTCTTGTCTGTCTAGTCTTGTCTGTCTAGTCTTGTCTGTCTAGTCTTGTCTGTCTAGGTCTTGTCTGTCTAGGTCTTGTCTGTCTAGTCTTGTCTGTCTAGTCTTGTCTGTCTAGTCTTGTCTGTCTAGTCTTGTCTGTCTAGTCTTGTCTGTCTAGTCTTGTCTGTCTTGTCTGTCTAGTCTTGTCTGTCTAGTCTTGTCTGTCTAGTCTTGTCTGTCTAGTCTTGTCTGTCTTGTCTGTCTTGTCTGTCTTGTCTTGTTTGTATAGTCTTGTCTGTCTAGTCTTGTCTGTCTAGTCTTGTCTGTCTAGTCTTGTCTGTCTAGTCTTGTCTGTCTAGTCTTGTCTGTCTAGTCTTGTCTGTCTAGTCTTGTCTGTCTAGTCTTGTCTGTCTAGTCTTGTCTGTCTAGTCTTGTCTGTCTAGTCTTGTCTGTCTAGTCTTGTCTGTCTAGTCTTGTCTGTCTAGTCTTGTCTGTCTAGTCTTGTCTGTCTAGTCTTGTCTGTCTAGTCTTGTCTGTCTAGTCTTGTCTGTCTAGTCTTGTCTGTCTTGTCTGTCTAGTCCTTGTCTGTCTAGTCTTGTCTGTCTAGTCTTGTCTGTCTAGTCTTGTCTGTCTAGTCTTGTCTGTCTAGTCTTGTCTGTCTAGTCTTGTCTGTCTAGTCTTGTCTGTCTAGTCTTGTCTGTCTAGTCTTGTCTGTCTAGTCTTGTCTGTCTAGTCTTGTCTGTCTAGTCTTGTCTGTCTAGTCTTGTCTGTCTAGTCTTGTCTGTCTAGCCTTGTCTGTCTAGTCTTGTCTGTCTAGTCTTGTCTGTCTAGTCTTGTCTGTCTTGTCTGTCTAGTCTTGTCTGTCTAGTCTTGTCTGTCTAGTCTGTCTAGTCTTGTCTGTCTTGTCTGTCTTGTCTGTCTTGTCTTGTTTGTATAGTCTTGTCTGTCTAGTCTTGTCTGTCTAGTCTTGTCTGTCTAGTCTTGTCTGTCTAGTCTTGTCTGTCTAGTCTTGTCTGTCTAGTCTTGTCTGTCTAGTCTTGTCTGTCTAGTCTTGTCTGTCTAGTCTTGTCTGTCTAGTCTTGTCTGTCTAGTCTTGTCTGTCTAGTCTTGTCTGTCTAGTCTTGTCTGTCTAGTCTTGTCTGTCTAGTCTTGTCTGTCTAGTCTTGTCTGTCTAGTCTTCTGTCTAGTCTTGTCTGTCTTGTCTGTCTAGTCTTGTCTGTCTAGTCTTGTCTGTCTAGTCTTGTCTGTCTAGTCTTGTCTGTCTTGTCTGTCTTGTCTGTCTTGTCTGTCTTGTCTGTCTAGTCTTGTCTGTCTAGTCTTGTCTGTCTAGTCTTGTCTGTCTAGTCTTGTCTGTCTAGTCTTGTCTGTCTAGTCTTGTCTGTCTAGTCTTGTCTGTCTAGTCTTGTCTGTCTAGTCTTGTCTGTCTAGTCTTGTCTGTCTAGTCTTGTCTGTCTAGTCTTGTCTGTCTTGTCTGTCTAGTCTTGTCTGTCTAGTCTTGTCTGTCTAGTCTTGTCTGTCTAGTCTTGTCTGTCTTGTCTGCTCTGTCTGTCTGTCTTGTCTTGTCTGTCTAGTCTTGTCTGTCTAGTCTTGTCTGTCTAGTCTTGTCTGTCTAGTCTTGTCTGTCTAGTCTTGTCTGTCTAGTCTTGTCTGTCTAGTCTTGTCTGTCTAGTCTTGTCTGTCTAGTCTTGTCTGTCTAGTCTTGTCTGTCTAGTCTTGTCTGTCTAGTCTTGTCTGTCTAGTCTTGTCTGTCTAGTCTTGTCTGTCTAGTCTTGTCTGTCTAGTCTTGTCTGTCTAGTCTTGTCTGTCTAGTCTTGTCTGTCTAGTCTTGTCTGTCTAGTCTTGTCTGTCTAGTCTTGTCTGTCTAGTCTTGTCTGTCTAGTCTTGTCTGTCTAGTCTTGTCTGTCTAGTCTTGTCTGTCTAGTCTTGTCTGTCTAGTCTTGTCTGTCTAGTCTTGTCTGTCTAGTCTTGTCTGTCTAGTCTTGTCTGTCTAGTCTTGTCTGTCTAGTCTTGTCTGTCTAGTCTTGTCTGTCTAGTCTTGTCTGTCTAGTCTTGTCTGTCTAGTCTTGTCTGTCTAGTCTTGTCTGTCTAGTCTTGTCTGTCTAGTCTTGTCTGTCTAGTCTTGTCTGTCTAGTCTTGTCTGTCTAGTCTTGTCTGTCTAGTCTTGTCTGTCTAGTCTTGTCTGTCTAGTCTTGTCTGTCTAGTCTTGTCTGTCTAGTCTTGTCTGTCTAGTCTTGTCTGTCTAGTCTTGTCTGTCTTGTCCTGTCTTGTCTGTCTTGTCTTGTTTGTATAGGTCTTGTCTGTCTAGTCTTGTCTGTCTAGTCTTGTCTGTCTAGTCTTGTCTGTCTAGTCTTGTCTGTCTAGTCTTGTCTGTCTAGATCTTGTCTGTCTAGTCTTGTCTGTCTAGTCTTGTCTGTCTAGTCTTGTCTGTCTAGTCTTGTCTGTCTAGTCTTGTCTGTCTAGTCTTGTCTGTCTAGTCTTGTCTGTCTAGTCTTGTCTGTCTAGTCTTGTCTGTCTAGTCTTGTCTGTCTAGTCTTGTCTGTCTAGTCTTGTCTGTCTAGTCTTGTCTGTCTAGTCTTGTCTGTCTAGTCTTGTCTGTCTAGTCTTGTCTGTCTAGTCTTGTCTGTCTAGTCTTGTCTGTCTAGTCTTGTCTGTCTAGTCTTGTCTGTCTAGTCTTGTCTGTCTAGTCTTGTCTGTCTAGTCTTGTCTGTCTAGTCTTGTCTGTCTAGTCTTGTCTGTCTAGTCTTGTCTGTCTAGTCTTGTCTGTCTAGTCTTGTCTGTCTAGTCTTGTCTGTCTAGTCTTGTCTGTCTAGTCTTGTCTGTCTAGTCTTGTCTGTCTAGTCTTGTCTGTCTAGTCTTGTCTGTCTAGTCTTGTCTGTCTAGTCTTGTCTGTCTAGTCTTGTCTGTCTAGTCTTGTCTGTCTAGTCTTGTCTGTCTAGTCTTGTCTGTCTAGTCTTGTCTGTCTAGTCTTGTCTGTCTAGTCTTGTCTGTCTAGTCTTGTCTGTCTAGTCTTGTCTGTCTAGTCTTGTCTGTCTAGTCTTGTCTGTCTAGTCTTGTCTGTCTAGTCTTGTCTGTCTAGTCTTGTCTGTCTAGTCTTGTCTGTCTAGTCTTGTCTGTCTAGTCTTGTCTGTCTAGTCTTGTCTGTCTAGTCTTGTCTGTCTAGTCTTGTCTGTCTAGTCTTGTCTGTCTAGTCTTGTCTGTCTAGTCTTGTCTGTCTAGTCTTGTCTGTCTAGTCTTGTCTGTCTAGTCTTGTCTGTCTAGTCTTGTCTGTCTAGTCTTGTCTGTCTAGTCTTGTCTGTCTAGTCTTGTCTGTCTAGTCTTGTCTGTCTAGTCTTGTCTGTCTAGTCTTGTCTGTCTAGTCTTGTCTGTCTAGTCTTGTCTGTCTAGTCTTGTCTGTCTAGTCTTGTCTGTCTAGTCTTGTCTGTCTAGTCTTGTCTGTCTAGTCTTGTCTGTCTAGTCTTGTCTGTCTAGTCTTGTCTGTCTAGTCTTGTCTGTCTAGTCTTGTCTGTCTAGTCTTGTCTGTCTAGTCTTGTCTGTCTAGTCTTGTCTGTCTTGTCTGTCTAGTCTTGTCTGTCTAGTCTTGTCTGTCTAGTCTTGTCTGTCTAGTCTTGTCTGTCTTGTCTGTCTTGTCTGTCTTGTCTTGTTTGTATAGTCTTGTCTGTCTAGTCTTGTCTGTCTAGTCTTGTCTGTCTAGTCTTGTCTGTCTAGTCTTGTCTGTCTTGTCTTGTCTGTCTAGTCTTGTCTGTCTAGTCTTGTCTGTCTAGTCTTGTCTGTCTAGTCTTGTCTGTCTAGTCTTGTCTGTCTAGTCTTGTCTGTCTAGTCTTGTCTGTCTAGTCTTGTCTGTCTAGTCTTGTCTGTCTAGTCTTGTCTGTCCAGTCTTGTCTGTCTAGTCTTGTCTGTCTAGTCTTGCCTGTCTAGTCCTGTCTGTCTGTAAAATTACATTTGTGATGCAAGATAACAAAAGGAATGCTCGGGAAGGCAGCACACAAACTGACCTAGCTGGCCACGATCTGTCGGAGAAAATTAAATAAGAAATGAAAGTTTTGAACCAACTATGGGAGGAAATAGACAGGGGAAGTTCTTACGAGGAATATCAAGAAGTTGCCAATAAGGACTGGCCCTCATCAGCCTACAGAAGAGTAAGTAAAGGAACAGGAAACTCGCCCCTAGCACCTCTAGACTGGGACGTAGCATGGTGTGTGGCCGACGACTTAAGTCCCGACCAAGGAGTACCACAATCGCTCAGCAACGCATACACGAGGCCTAGTGAACAAGGAGTGCAGAAAAAGAATCCTGGAAGTGCGGTCTACTTTGAACATACTATAGGGGTCCCAACCGAAGAAGGTGACATAGAATCGATAAATCGGTACATTTACCAACTTGTGGTTAAAGAGGCGGATAGGGAAAGCGTGGAGGAATCCGTCACCCTGAAACAGACGTTCGATAGCTTGCAACACCTGAAACAGCTCTTCAAAAAACATGGTAGAAAGAAGTTGGCATTTGTCAAACCCACGGTGCCAGAATAGCGAACCTTGATTAAAATGATCGAGTTCACATTCTCGAATACAGATATAGATATAAGAGTGCACACACCCCAAAACTCAGCAATGCCAGAAATAAAAGTACACAACATGCAGAAACGGACAGAGGACCAAAGACAAGATCAATATTGGAAGGAAAGAACACGAAAGAAGCGGTATTTCTGAAATCCAGTGAGAAATCTTACGCCGAATTCCTTAGGCTGGTTAAAAAGGAGGTTGACCCCGAATCATCGGGGATACAGCTATCGGGTATTACGCAAACTAGAAGCGGGGAACTCTTACTAGAAGTGAAAGAGGGGAGCGCGAGTAAGCTGAAAGAATCTATTACAAATAAATTGCCAAACGTGGATACCACGGTGAATATCAAGGATATAGATGCCGTTACTACACTAGAAGAGATAGAGGAAGCAATAAAATATTTGCTCGGAACTGTAGAAGGGGTAATAAAGAATATCAGACCAGCGTTTGGAGACAGCCAGATCACCACCGTGTCTCTTCCCAGAAAACATACAAAAGAACTGTTAGACAGGGGAAAGCTAAAAATTGGATGGATAAACTGCCGAATCAGAGAAAGGATTGACGTAGAGAGATGTTTTAAATGCTGGGAAACGGACAATCATGCAAACAAATGTAAAGATCCAGATAGGCAGAAGATGTGTCTACGATGTACCAAGGAGGCACACCAGGCAAAAGACGGCCATGAAGAAATGTACTGTACCATTTGCAAGAAGAAGGGGCAGCAAGCAAACTCTGGATCCTGTCCTCAACATAAAAGAGCCCTGTCGGAAGCGCTTAGCATGAGAGAGGCAAATGACTTTATTTTGCAAATAAACTTAATGAGATGCCGTGCAGCGCACGATCTTCTCATTGCTACGGCAATAAAAACCAGTCGGACATAATTCTAATTAGTCGGACATAATTTTTTTATTTGGTTCGCTTACCAAATAAAAAAATTGTTAGCAGTGGAGATTGTTTCACAGACGAGAGAAAAGACACAGCCATTAGGGTCATGAACAAGAATAAAATGCCAATAAGATCAGGAAGCGGTACATGGTTTGTATGGGTGGAACTGAAACACTTCACCATGTACAGCTGTTATTTTTCATCAAACCAACACATTGAGCCGGTTGCCGGCTGCGGAACTCGGGACGCTAAGCCATGAAATCAGAGAGCAAAACAAAAAACCTTGGGATTTAAACGCTAAGTCTCCTTACTGGGGTTGTCCACTAATAGACAAACAGAGGGGATATCGTTGTGGATTGGGCAGCGGAGCTGGGGGTTGTTTTGCTGAACCAGGGACACAGCACACATTAGTTAGGGGTAATGCGCGTTCTATAATAGATCTGACTTTCTGTTCGCATAACATCGGAAAGAGGATCCAATACTGGAAGGTACTCAACCATGAATTTCTGAGCGAGCACCGATACATATCATATAAAATAGAAGCAGAGTCACCTAGGAAAGACATACAACAAGGAAAAAGGAACGGATGGAGTACAAAAAAAAAACCTAAACACAGAAGCACTAAAAATTAGCCTAGCACAGAAAATTGCAAGTACAACAATTAAAAATGCTGATACACTTGTTCAGGTCATGATCACGGCATGTAACTCAACGTTACCCAAAAAGGTGGAGCAACTAGGAGGAAACTGGTATACTGGTGGTCAGACGAAATATCTAGCTTGAGGGCCTCGTGCGTTGCTTCTAGAAGAACATTTCAGCGACAAACACTAAAAAAAGACGTCGATGAAAAGCTCAAAACGCTATCGGATCTATATAGAAGTAGAAAAAAAAAATTGAGAGAAACCATAGCCAAAGCAAAATAATCACATTGGCAAAAACTCCGCGAAGACCTAGACAAGGACATATAGGGGAGATGCCTTCCAGCTATGCAAAAATAAGCTTAGAGTGCTACCAAATGCCAATGAATCACCTGAAACGAGTCGTAGATTTACTGTTCCCACAACATGAACCTTTTGTCTGGGAACAACCAGAGGTTAATAATATACCGCTATTTGCCGAGGAGGAACTCGCCAAAACAAAAGACCGCAGCCACAACGGTAGAGCTCCAGGCCCAGATGGAATCCCGCCTGAGGTTATTAAAATCGCAGCCCTCGACCAATCAAAATTTGTTCCTAGATATAATGAATGCAGAACTAAGTGCCGGGAACTTTCTCAAGAAATGGAAGTGCGCAAGGCTTGTCCTGCTCCGCAAGCGTGACAAACCGTTAGACGATCCATCATCGTACAGACCCCTGTGTATTCTGGATACGCCGGGGAAGCTGCTAGATGGACAGACCTAAAAGAGGACTTGAAGCAGGCATCGGATTGTCCAGGAGACAATTTGGATTCAGATAGGAAAGATCCACTATCAGCGCAATAGGAGCGGGGTCCTAAAACTTGCAGAAACAGCTAGAAGTGGCTCTAAAAGGACAAGGCAGATAAGTGCTCTAATTACATTTGACGTTAGAAACGCTTTTAACAGTGCTAGTAGAAAAATAATAATGAAGGATCTAACAGAATGAGGAATAGCGCCTTACCTCATGCGCATGGTAAGCAGTTGCTTCGATAATAGAACTCTGCTTCTACAGGCACATTGAGTTTCGGTAGAGAGAGAACTGAGTAGCGGGGTCCCACAAGCTTCAGTTTTAGGCCCTACTTTGTGGAACATCTTGTATGATGGTGTTCTAAGATTAAAACTTCCTGAGGGTGCCACACTCATTGGCTTCGCGGACGACCTGGCGCTCGTGGTCTCCGCAAAAACTGAATCCATGGAAACAGGCAAACCGCACAATTCGCCAAGTAACTGATTGGATGATATCAAACAAAGCTGAGCCTTGCTCCCGAAAAGTCTGAAGCAGTGTTACTAACCGGCCTAAGGAGACTCAACGCAATAGAGTTTAAAGTGCAACATACATATATTAGACCAAAGAACGAAATCACATACCTCGGAGTTGTCACAAACAAGAGCCTGTCGTTCGGTCCACACCTCACGAAGGCAGCAGCCAAAGGCAATAAGGTAATGGCGGAATTACACAATAATTATGTATATTATTATTACATATACAACAGAATTATGCCCAATGTAGGTGGGCCTAAAAGCTCCAAACGAAAACTCCTTGGTACGATAGTACAATCCGCCATGCTATATGCTACCCCAATATGGGCTCAAAGTATGGCAGTAGAAAGCAATATCTACAAACTGGCGAAAATTCAAAGAAAAACTGCAATCAGAATCTGTGGCGTATATCAGATTGTATCGGGGGAAGCAGTTTTGGTAACAGCTGGTATTGCCCCCATAGAGCTCCTGGTAAAACAGAGAGCCGAACTGCACGAGGCCGGATGTGATAGGCAATCTAGAATTGCCGCTAGAAAAAATCTCCTAGCAGAATGGCAACAAAAATGGTGGGCGTTCTAAAGAGGCCAATGGATGAAGTTGAGCATACCAGATATCACCACATGGGTCAACAGGAAGCATGGCGAGACTAACTTTTACATGACTCAGTTCCTCACAGGGCATGGGTGCTTCCGCGACTACTTGAAACAAATACGCGCCGCCGCAGATGACTTGAGTGAATACTGTGGTGATGTGGACTTGGTAAGACACACAATATTTGACTGCTGGAGATGGGAAGCAGAAAGGGACGAACTAACAGCCAACATGAAGATACCGTTTAACGCAAGAACAGTAATGGGTTACATGCTACAAGATATAGAAAACTGGGATAAAATGGCCAAATTCGTTAAATTTGTTATTTCCTCTACGGAAAAAGACGAAAAAGAGACGCAATAGAATGATACACCAGTAGGCCCAAATAAGATGAATCAACAACTATCCTAACTACAAGATCAAAATAAAAGGAAAAACAGAAAAACTAGGGCGGTAAAGAGAAAACCGTCCGGGCTGCTTACTCTGAAGGAACGCGCAACCGATACCGCGGTGGCGTACTTTTAAGCCAAGCGGAAGAAGGGGTTTAGTGAGCGAGAGCCTCACACACATGCTTGTTAAGCTTGCCCCAAACCACATATAAAAAAGTCTTGTCTGTCTAGTCTTGTCTGTGTAGCCTTGTCTGTATAATCTTGTCTGTCTAATCTTGTTCGTCTAATTTTATTTTTTGTTCAATCGTCTATGCTTCTATTCGATAAGATTTAACAATTTATATATTTCATTTAAAGTGAATTCTAAGATTCAAACAACTTATTTTCCATGTGTTAATAAGCACCGACTATGTAAGTTATCGATGGCTATCGCTAATCCTAACAAAGCTAAATTTTATTCAAATGTCCGATTTATTAATCGACGGGAATTTATTGCATGCACCTCCATTTATATTGCGGTTTTGCAAAACGAAATATGCAGTTAAACAAACGTCGGATTTAATAAGAAAACAATTTTATCTCGTCCAAATCTACAACGGCGTCGTGTTAATGCTAATCAAGTTAATTTCGTGAGGGTGATTTAAAAACTTAGTCTAAAAGCATATTTTCTCATAAAAACGTAATTTAAACTAATCTACTTTGAGCACAAAAAATGGATAAAGGACCCCACACGTGCATATCTGATCTGACAATAAAAGATTGTACCTTTTAGAAATCCATCCAACTACTTCATATTTATGGCGCTCACGTAACAATTAGATAAATAATGAATATATTCTGTTTTTGTATAAATATTGGAAGGAATTGATTTGTGTTCATTTATATGTATTATTCAGTTTTTTTTAATTGAGCTAGATTGAACAAATAAAAATCGGAATGAAAACCCCAGGCTGTCAAGTGTAAATCTATATTTGATTTTAATTATCATACAGATTTATGACCGATTCTCCTATACGACACACTCAGCTACGCGACGTCACGCGACATCGCCTGTCAAATAATGATTACATTGTTTTAAATGGGCACGTTCTCACTATGGCTACGCGACGTGCCCATTTAAAACAATGTAATCATTATTTGACAGACCATGTCGCACTACGTCGCGTAGCTGAGTGTCGCGCATATGGGAATCGACCTTTAATATCAGCGTCTGTACCGGCCGTAATTACATAAAAACTTGATATTGATATGCGCCAGAAAAAAACTAAACGTTATTTAAGTTTTATGTGGACATTAAGACGTGCAATAAACGTCAGATATTCCATAAACGGATTTATTGGTTCTAATTAAATAATAAAAAATGTATTTTAAACGTGTTTCGATGTGTATTAACCGTCGTGAAAAGGAAACTCCTCAATGCTAAAGTAATTAAGACATAAAACGAGAACGAATATTAGCACGAAACAACTTCTCAGGAAACCGCAAACTGTGAAGAAAATTTTGTGCTGTTGAAAAAGAAAAACTTATTGATGGCGAAAAGCTGCACTACCCGCAAAAATTGCATAGCGTCTCAGAAAATCTTAGCCGAAAAAGAAACACGTTCTCAGATAAAACTATCTAAATACCGTATTTTACTCACTTCCATATCTATTTCTCCGGCGAATGTGTTAGTGACTTACCGCTAGTGCAAACGCTCCCATGCAAATCCACTCAGGCATGCGCAAAAATACCATGCTAATTTATAGACGTAGGTGTGCGAATCTGCCACTTTACAAGATTGATGATAATTGTATAGGTTTTTCTTTCTCTCCCGTTTATGTTTATTGTTATTGGATGCGCGATGCATCGAGAATCGACCGTTCTACAACAATGAACTACTTTTTAATCAAGCCATAAATGATTCATTATTATTTTTAATAGCCAGCCAATCCTTCAGTAAATTTACCAACATGATAAGAAATTAACTAAACACAAGGAAATAATGCCCATTATTAATAATAACTATGGAGATCACAAAACTAGAGTAGACTGAACATGCTCGGCTAAACTAAACAAGCTGGATCACCTCGGATTGAAAATGAAAACGGAGCGCAATCTCTTCACTGAACAGCCTTTGCTAAACTGCACAGGATGGACTAGACTCGACAGATTGGGCTATACTGAATAGACTGGGCTAGACTGTAGAGGTTGGGCTAGACTGAAGAGGTTGAACTAGATTGCGAACAGGTTGGGCTAGACGAAACAGGTTGGACTAGACGAAACAGGTTGGGCTAGACTGAACAGACCGAGGTAGATTGAACAGACTGGGCAAGACTGAAAAGGCTGGGCTAGAATCAATACAATGGGCTACACCGAACAGACTGGGCTAGGCTGATCAGACTGGTCTAGGCTAAATAGGCCCTTGACCCGTTCTGCAAGGAGAGCAAAGGATGGAAAACGACTGCGCTAGACGAGGAAAAGTTCGTGGAAGCCTTTAGAGAGGACAAGAAGAAGCCGGATAATGCTGACGAGCTGGTGACTAGCGAGTGACTTCCGAGGAAAGAGGATACAGGCCAAACAAGTGCACCTACTGGTGGACGAGCGAAATAGGCGACCAAAGAAGAACCTGCGTCCAGGCAAGGAAAAATCAGATCACAGAGTACGCACAGAGTTAGCGCTGGCCTATAAGGCCGAAAAGAAAAAGTTGCGAACACGTATTGCGCGGGCCAAGGAAGCCAAGTGGAAGGAAATTTGCGAAGACGTTGATAAGGACGTTTGGCGGCTTGGCTTCAAAATCGTCACGGACAAACTAAAAAAGCCGCAGCTACAGCTGGACCAAGATTTCAAGAAATGGGTGGTGGAAAGCCTTTTTGTGATGCATGAAAGAAACGTATGGTTGCGAGCACGGCAATACGGCGTCCTGGAAATTTCGTCCGAGGAACTAGAAGAGGCAGTTGCAAAAATAAAAACCAAAAAAGCGCCGGGCCCTGACGGTCTACCAGCGGAAGTCTTAAAGCTCGTGTGCGAGCGTTTTCCGGAAACAACGCAACAATCCCGAAGGTGTTAAATTAAAGGCGCAACAATCCCGAGAAGGTGGAAAACAGCTAGATTGGTGCTCATACCGAAACGCAATAAATCTCCGACTAGTCCAGACGCTTATCGACCAATATGCATGTTGGACAATTTCGGCAAGCTGTTCGAGAAAATCCTGGTAAAAAGGTTTAACAACGAACTGACAGGGAATGCGGTGCTCTCTGCGAGGTAACATGGGAAAGTCCACTGTCACGGCCGAAAGATACATCTTAAATCTGGCGAATAAAGAAAGAAGAAGATCTCTTAAAACAAGGACACTTGTAGCACTAGTAACGATAGACGTGAAGAATGCTTTCAACTCGGCACCGTGGAGGATTATTGTCGAGGAGTTTAAACGTAGGAGGATGCCCAAATACCTTGGAGGTCTGACAATGAGCTACTTCAGCGACAGGCGTCTGTTGGTGGAGGGGCAGGACGAGATAGATGTTACAGCCGGGGTCCCACAAGGGTCCGTGCTGGGTCCGCTTTTGCCGAACCTTCTATATGACGGAAGAGTACTGAATGTGGCCTTACCGGACGGTGCGGAAGCCGTCGCCTAAGCGGACGACCTGGCCCTAGTGGTCAAAGCACGACGAGAAGACGAGCTCGAAGAAAAGCAGCTGGTTATAGCACCAAAGCAGCTGGTTATAGCACCGGACAAAACCGAAGCAGTACTGCTAATTGGTAGGAAGAGATGTAGTCCGGTGGAGTTCGTCCTCGGAGGAAGAACGATTCGCCCGCAGAAGATCCTAAAATACCTGGGAATAGTCTTCGATGAGAAGCTAACGTATGGAGGCATGTGCTAAAGCACACTGCAGGGCGAATAACCTCTTGAGGATACTCCCGAGGATTGGAGGGGCGACTGAAAACAAGAGAAGAGTACTGGCATCCGTTGCGAACAATATCGTATTGTATGGGGCACCGGTGTGGGCCAGCTGCACCAAAGTCAAGAGGCTTAGGGAAGCCCTGAAAAGGGCTCAAAGGAAGATCGCTATTAGGATAGTCAGCGCGTACAGAACTGTCGGAGCTACTGGTGGAAGAAAGAGCCAGAATCGTGGAGCGCACGCACGTCAAGCAGGCGAATGATGCAAGGGAATTGAAAGAAGAAGATAGGCGGGAAACCATACAAAAGTGGCAGGAGTCGGGTGATAAGGATATGAGCAATTGGACCTACAAGCCAGATACCGGATGTTAAGCCCTGGCTGAATAGGAAGCACGGGCAGCTGAGCTACCACCTGACAATGGCGCTGACGGGCCATGGCTGCTTCCAGAGCTATAGGATAAGAATCGGCAAGACGAACTCGGAGAACTGCCCGTACTGCAACACGGAGCCGGAGTCGGCCGAACATACGCTGTTCACCTGCGATAAGTGGGCAGGACAGAGGGCGAAGCTGGAAGTGTTAAGGGGCGGGGCAATGTATCCCCGGGCGCTAACAGAGTTGATGCTGCAAAGCGAGGACAGGTGTAACGACGTCGGCGGCATCATCAAAGAAATCATCAGAAGAAGAAAGACGAGAGGGAATTGCAGAAGGAAACAAACGGAGCAGACAAGAATCACGAGCCCACAACTTGAAGTTATGCAAGATTGCAGTGCCGAGTTGTTTAGGGTGGGAAAATAGGGGGTAGGTGGCTTCAGTTGGTACACTATCTCTGGAAGAGAAGGAGTCCTACACTACCGAGTTAGACGGTGCCTATAAAAGGTTTCACCTTCCTCCGCAAAAAAAAGCTAAATAGGTTGGGCTAGACTGAACAGGCTGAACTAGACTGAACGGGGTAAGCTAGATGGAACTGGATGGGCTACTCTGAACAGACAGGGCTAGATTGAACAGACTGGGCGCTAGACTGAAAGGGTTGGGCTAGAATGAACAAGCTGGGCTAGACTGAACAGGCTGGGCTAGACTGAACAGGCTGAGCTAGACTGAACAGGCTGAGCTAGATATAACAGGATAGGCTAGACTGACAAGCCGAGCTAGATTGAACAGACTTGGCTAGAGTGAAAGGACTGACTGAACAGATTGGGCTAGATTGAAAAGACTGGAGTTGATTGAACAGGTTGGGCTAGACTGAACAGGCTGGACTAGACCGAACAGACTGGATAAGACTGAACAGGTTGGGCTACACGGCACAGGTTAGAGTAGACTGAACAGACTGGACTAGATTAAACAGGCTGGGCCAAACTAAACAGGCTATTCTAGACAAACAAATCTACATGGGAATTGAATAGGCTGGGCTAGACTGAACAAACTGGGCAATATACTGGGCTAAGCTGAACCGATTGGACTGATTAGGTTGGACTAGATTGAATGAACGGGTTGGACTAGACTGAACAGGCTCCGGCCGAGCTGCAGAGTGCAGTTGGCCAGATGAAGGAGGGAAAAGCGCCGGGTCCTGATGGTGTTCCACCCGAAGCATGCCGTTTTAAGATGTTTGGGCATCTGTGCGAGGACATGTGCTTGAGCATGATGAATGAATTGTTGATGAATGGCAGTTTCCCCAAAGAGTGGAAGAGGGCGAGACTGGTGATGATTGAAAAAGAGCGAAAGGAAGGAGAGAAAGCCAATTACAAGCGAATCTGCGTACTGAATGGGATAGCGAAGATGTTTGAGAGTATGATCAGAGCTAGGATAAATAAGGGGCAGGGGGTCTTTCAGAGGAACTGTATGGGTTTAGAGGCGGCCGCACTACAGTGAACGCAATGATGCGTGTGACAGAGAGAGCAAGGTTAGGAAATACGGGTCCAGGGCGTGCCCGTAGCTACTGCGTGTTAGTAACCCGGGACGTGAAAAATGCTTTCAAATCGGTCCCAAGGGGCGGAATAATGGAGGCTTTGGAACTAAAGGGGGTAGCTCCCTACCTTCGAATGATGGTGAGGAGCTACTTGAATGATAGGAAGATAGTGACTGTGGAAGGTAAAATCTTCAAAATGAGTGCGGGTGTTCCACAGGGTTCGGTTCTTGGGCCGATACTGTGGAACATATTTTATGATGAGGTTTTAAGATTGAGGCTGCCAGACGGGATTACCGACTTAGCGGTGGTCGCTGTCGCAAGAACGGAAGGAAGTCTGAAAGCGATAATAAATGAGGCAATTAGTAGGATTGATTGGTGGATGGGGCAAAAGGGCTTTCTTTGGCTCTCCACAAAACCGAGGTTTTAGCTGGGGGGGTCTGGATGGTGGGTTTTTTTTTAGTGGGTCGCCCCTTTTGGGGGGCAGCCCCACACTACCACTCAGCAGCGGTCGGGTGCTGTCTGTCTGCAGATTTTCATCTCCAGCACGTGCAAAAAAAAGACTGAACAGGCTGGATTAGAGTGAACAAGGTGGGCTAGACTGCTTAGGTTGGAGAAAACTGAACAGACTGGGCTACACTGAATAGACTGGGCTAAACTGAATAGACTGGTCTAAACTGAATAGACTGGGCTAAACTGAAAGGAATGGGCTAGACTGATTAGGTTGGACTAGATTGAACGGGCTGGACTAGACTGAACAGGCTGGTTTAAACTAAGCAAGCTGGGCTAGACCAACAAGGCTACATGGGCAAGATTGAACAGGCTAAGATAGACTAAACAGGTCTTCAGATCTTCAAGTTTTCAAGTCATTAAGCTTCCTAGTTTGCAAGTTTTAAGTCTTCAAGTTTTCAAGCTCCCGATACTGTTTATAGTCTTGCCTAACAATATAGTCCATCTAGGTCTGTTTATTTCTTGTATCTCTACTTTTGTGGAACTAGTCTAGTATCTCTAATCTTGTATTTTTATTCATAGAGTTATTAAATAAGAAGAGAGTGTGCAGTATAAAGTAACGTTACTGTAAACCGATAACGATCCGTTAAAATTACTTTTGATTTTTGTCGAGCGTAATAAAAGAGGACGAAAAAAGCTGGAACTCGTTCCGGTCTTTAATCAAGATAAGGATCAAATCCGAGATAACCATCGCGAGATTAATTTCGATAATACATCAAGTTATTAACCCAGAGCACATTAATTATCCCTCCGGGAGAAAAATAGTTTTCCTCCATTTCGTTTCACAATTAAAACAATTTTATGAATTTGTACTAATCTAATAAAATCCAATATTTTAGGGCAGAAGGACCTTCTGGACGATAGTCCTTTGTATACAGTATACCAAAAATATATTCTCTCTGTCTCCAATATTTTATTGTGATTGGATTGTTAATTAACGCAGAGCTTTTTAACGATATTTGCATTTTACAATACATTTTTAATTATAAAACCAACACTAAATTACGAACCAAATTTTACCAGTCCTTTCGGTAGATGTCTAACAAACTATTAATGACATAATTGATGACAATAAACCGAAATTTTCATTAAATTCCTAGACAGCAATCAATAATTAAATTTAAACAAAGCAATAATTAATGTTTTTAATTAAATTTAGACAAATAAGATTGAAACCACCACTCAAGTGATTAATTAATGTATAAACAATATGGAGATAATATTAGTAGGTAATTACCAGTTTAATGAAAGAAAATAAACTGCGACTCGATAATGAAGACTTGAACAGTCCGGGCAAAACTTATCGGGAAAAAAACTTGAAACTATTATTCTCGTTATTATTGATGTAATGAGTTTTGTAAAACCGTTGGTTTCGCCCGTAAACGGCAATAAATCATTTCGGTCGGTGTGTCTAATTGATATTTGCATATGAATGGATTTATTCGAATCCCCGGATAGAAAATGCGATAGAAATGGAAATAAATCATCAGAGAGGATAATTTGAAGGTGTCAAGTCCAAATCAAAAACAAAAGCATTTGTAATTGACAGAAATAATGATAAAATTAAATAATTATCTAAAATAAATTAAATGCAAATATGTGGCTTGGTATTAAATGTAAATATATTCGCATATATAGCGAATACATTATGAGAAAAGTCCTTAACGATTGGGAAGGTGGAATATCAATCGGAGGATGAAAAATAAGTAACCTGAGGTATGCGGACGACACCTTGATTATTGACGAAGAACAACTGATAAACATAATGAACAAATTAAAGAATTATAGTAGAGAATATGGTTTAAAAATCAACAAAACAAAAACCAAAGTAATGATCATCGATCGATCCAATGACACATCCAATATCAAAATGGTAGCGAGATATGATGTGGTGGACAAGTTTGTATACCTGGGATCGTTGTTAACCAAAGATGGAGGCTGCTCAGATGAAATAAAGAGAAGATTGGCAATGGTCAGATTAGCAACAAACCATTACAAAAACAGTGAAAGTAATGCTGGCCAATTCTTTGATCTTTCCAATTGCTGTTTACTCCGCTGAAACATGGACACTAAAGAAAACAGATCGAAAAAGAATTGAAGCCCTCGAATTATGGGTGTATAGACGAATCCTAAGAGTGTCATGGGTGGAACACAGACCAAACGCCTCTGTTCTAGAAGAACTAAAAATCAAAAATCGTCTACAAAACCAAATCAATAGAGCATATCTCAGTTACTTTGGCCTCATAGCTAGAAGAACAGGTGAGATGGAAAACCTCGTGATGGAGGAAAAAGTTGAGGGAAAAAGACCTAGAGGACGGTTTCCAATGAGATGGACCGAAAGATTAAAATAATTGACGGGACACTCTATGCACGAAGCAATACATCTAGCACAAGATAGAAACGCATGGAAACAAAAAATTCAAACATATACAGAAAATAGTATCACTACACCCTCCAGAGGGTGAAGGACTGAGAAGAAGAATGAGGCTTGGTTCCAATTCTTGGTTCCAAAGAGCAACAGTCTGAGCATCTGGGCAAGATTTGCCTTTCAAGATTTGAAAATTGTTACGAGGGCCGGATACAGACAAGTTAAAGGACGCATCTCGCCCGCGGGCCACATTCTTAACTAAATAGACAGGACTTGGCAGAAAAAAACTAGACAGACAAGACTAAACACACAAGACTAACTAGACAAGACTAGACAGACACGACTAGACAGACAAGACTAGCCAGACAAGACTAGACAGACAAGACTAGACAGACAAGACTCGACAGACAAGACTAGACAAACAAGACTAGACAGACAAGACCAAACACACAAGACTAGGTAGACAAGACTAAACACACAAGACTAGCTAGACAAGACTAGACAGACAATACTTGACAAACAAGACTAGACAGACAAAACTAGACAGACAAGACTAGACAGACAAGACTAGACAGACAAGACTAGACAGACAAGACTAGACAGACAAGACTAGACAAACAAGACTAGACAGACAAGACCAAACACACAAGACTAGGTAGACAAGACTAAACACACAAGACTAGCTAGACAAGACTAGACAGACAATACTTGACAAACAAGACTAGACAGACAAAACTAGACAGACAAGACTAGACAGACAAGACTAGACAGACAAGACTAGAAAGACAAGACTAGACAGAAAAGACTAGACAGACAAGACTAGACAGACAAGACTAGACAGACAAGATTAGACTAACAAGACGAGACAGACAAGACAAGACAGACAAGACTAGACAGACAAGACTAGACAGACAAGACTAGACAGACAAGACTAGACAGACAAGACTAGATAGACAAGACTAGACAGACAAGACTAGACAGACAAGACTAGACATACAAGACTAGACAGACAAGACTAGACAGACAAGACTAGACAGACAAGACTAGACAGACAAGACTAGACAGACAAGACTAGACAGACAAGACTAGACAGACAAGACTAGACAGACAAGACTAGACAGACAAGACAAGACAGACAAGACAAGACAGACAAGACTAGACAGACAAGACTAGACAGACAAGGCTAGACAGACAAGACTAGACAGACAAGACTAGAGACAGACAAGACTAGAGACAGACAAGACTAGAGACAGACAAGACTAGAGACATACAAGACTAGAGACAGACAAGACTAGAGACAGACAAAACTAGAGACAGACAAGACTAGAGACAGACAAGACTAGAGACAGACAAGACTGGAGACAGACAAGAATAGAGACAGACAAGACTAGAGACAGACAAGACTAGAGACATACAAGACTAGAGACAGACAAGACTAGAGACAGACAAGACTAGAGACAGACAAGACTGGAGACAGACAAGACTAGAAACAGACAAGACTAGAGACAGACAAGACTAGAGACAGACAAGACTAGAGACAGACAAGACTAAAGACAGACAAGATTAGAGACAGACAAGACTAGAGACAGACAAGACTAGAGACAGACAAGACTAGAGACAGACAAGACTAGAGACATACAAGACTAGAGACAGACAAGACTAGAGACAGACAAGACTAGAGACAGACAAGACTAGAGACAGACAAGACTAGAGACAGACAAGACTAGAGACAGACAAGACTGGAGACAGACAAGACTAGAAACAGACAAGACTAGAGACAGACAAGACTAGAGACAGACAAGACTGGAGACAGACAAGACTAGAGACAGACAAGACTAGAGACAGACAAGACTAGAGAAAGACAAGACTAGAGACAGACAAGACTAGAGACAGACAAGACTAGAGACAGACAAGACTAGAGAAAGACAAGACTGGAGACAGACAAAACTAGAGACAGATAAGACTAGAGACAGACAAGACTAGAGACAGACAAGACTAGAGACAGACAAGACTAGAGACAGTCAAGACTAGAGACAGACAAGACTAGAGACAGACAAGACTAGAGACAGACAAGACTAGAGACAGACAAGACTAGAGACAGATAATACTAGAGACAGACAAGACTAGAGACAGACAAGACTAGAGACAGACAAGACTAGAGACAGCCATAACTAGAGACAGACAAGACTAGAGACAGACAAGACTAGAGACAGACAAGACTAGAGACAGACAAGACTGGAGACAGACAAGACTAGAGACAGACAAGACTAGAGACAGACAAGACTAGAGACAGACAAGACTAGAGACAGACAAGACTAGAGACAGACAAGACTAGAGACAGACAAGACTAGAGACAGACAAGACTAGAGACAGACAAGACTAGAGACGGACAAGACTAGAAACAGACAAGACTAGAGACAGACAAGACTAGAGACAGACAAGACTAGAGACAGACAAGACTAGAGACAGACAAGACTAGAGACAGACAAGACTAGAGACATACAAGACTAGAGACAGACAAGACTAGAGACAGACAAGACTAGAGACAGACAAGACTAGAGACAGACAAGACTAGAGACAGACAAGACTGGAGACAGACAAGACTAGAAACAGACAAGACTAGAGACAGTCAAGACTAGAGACAGACAAGACTGGAGACAGACAAGACTAGAGACAGACAAGACTAGAGAAAGACAAGACTAGAGACAGACAAGACTAGAGACAGACAAGACTAGAGACAGACAAGACTAGAGAAAGACAAGACTGGAGACAGACAAAACTAGAGGCAGATAAGACTAGAGACAGACAAGACTAGAGACAGACAAGACTAGAGACAGACAAGACTAGAGACAGTCAAGACTAGAGACAGACAAGACTAGAGACAGACAAGACTAGAGACAGACAAGACTAGAGACAGACAAGACTAGAGACAGACAAGACTAGAGACAGATAATACTAGAGACAGACAAGACTAGAGACAGACAAGACTAGAGACAGACAAGACTAGAGACAGTCAAGACTAGAGACAGACAAGACTAGAGACAGACAAGACTAGAGACAGACAAGACTTGAGACAGACAAGACTAGAGACAGACAAGACTAGAGACAGACAAGACTAGAGACAGACAAGACTAGAGACAGACAAGACTAGAGACAGACAAGACTAGAGACGGACAAGACTAGAAACAGACAAGACTAGAGACAGACAAGACTAGAGACAGACAAGACTAGAGACAGACAAGACTAGAGACAGACAAGACTAGAGACAGACAAGACTAGAGACAGACAAGACTAGAGACAGACAAGACTAGAGACAGACAAGACTAGAGACATACAAGACTAGAGACAGACAAGACTAAAGACAGACAAGACTAGAGACAGACAAGACTAGAGACAGACAAGACTGGAGACAGACAAGACTGGAGACAGACAAGACTAGAAACAGACAAGACTAGAGACAGACAAGACTAGAGACAGACAAGACTAGAGACAGACAAGACTAGAGACAGACAAGACTAGAGACAGACAAGACTAGAGACAGACAAGACTAGAGACAGACAAGACTAGAGACAGACAAGACTAGAGACAGACAAGACTAGAGACAGACAAGACTTGAGACAGACAAGACTGGAGACAGACAAGACTAGAGACAGACAAGACTAGAGACAGACAAGACTAGAGACAGACAAGACTAGAGAAAGACAAGACTAGAGACAGACAAGACTAGAGACAGACAAGACTAGAGACAGACAAGACTAGAGACAGACAAGACTAGAGACAGACAAGACTAGAGACAGACAAGACTAGAGACAGACAAGACTAGAGACAGACAAGACTAGAAACAGACAAGACTAGAGACAGACAAGACTAGAGACAGACAAGACTGGAGACAGACAAGACTAGAGACAGGCAAGACTAGACAGACAAGACTATTCTTACTATTTCATAGAAATCAATTTATATCAAACAAGTTTCTCTCCTCCTCAGCTCCAAAAAGAAAATAAAACAATTTCATTTCAATAGACAGAAAGGAATTTATGGGCCGTTTGTAAATGCATGTTCTGCTTCAAGTACAATATTGCTTTATGCGAGGAATGATGCATGGAATGTTAGCATGCATTGCTTCCCATTCTTTCTTCCTCCCATTTTTGCGCGTCCTCCTCGCGAATAAATTACTTATATTACCGGAAAATTATCTCGAACCATCGCAGATATATGTCTGTGAAATACTCGCGCAGATATCTTTAGATAGAAATAAATTGCGATGATTTACATTAAAAGAAAAGTTTGTCGGTATCTTAGTCAAATAACTCGACCTTTGTGGCAAAAAGTCAGTATGTTTAGATGTAGATTTAGTCAGTGGATAAATAGTATGTTAAACAATAACTCGCGTGACTAGAATGATACTAGAACTAGATCATTCTAAACTAGACTAGAGAACTAGACTAGAATAGAATGTGAAGCAAAAATGTTATTTGCAATGTTTGATGGGGATTTTAAAGGACGCACGTTACATATTTTTACGCGACGTAACATTTTACAGGCAACACGTTTTATCGTTGCTTTAAAGCTTTATAAAACTTATTACCAGCAGCGAAAAAGCAAGCAATGCAGTCGCGTCTCATCACGTTGCTTTTTGATCGAAAACTACGTTCACTCAAACATAAAAAAGTAGTCGTTTTATTTGAGGTCTTAAAATATTTTATAAAAATTATTTGTAATCTTAGTTTCAGTTTAATTATATTATTTTATCTATTAAATAACCAATTATAACTAAGCCATAATTACGACTAATAAAACGAAACGATTTTAAGGATGTTGCGAGTTTGCTCACGATCTGCGAGAGCATAATCGCTCCATTATATTAATAATAGACTTAATTTGAGTCCGTTTTGCAACGTTTTAAAGGTATCACTGCTAATTACAGCCGGGAATGATCTGACAAGGAGCTTTACAGTTATGCTTCGTGGAGCCATTTTTTCTCCGACTTCTTGCGTTTTTCCGTAGCATCACGCCTTGCCAGACTCGTGAGCGCGCTCTCTAAGTGAGATCTTACTCGGCAAATTGCATACGATTCGGGTTGTTTGCATGGGAAACTTCAAAATCGTTTCTGCAACACCAGAAACTCGTATCAATCCCACACTTCATCAATAACATTTTCAACAATTAATTATTATTTATTATGATTGAGAAAAGGCTCTTCGCGGATATTATTTATGGTCGGATCGGTCGTAAATTATACACATGCTCGATAGTATAACAATGTAATGAATATACTGCTATAAAACTTTGATGGAAACCTTCTTGCATTGTTCTAATCTGAAACTGTTCACAGGCCTCGTTAAATTAAACTCTTAAAGCTCTTCGCTAGTTTTATACAAAATTATTATTCAACATTGTATTCGCCTAACATTACCGGCGCGAAAGTTTCGTTGCCGCGACCGCTGCGATATCGCGGCGGACCGATTGATACGGCAGCTTATGTATATGTTCAGACCAACAAGAGCCGAAAATCGCGTAATTCCTCGCACTCTTTTCACAAAGACAAAAACAAAAATTCACCTCACTATCTGATTATCTTTCTTTAACTGAGCCACCCTTCTCATCAAGGGCCAACCGACTCCGTCTTTCCCTCATGAAACCCAGTTGTCTACCACCGGTCTCTCCTCACTGCTCCACTAATATCCATCACAGCTTTGTGCCCAATGAGCCCACGTGTCACTAGCTTCCCCACATATGCCACACAGCTTAAAGCGAGTGTCCATCCAGTACCTCCTGCCTTTTTCTTCTGACCCGCACCCGTGTCGTGCAATCAATGTCTGCGGCAGCCTAGCTCCTTTGAGGTACAACGGAAGTCTTTGGAACACTTGTACGCTCCTGTATTCAGGGAGGAACTTACTCCCCTCGATCTTCCTCTAACGACACTGCAGCTCCACCTCGGCTAACCTATCATAAACCAATTTTTCCACCTTCCTTCCATTCCCAAACATTCTCTCGATTTCCTCATATGCCCAGCCTCTGCTTTCAAACAGATTCTTTCTTTGGCTCCCCCATTTTGTGCTCTTATTTACACCAAAACCTTACATTCTTACAACTTTCAGCACTTCTTTTACAATCCTTTCATTACCCATTTCATACACTTTCCTTTCAAACTTAACGACCCTCCTAGCTGCCTGCGAAAACACTTTCCGCATATTTGTTTCTTGCAGCACGATGTATGCCGGCGTAGTTCTATCTAAATTGATTGCCATTTTATAAAACTGTAGCTGGACTCTCTCAACTCTCTCTTCCTCTTTCACTCCCCACACTTCCGCTCCATACAAAAGGATACTTCCCACGCATGCCTTCCACACTACCATTTTTGCTTCAAGCACTACTTCCATACGTTCCCTAGCCCGTTAGCAGCCACCCAAGCCTTTTTAAAAATATATTTCAATGCTCTTCAACGCGGACTCATCCTGCCCAAACATAAAACCAAGATATTTGAAGCTGCTAACTTCCCCATTTAAATGAATCACTCCTTCTACCCGCTCTCTTACGAAACATCATCCATTTAGTCTTTTTCACGTTCACTACCAATTTCCTCTTTTCAAAAAATGTTTTCATCCGCTCAATCATCTCTAACATTTCTCCTTTCTATCTAGCCAAAATCACAACGTCGTCCGCATATGCCAAACTCCAAACTTTCCTACTACCAATTACTACCCCTCCCGCTTGACCTCTGTTCAGCTATATCTGCCGTGTACAGGTTAAATAATATTGAACTCAGCGGACAACCCTGCCTTAGCCCCATTCTCACATCAAAACTTTCTGAAACTTCCTCTCCTACTTTCACTCTGCACCGCGTATCCTGATTTAAATCCCCGATTCTCTCTATTAACTGCTGCGCCGCCAAGCAATACGGAAATTGGCTAGAATACTCCGAGGTGCTTACCACCTACAATGAAGAGATCAGAAGGGCTCAAAAAAAAGTTAGAAGGAATGGGAAAGTCGGACTTATGTGACTACTTTAAGGGTTTTCACATAATAGGTTTGATAGAAACGTGGGTGGAGGAGAAAGACTGGTCAGAAATGAAAACTAAGTTACCAAGAGGATTCAGATGGGAGTGTCAGGGAGCCTTGAAGGAAGTTATGTACTATACTTTATCTACGACCACACTAATTTGTTTCCGTTTAATAAGAAAAATATATTTGATGTAACAAATTTATTTCTTATTAGGTTCTTCTTCTTCCTCAGCCCGTGTTAATCCACTCCTGGATGTAGGCCTCCTCTAACGTTTTCCAAGCTTTCCTGCATTATGCAGTCTTGCACCAGTTTTTGCCCGCTGTTTTCTGGATGTCGTCTCGACATCTTTTCGCGGGTCTGCCCACGCTCCTTTTCGTTGTTCTTGGTCTCCATTCTACGATTCTCTTGGTCCGTTTGGATCCGTCTTGTCTTGCCACGTGGCCCGCCCATCTCCATATTAATTGCGCTATTCTTATGATGAAAACTTGGACCTTGGTGCTTCTCCTGATGATATTCTCCTGATGTCATTCTCCTCTTCTCCTGATCTAACCTAGCATTGCTAGGTTCCATTCCTCTTTGAGTTATGGTGAGTTTTTCTGCGCTTCCTCTACTCAGGGTCAGGGATTTCCTATTAGGTTAAGTTTATTTAATTATCATTATAATGAACAAACAGTTGTGTTTTCATATATAACTGTTACTCTACATAATTTAACATGAAAGAATTGAAAAGAAATACATTCTTAATACCTTATTATTTAGTACTTATTTGGGTTAAACTGGAATAAGAGTGGTCACAGATATATAGGCAACACAATGTACGCAAACAATTTCCGTTAGTTTGAATTGGGGCACGGGGGGCGATGAACGTATGAACACGTAGAAGCAGCTCTCAACCAATCAACGAATCGTAAACCAAACGCACGTGTGTGTTATCATAACTTATGTTTAATCGCGGACTGTTGCATATGTTTGTGTTATGAAGTATTTACAATTCACGTCAGTGATGCATTTACAGTTCACGTCAGTGATGTATTTACAGTTCACATTCCACGAACTGTACAATAATGGGCATTTACAATAGTGATCGTAGATAAACATATTAAACATTAATTTAATAGTCTTCAAGTCTTCACCTATCAGGTTAGACTTTCAATCTAGTCTTTTAATCGGGCTGGACTAGACCGAACAGGCTGTGTTAAATTAAACAGACTGGGCTAGACATACAAGGCTACATGGGCAAGATTGAACAGGCTAAGATAGACCACACAAATAATGCATAGCCACGACAATTTTCATCTAGCTAAGTGTTCGTCTCCACGCTATAAACCGAAACGTCACAGAGAATTTCAAACGAAAATTTCTTAAATTTCCACCAAAATTCGATAATATATAAATTTGATATTTCGCAATATTTTTGCGAATTTTTTCCAAATTTGCATAAACTAGGCTTTTGGTAATACATACGTCAAATTTCATCTAGCTAAGTCTATTCGTTTGTCTGTTATAAACCGAAACGTCACTGAAGATTTCAAACGAAAAATTCTTAAATTTGCACCAAATTTTGACAAGCTATAGTTTTCGCGTTTCGCAATATTTTTGCAGTTCTTTTCCTAATTTGCATAAACTAGACTTTTGGTAATACTCACGACAAATTTCATCTAGCTAAGTCTATTCGTCTGTCGGTTATAAACCGAAACGTCATAGAACATTTCAAATAAAAATTTCTTAAATTTATACCAAATTTTGCAAAGCTATAATTTTAACATTTCGCAGTTTTTTTGTAATTTTTTTCGAAACTTGCATAAATTAGACATTTGGTAATACCCACGAGAAATTTCATCTAGCTAAGACTATTCGTCTGTCGGTTATAAACCGAAACGTCATAGAACATTTCAAATCAAAATTTCTTAAATTTATACCAAACTTTCCAAAGCTATAATTTTAACATTTCGCAATTTTTTTGTATTTTTTTTCGAAACTTGCATAAATTAGATATTTGGTAATACCCACTACAAATTTCATCTAGCTAAGTCTGTTCGTCTGTCTGTTATAAACCGAAAGTACCGAAAGGAAAAATTTCCATCATACTTTGACCAAGCTATAGTTTTGACGTTTCGCAATATTTTTGCAGTTTTTTTCGAAATTTGCTTAAACTAGACTTTTAGTAATACCCACGACCAATTTCATCTAGCTAAGTCTGTTCGTCTGTCATAAACCGAAACGTCTCAACACATTTCAAATGATTTTTTTTTAATTTCCAGCAAATTTTGGCAAGTTATAGTTTTGACGTTTCGCAATATTTTTGCGGTTTTTTTCCAAATTTGCATAAACTAGACTGTTATTAATACCCACGACAAATTTCATCTGGCTAAGTCTATTCTTCTGTCGGTTATAAACCGAAACGTCATAGAACATTTAAAACGACAATTTCTTAAATTTCCACCAAACTTTGAAAAGCTATAATTTTGACATTTCGCTGTATTTTTGCTATTTTTTTCGACATATGCATAAACTAGACTTTTTGTAATACCCAAGACAAATTTCATCTAGCTAAGTCTGTGCGTCTACCTTTTATAATCCGATACGTCACAGAACATTTTAAAGGAAAATTTCTTAAATTTCCACCAAACTTTGACAAGCTATAGCTTTTACGTTCCGCACTTTTTTTGCAATTTTTTTCAAAAATTTGCATAAATCAGACATTTGGTAATACCCACGACAAATGTCATTTAGCTAAGTCTGTTTGTCTGTCTGTTATAAACCGAAAGGTCACATAACATTCCAAACAAAAATTTCTTAAATTTCCATCAAACTTTGACAAGCTATAGTTTTGACGTTTCACAATTTTTTTGAAATTTTTTTCCAAATTTGCACAAACCAGACTCTTGGTAATACCTACGACAAATTTAATCTCGCTAAGTCTGTTCGTCTGTCTGTTATAAACCGAAACGTCACAGAACATTTCACACGAAAATTTCTTAAATTTTCACCAAAGCTTGAGAAGCTATAATTTTGACATTTCGCAATATTTTTGCGATTTTTTTCCATATTTGCATAAACTTGACTTTTGGTAATACCCACTACACATATCATCTAGCTAAGTCTGCTCGTATGTCATAAACCGATACGTCACAGATCATTTCAAACGAAAATTTCTTATATTTCCACCAAACTTTGACAAGTTATAATTTTGAGATTTCGCAATATTTTTGCGATTTTTTTCGAAATTCGGATAAACTAGACTTTTGGTAATATCCACGACAAATTTCATCTAGCTAAGTCTGTTCGTCTGTCTTATATTAACCGAAGTGTCACTGAAGATTTCAAACGAAAATTTCTTAAATTTTTACCAAACTTTGACAATCTATAATTTTGACATTTAACAATATTGTTGTGATTTTTTTCCAATGTTGCATAAACTAGTCTTTTGGTAATACCCACGACAAATTTCATCTGGCTAAGTCTATTCTTCTGTCGGTTATAATCCGATACGTCACAGAACATTTCAAACGAAAATTTCTTAAATTTCCACCAAACTTTGAAACGCTATAATTTTTACGTTCCGCAATTTTTTTGCAATTTTTTTCAAAATTTGCATAAACTAGACATTTGGTAATACCCACGACAAATTTCATTTAGCTAAGTCTGTTCGTCTGTCTGTTATAAACCGAAAGGTCACTTAACATTTCAAACAAAAATTTCTTAAATTTCCATCAAATTTTGACAAGCTATAATTTTGACATTTCGCAATATTTTTGCGATTTTTTTCCATATTTGTATAAACTTGACTTTTGGTAATACCCACTACACATATCATCTAGCTAAGTCTGATCGTATGTCATAAACCGAAACGTAATAGAATATTTCAAACGAAAATTTCTTAAATTTTTACCAAACTTTGACAATCTATAATTTTGACATTTAACAATATTGTTGTGATTTTTTTCCAATGTTGCATAAACTAGTCTTTTGGTAATACCCACGACAAATTTCATCTAGCTAAGTCTGTTCGTCTGTCTGTGATAAATCGAAAGGTCACATAACATTTCAAACGCAAATTTCTTAAATTTCTATCAAACTTTGACCAAGCTATAATTTTGACGTTTCGCAATATTTTTGCAGTTTTTTACGAAATTTGCATAAACTAGACTTTTAGTAATACCCACGACCAATTTCATCTAGCTAAGTCTGTTCGTCTGTCATAAACCGAAACGTCTCAACACATTTCAAATGAATTTTTTTTAATTTCCAGCAAATTTTGACAAGTTATAGTTTTGACGTTTCGTAATATTTCTTTCCAAATTTGCATAAACTAGACTTTTGTTAATACCCACGACAAATTTCATCTGGCTAAGTTTATTCCTCTGTCGGTTATAAACCGAAACGTCATAGAACATTTAAAACGACAATTTCTTAAATTTCCACCAAACGTTGACAAGCTATAATTTTGACATTTCGCTGTATTTTTTCAATTTTTTTCGACATATACATAAACTAGACTTTTTGTAATACCCAAGACAAATTTCATCTAGCTAAGTCTGTGCGTCTATCTTTTATAATCCGATACGTCACAGAACATTTCAAACGAAAATTTCTTAAATTTCCACCAAACTTTGAAAAGCTATAATTTTTACGCTCCGCAATTTTTTTGCAATTTTTTTCAAGATTTGCATAAACTAGACATTTGGTAATACCCACGACAAATTTCATTTAGCTAAGTCTGTTCGTCTGTCTGTTATTAACCGAAAGGTCACATAACATTTCAAACAAAAATTTCTTAAATTTCCATCAAATTTTGACAAGCTATAATTTTGACGTTTCGCAATATTTTTGCACTTTTTTTCGAAATTTACATAAACTAGACTTTTAGTAACACCCACGACAAATTTTATCTAGCTTAGTATGTTCGTCTGTCATAAACCGAAACGTCACAGAACATTTCAAATGATTCTTTTTTAATTTCCAGCAAACTTCGACAAGCTATAGTTTTGACGTTTCGCAATATTTTGCATTTTTTTCCAAATTTGCACAAACCAGACTCTTGGTAATACTTACGACAAATTTAATCTAGCTAAGTCTGTTCGTCTGTCTGTTATAAACCGAAACGTCACAGAACATTTCACACGAGAATTTCTTAAATTTTCACCAAAGCTTGAGAAGCTATAATTTTGAGACTTCGCAATATTTTTGCGATTTTTTTCGAAATTTGGTTAAATTAGACTTTTGGTAATATCCACGACAAATTTCATCTAGCTAAGTCTGTTCGTCTGTCTGTTATAAACCGAAAGGTCACATAACATTTCAAACCCAAATTTCTTAAATTTCCATCATACTTTGACCAAGCTATAATTTTGACGTTTTGCAATATTTTTGCAGTTTTTTTCGAAATTTGCTTAAACTAGACTTTTAGTAATACCCACGACCAATTTCATCTAGCTAAGTCTGTTCGTCTGTCATAAACCGAAACGTCTCAACACATTTCAAATGAATTTTTTTTAATTTCCAGCAAATTTTGCCAAGTTATAGTTTTGACGTTTCGCAATATTTTTGCGGTTTCTTTCCAAATTTGCATAAACTAGACTGTTATTAATACCCACGACAAATTTCATCTGTCTAAGTCTATTCTTCTGTCGGTTATAAACCGAAACGTCATAGAACATTTAAAACGACAATTTCTTAAATTTCCACCAAACTTTGAAAAGCTATAATTTTGACATTTCGCTGTATTTTTGCTATTTTTTTCGACATATGCATAAACTAGACTTTTTGTAATACCCAAGACAAATTTCATCTAGCTAAGTCTGTGCGTCTACCTTTTATAATCCGATACGTCACAGAACATTTTAAAGGAAAATTTCTTAAATTTCCACCAAACTTTGACAAGCTATAGCTTTTACGTTCCGCACTTTTTTTGCAATTTTTTTCAAAAATTTGCATAAATCAGACATTTGGTAATACCCACGACAAATGTCATTTAGCTAAGTCTGTTTGTCTGTCTGTTATAAACCGAAAGGTCACATAACATTCCAAACAAAAATTTCTTAAATTTCCATCAAACTTTGACAAGCTATAGTTTTGACGTTTCGCAATTTTTTTGAAATTTTTTTCCAAATTTGCACAAACCAGACTCTTGGTAATACCTACGACAAATTTAATCTAGCTAAGTCTGTTCGTCTGTCTGTTATAAACCGAAACGTCACAGAACATTTCACACGAAAATTTCTTAAATTTTCACCAAAGCTTGAGAAGCTATAATTTTGACATTTCGCAATATTTTTGCGATTTTTTTCCATATTTGCATAAACTTGACTTTTGGTAATACCCACTATACATATCATCTAGCTAAGTCTGCTCGTATGTCATAAACCGATACGTCACAGATCATTTCAAACGAAAATTTCTTATATTTCCACCAAACTTTGACAAGCTATAATTTTGACATTTCGCTGTATTTTTGCGATTTTTTTCGACATATACATAAACTAGACTTTTTGTAATACCCCAGACAAATTTCATCTAGCTAAGTCTGTGCGTCTATCTTTTATAATCCGAGACGTCACAGAACATTTCAAACGAAAATTTCTTAAATTTCCACCAAACTTTGAAAAGCTATAATTTTTACGTTCCGCAATTTTTTTGCAATTTTTTTCAAAATTTGCATAAATTAGACATTTGGTAATACCCACGACAAATTTCATTTAGCTAAGTCTGTTCGTCTGTCTGTTATAAACCGAAAGGTCACATAACATTTCAAACAAAAATTTCTTAAATTTCCATCAAATTTTGACAAGCTATAATTTTGACGTTTCGCAATATTTTTGCAGTTTTTTTTCGAAATTTGCATAAACTAGACTTTTAGCAACACCCACGACAAATTTTATCTAGCTTAGTATGTTCGTCTGTCATAAACCGAAACGTCACAGAACATTTCAAATGATTCTTTTTTAATTTCCAGCAAACTTCGACAAGCTATAGTTTTGACGTTTCGCAATATTTTGCATTTTTTTCCAAATTTGCACAAACCAGACTCATGGTAATACTTACGACAAATTTAATCTAGCTAAGTCTGTTCGTCTGTCTGTTATAAACCGAAACGTCACAGAACATTTCACACGAAAATTTCTTAAATTTTCACCAAAGCTTGAGAAGCTATAATTTTGACATTTCGCAATATTTTTGCGATTTTTTTCCATATTTGCATAAACTTGACTTTTGGTAATACCCACTACAAATATCATCTAGCTAAGTCTGCTCGTATGTCATAAACCGATACGTCACAGATCATTTCAAACGAAAATTTCTTATATTTCCACCAAACTTTGACAAGTTATAATTTTGAGATTTCGCAATATTTTTGCGATTTTTTTCGAAATTTGGATAAATAAGACTTTTGGTAATATCCACGAAAAATTTCATCTAGCTAAGTTTGTTCGTTTGTCTGATATAAACCGAAGTGTCACTGAAGATTTCAAACGAAAATTTCTTAAATTTTTACCAAATTTTGACAATCTATAATTTTGACATTTAACAATATTGTTGTGATTTTTATCCAATGTTGCATAAACTAGTCTTTTGGTAATACCCACGACAAATTTCATCTAGCTAAGTCTGTTTGTCTGTCTGTTATAAACCGAAAGGTCACATAACATTTCAAACGCAAATTTCTTAAATTTCCATCAAACTTTGACCAAGCTATAGTTTTGACGTTTCGCAATATTTTTGCAGTTTTTTTAGAAATTTGCATAAACTAGACTTTTAGTAATACCCACGACCAATTTAATCTAGCTAAGTCTGTTCGTCTGTCTGTTATAAACCGAAACGTCACAGAACATTTCACACGTAAATTTCTTAAATTTTCACCAAAGCTTGAGAAGCTATAATTTTGACATTTCGCAATATTTTTGCGATTTTTTTCCATATTTGCATAAACTTGACTTTTGGTAATACCCACTACGCATATCATCTAGCTAAGTCTGCTCGTAAGTCATAAACCGATACGTCACAGATCATTTCAAACGAAAATTTCTTATATTTCCACCAAACTTTGACAAGTTATAATTCTGAGATTTCGCAATATTTTTGCGATTTTTTTCGAAATTTGGATAAATTAGACTTTTGGTAATATCCACGACAAATTTTATCTAGCTAAGTCTGTTCGTCTGTCTATTATAAACCGAAAGGTTACATAACATTTCAAACCCAAATTTCTTAAATTTCCATCAAATTTTGACCAAGCTATAGTTTTGACGTTTCGCAATATTTTTGCAGTTTTTTTCGAAATTTGCATAAACTAGACTTTTAGTAATACCCACGACCAATTTCATCTAGCTAAGTCTGTTCGTCTGTCATAAACCGAAACGTCTCAACACATTTCAAATGAATTTTATTTAATTTCCAGCAAATTTTGGCAAGTTATAGTTTTGACGTTTCGCAATATTTTTGCGGTTTCTTTCCAAATTTGCATAAACTAGACTTTTGTTAATACCCACGACAAATTTCATCTGGCTAAGTCTATTCTTCTCTCGGTTATAAACCGAAACGTCATAGAACATTTAAAACGGCAATTTCTTAAATTTCCACCAAACTTTGAAAAGCTATAATTTTGACGTTTCGCAATATTTTTGCATTTTTTTTCCAAATTTGCACAAACCAGACTCTTGGTAATACTTACGACAAATTTAATCTAGCTAAGTCTGTTCGTCTGTCTGTTATAAACCGAAACGTCACAGAACATTTCACACGAGAATTTCTTAAATTTTCACCAAAGCTTGAGAAGCTATAATTTTGACATTTGGCAATATTTTTGCAAATTTTTTCCATATTTGCATAAACTTGATTTTTGGTAATACCCACTACACATATCATCTAGCTAAGTCTGCTCGTATGTCATAAACCGATACGTCACTGATCATTTCAAACGAAAATTTCTTATATTTCCACCAAATTTTGACAAGTTATAATTTTGAGATTTCGCAATATTGTTGCGATTTTTTTCGAAATTTGAATAAATTATACTTTTGGTAATATCCAATACAAATTTCATCTAGCTAAGTCTGTTCGTCTGTCTGATATAAACCGAAGTGTCACTGAAGATTTCAAGCGAATATTTCTTAAATTTTTACCAAACTTTGACAATCTATAATTTTGATATTTAACCATATTGTTGTGATTTTTTTCCAATGTTGCATAAACTAGTCCTTTGGTAATACCCACGACAAATTTTATCTAGCTAAGTCTGTTCGTCTATCTGTTATAAACCGAAAGGTCACATAACATTTCAAACGCAAATTTCTTAAATTTCCATCAATCTTTGACCAAGCTATAGTTTTGACGTTTCACAATATTTTTGCAGTTTTTTTCGAAATTTGCATAAACTAGACTTTTAGTAATACCCACGACCAATTTCATCTAGCTAAGTCTGTTCGTCTGTCATAAACCAAAACGTCTCAAAACATTTCAAATTATTTTTTTTTAAATTTCCAGCTAATTTTGACAAGTTATAGTTTTGACGTTTCGCAATATTTTTGCGGTTTCTTTCCAAATTTGCATAAACTAGACTTTTGGTAATACCCACGACAAATTTCATCTGGCATAGTCTATTCTTCTGTCGGTTATAAACCGAAACGTCATAAAACATTTAAAACGACAATTTATTAAATTTCCACCAAACTTTGACAAGCTATAATTTTGACATTTCGCTGTATTTTTGCTATTTTTTTCGACATATGCATAAACTAGACTTTTTGTAATACCCAAGACAAATTTCATCTAGCTAAGTCTGTGCGTCTATCTTTTATAATCCGATACGTCACAGAACATTCCAAATAAAAATCTCTTAAATTTCCATCAAACTTTGACAAGCTATAGTTTTGACGTTTCGCAACATTTTTGCATTTTTTTTTTCAAATTTGCATAAACCAGACTCTTGGTAATACCCACGACAAATTTAATCTAGCTAAGTCTGTTCGTCTGTCTGTTATAAGCCGAAACGTCACAGAACATTTCACACGAAAATTTCTTAAATTTTCACCAAAGCTTGAGAAGCTATAACTTTGACATTTCGCAATATTTTTGCGATTTTTTTCCATATTTGCATAAACTTGACTTTTGGTAATACCCACTACACATATCATCTAGCTAAGCCTGCTCGTATGTCATAAACCGATACGTCACAGATCATTTCAAACGAAAATTTCTTATATTTCCACCAAACTTTGATACGTTATAATTTTGAGATTTCGCAATATTTTTGCGATTTTTTTCGAAATTTGGATAAATTAGACTTTTGGTAATATCCACGACAAATTTCATCTAGCTAAGTCTGCTCGTCTGTCTGATATAAACCGAAGTGTCACTGAAGATTTCAAACGAAAATTTCTTAAATTTTTACCAAACTTTGACAATCTATAGTTTTGACATTTAACAATATTGTTGTGATTTTTTTCCAATGTTGCATAAACTAGTCTTTTGGTAATACCCACGACAAATTTTATCTAGCTAAGTCTATTCGTCTGTCAGTTATAAACCGAAACGTCGTAGATCATTTCATACGAAAATTTCTTAAATTTCCACCAAAATTTGACAAGCTATAATTTTTACGTTTCGCAATTTTTTTTTCCAAAATAGCATAAACTAGACTTTTGGAAAAAAATGCAAAAATATTGCGAAACATCAAAACTATAGCTTGTCAGTGGCTCAGTGGTAGAATGCTCGCCTGCCCGACAAAACAAATAAAATTCACAAGACTAGTTAAGATTTTTTTGTAAGAAAGAGTTGAACAGACAAGACTAGTAAATATTGTGCCAATCCAATCTTCTACTACATTCGCCAAATTGGACATTGTTTATGCAAATCGGATTTATCTCCATAAATGATTTTAATTCGAAGAAATATTGATCCCCCGCCGCTGGATGTGCAGATTTAGTTCCATGTGCAACCCCTTGGCCTGGCTACTTAACTAGTTCCGGAGAGTTGCAGAGCCCGTTTTCGCCGTAATGAGAAACTGACCGCAGTAATCAATAAGCATCTTGGACGAGACGCAGCCTCGACCCCACCGAGTCCGCCGCTAATACCGAAACAATTATAATTACAATCCCTAATGAGATCAATTACGGCAATCCTGAACAAAGCGAAATTAATTTCGTTATCGAAATTATCAATTATAGGCAAATCCTTAGTGGTTTAGAAATAGTGAGATGATAAATGTGAAACTTTAGTAAGAATTAATTTCGTAAGTGTATTTATCATGGCTTTGGGTTGTAATAATTTAGGTAAGGCAGCGGTCATCTGTTTCCGTGTTCCCTAAGGATTGCGGGGATTTGCCGGCAGGAAATGGACGTATTAAATTTCGAATAGTTTTGCGTCACCTGCCAAGATGCCAGAGGCGGCACAAATGGCCTCAGATTATGCGATAAAATACGCGTCAGAATTTATTCGCCGATAAATCGTTTACAGCGAAGAAAATACGCTTTCTCGACGAAGTTTATTGTTTTAATTAGCACTTCCTAATCAGAAATGTTAGCTGGAAAACGTATTAAATTTCTAAAAAGGCTTTAAGGACATGCATGGCTTCCATCCTGATTTATAAAGAAATTAAATTATGCTGGTAATTAAGTATCTAGTGATTTTTGGATTTCATTTTCTTGTCAGCGTCGTAAAATTGAATGAACCGCGCTGATAGGTATCATAACTGTTATGGGTATTGTGGGAAACGTTTTCGCGTTTGCTATTTGTTATAAATATACTTACGTGCGGCTCGCAGACGGTTGTTAAATCAGCGAAACTGGGTTTATGTGTGTTCGATATGGGAGTAAACTACGTTTTATCCACTTAATTGAATAAGTAACTGTACTAAGATCCGAAGCCTTTAAGCACTTCTTCTACTTCCAAGGCGCTTTTATGATTTTTCAATTAAATTGAATTGTGTTGATTTATTGTTAGTTTTATCAGAACATGTGTTTGATTTACAAATGTAACAAATTTCTAGACGAAAGAAATAAATTTAACAAATTCCTTTGAGATAAAGCGACAATTTCCTCGGGATTCTGCTTAGAAATCTGCCATGCGTTCTCGAATTTGTAATTGCTCTCCACACCTGGCTTGTCCACCAAATGCGGCTTCATCTTAAACGACTGCATCAACCGAATCCTATCCCCAAATTCCCATCCAACTATTTCTTTAAACAATTCTTCCGCCGTAAAAATACCATCTTTGTAAAAAATTTAATAACATTATTGCAGTCCCTCATTAAAAAACCCGGCCAAGTGCGAGTTGTGACTCGCGCACCGAGGGTTCCGTACAAACTTGTAAGTAAGGTATCTTTTTTCTTGTGGAGGACGCAGCAAGCACATTCAGTTAACTTCTTAACAGATCACGACCATCTTAGTACCGCTGCAAGCATAACCTCAAGATATCGCTGTAGTACGATGAAATTCTACCCTATATTTTATTACCATACATCCCCCATTCACTATGAGTATTTAGGGGTTCTGGAACTTCACTATTTGTTTTTACTGCTCAATTTTGCCTGTATACCTATATACCCTGTATAAAGGTATACAGGGTATTTTTTTTAAATAACGCGAATATTTTTAAACTTATAAAAAGAAAACTTTAATTTAGAATTACACTTATTCACTAACTTATATTAAGATCTAACTATTTCTAGATCTAATATAAACTAATATATAAACTATTTCTAGATCTATTTCGATTCTCTTAACATTCAGTTGTTCAACTGACTGCTTTTGGGCAATTGACTACCGAAAAATATAGGGCGTACGTGATTTAAGTATATGTAGATTATAAAGAAAAAATAGACGAAATATAATATATATATACAGGATGTTACGTGACTTGAGTATGTCGCATGTCGGTTATAAACAAGCAAAATTTAGACATAATATATATCCTGTACATATTATGTATGACGTATTATTTATATATAATACATAATACATGTATTATGTATTATGACACCATCAAAACCCGCAAGCTCTAATATCTAGGCCACATCATGCGGAACGAGGACAGATACGCGCTATCACAAGCCATCATTCAAGGCAAGATACACTGAAAACGAAGACCTGGACGGAGGAGAATTTCATGGTTGCAGAATCTCAGGCCGTGGTACGGGAAGACTTCGAACGAGCTCTTCAGAATAGCAACCAATAAAGTGAAAATAGTCATGCTCATCGCAAACATCCGAAATCGGATATGCACATGAAGAAGAAGAATATTATGTATATAGAGCGTACGTGATGAAATGCATAACGAATATAAACAAAGAAAATTCAGAATAAACAGCTTGGTGCCGACACATACTTTATAACCTTCGGACCTAACCAAGAAGGACCTAACTGTATGCAACCACCTGACAATACCACGCATATAATAATACAATAACACATTAGTGTATTTTCATAGGTTTCTAATAGTAAATTCGCATTTTTCTTGTAATTAAACTACATATTTATGGTTTTCAGAATTTTCCCTTTACATGTGCTGTAAGACACCGCTTCTTGCCAAATTTCGTGATTCTAGTTCAACGGGAAGTACCCTATCGGTTTTGATTCCCTTGTGAAATCGCAAAATATGCGATATAAACAGTCATATCTTTTGACCGCGTTGACTTACAAGTTTGATTTTTTCACAGCTGAAAGAGACCGCAGACCCGAGTATTTGATACAAATTTCAACTTGTTACCTCTACGCGTTCCTGAGAAAAATGGTATTGACAGACAGACGGACAGACAGACAGACGGACAACAAAGTGATCCTATAAGGGTTCCGTTTTCGGTACGGAACCCTAAAAAGAGTAAGCGTTTTTATGACTTGGTTCAACGGATTGACTGACTTCAATGAAATAACAAATTTCATCAAGATACAAAATATTGTATATATGTATCAAACTCGCCTTTGTATATAAATGCTTCATAGCTTCGACAACCTGTTTAAGTAAAGCCATAATGTAATTAAACATAACAATAGTAATGTAATTAAACATAATAATAGTGTAAAAACATAACGTAAGCCATAATGTAATTCACATCTTCAGCAACCTTCAACTTTGGCGCGGGTCCATAAGTCCTTGCCAATGAAAGACATAACGAGAACGTGTTGTTTCAACGCAAAAACCTCAGGATAGGGAATCCCAGCCCTGCGAACTCTATTTAAATTGTACATTTCTTTCTCCGCCCACAGATGTACAATCTTCCTCGTGTTCTGTTTGCCGATGCGATCCTTAAACCGGCAATCATCCCTGATGTACTTATCCCTCTGCTTAAATTCCGACAATGTAGTCTTAAAGATCTTTATGACGACCTCTTTTGGTCGTGCGCTCTTCGAATGAAGGATCTGTATCTGCATACAACTGCTTCCTTGCCTATGCTAATTACACCGTTAACTTGTTCTAACAATTGGTTTTTGATCATTTTATGCAGCAAAAGTCTTGTGTATTCATCTAGACCGAATTCAGCTGTTGCATGGTCTTCTTTCTTGTCGTGCTTGCTCATGCTTTGAATGCATTTTTAAACTATTGAAAACTTTGTTTGATAGTTTCAGGTCGAAACCAGCTCCATCGCGAGATTCGAATTCTGGTGGAAAGGACATTAATTTACAAGCGTTCCTCCTTCCGCGTATTGTACCATCGTGCTTGGTCACCATATTCCCATCTTGCTTCTTGTACCCACCGTGGGGAATCGCCGCGAACTCTCGCAGCACAAAATCAAACCGAGCCCAGTCCTTCTTGTCCCTGATGTCTTCCACTTCCTTTTCTTCCGATTCACTCTCAAAATCAAAGTTGTTTGGGGCTCTTCGGTAATTAGAAAACGATATGGAAACCTTTGAGGCCCCATTGAACTTCTCCTCACTCCTCATCAAAATCCCGTCATATTCCTTATCAAACTGCTGTTGCAACATTCCCGCTATCTCTGCGTCTGTTTCTAAATCATCGTCCACCAACAGTTCCGCTGGAATCTCACTGGGAGGCTCAACGATAACAATTCAATTGCCGTGTCGAGATCCACGGCAAATCTACTGCGATCAGTTTACTATAATGCACATTATATTTACTCAAGGGCAATATTTAACTGTAAAGTTATGCTAGATTTTACATTAGGCAAAATCTAAACACGGTATAATCTCGATAATCCGACACAACCGCCGGATTATCAGAAAGAGTGGTGGGAGGGAAGAGCGCAAGCGGTTTCCAGACCGCCGGATTATTGAACGTGTAGTCCTATTAACCAACGGCCGAATTACCGAGATTATTCTGTAAATATTCTGAAAAAAGTCAAATTTATCTTGAATAGGTTCTGTAGTGGTACACGTAGTAGAATAATGTATCACTCACGGTTTGCAGAGGAATTTATTTACGTGGACTATATATATATATATATATGTATATATATATATATATATATATATATATATATATATATACATATATATATATATATATATATACAAATGTACAAGAGTTACAAACAGTTGTGAGGGAATGAGCTGGACTCTCTGAACTGGACTGGTCTGGTTGAACTGGCTGCTGGCTGAGTCTGGTTGACTGGGTTCACTGGCTGGACCGGTGTGAATGGGTCCACTGGCTGGACCGGTGTGAATGGGTCCACCGGCTGGACTGAACTGGACTCGTTGGTTGGTTGCACCTCACTGTTGAACTGAACTGGAGTCGACTTGCTGACTGTTTGCGCCTGACTGTATGAACTTTGTGGATCGAACTGTTGACTGGTTGCGCCTGACCGTGTTGATTGAACTGTCTGGATCAAACTCTCTTGTTTATTCGGGGCTCCAGGTATTTATATTATCTCCAGGTATACTGGTCCCTCATCTGGGGCTGATTATTTTTCTATTTTCGGCTATTTGTCGCTTTGGTGATTACCGATTCTCGAGAAAAACATCTTGTCGTAATTTCCTCGGGGATTACACCATTGACAATAAACTATTTTTGGAAATCTGTCCAAAAAAGGATTGGGTAATCACCGTAATGCCCTCGTAAAACAAAAAGTACAAATATTTCTTAATCTGCTCGAGGATTATACTACCGACCCTGATAAAATATTTTCGGAAATTGTTCGAAAATATTTGGGTAATTATTGTAATGCCCTCGAAATACTAAGAAATAAAAAACCGGCCAAGTGCGAGTTGTGACTCGCGCACCGAGGGTTCCGTTCAAACTTGGAAGTAAGGTATCTCTAGCAGGACCTAACTGTATGCAACCCATATGCTTCTGGTGCCTGACAATACCACGCAACACATTAGTGTATTTTTATAACTTTCTAATAGTAAATTCGCATTTTGCTTGTAATTAAACTACATATTTACGGTTTTCAGATTTTTCCCTTTACATGTGCTGTAAGACACCGCTTCTTGCCAAATTTTATGATTCTAGGTCAAAGGAAAGTATCCTATAGGTTTTGATTCCCTTGTGAAATCGCAAAATATGCGACATAAACGGTCATATCTTTTGATCGCGTTGACTTACAAGTTTAATTTTTTCACAGCTGAAAGAGCCCGCATACCCGAGTATTTGATACAAATTTTGACTTGTTACCTCTACGCGTTCCTGAGAAAAATGGTCTTGACAGACAGACAGACGGATGGACGGACAGACATACGGACAACAAAGTGATCCTATAAGGGTTCCGTATACGGTACGGAACCCTCAAAATGTAACGGCTCGTTGCCGCTACAGTTATTTTGGTCGATTCTATCTAGAGAATGTAAACGCTGCATATGTTCCATCCTATTAAATTTAATCGGTTTACTATCATTAGTTATAAAACATTTGATAGGATTATCAAAGTGGCAAAACGCTCAGCGTGATAAATATCTTCACATATTGTTTTGATTATTTCCAACATTTTTGTGAACCCACGCGAATTTAATTGGATTCGTTCGTTTTATTGCCGACGGCGTAATAGGTAAACGCGTCTTTTATTGTGTGTCAGTTTGGTGCGTATGTAATAGGACCTGAATGGGAATGATCGATGAGTCGGAAACCGCGCGTATCCCGTGATTAAATGCACAAACGGAATCCGATGATTAATGATTCGGTTAAAATGCGATTTTTATTTTTTTAATCGCTTTGACACAAATATTTCCACAATTTCCCATCGCAAACAAATATTTGATTGAATATGCTAAATAACTCAGCAAAGAAGATTCTTAAAACGAAGCAGCAATCTTGCTTAACAGCTCATAATCCAAGATAAAATAAAGGGAACAAGGTATGTTGGCAGACGTAGAATATCCTGGTTGAGGAATCTAAGAGATCGACGAGCCATCAATGTCAGACCACCAAAAGTTTGGTTAGGTTAGGTTAGTTCCACTTAGGTGAGGCACACAATAGAGCGCAGGAACCCTAGGTGTACTAATTGGGAACTCTACAAGGAGATCCTCAGACAGGAAGTATTCGGATGTATTTCTTCCAGGTATCCATTAATTCAGATTTATCAAAAATTATTATCTTGCTATCTGTATTATGTAATGTTCCTACTGTGTTTGGTTTGTAGGTCCCCGCTGTCTCTCTAATTTTTCTGTGCATGTTAAATGTGTCGTATTTCTGTTCTAAAACCTCTATTTCTTTACAGTGCTCTTTGTTCCAGTTTTCTTTCTTCTTTTCTCTTTTTTTCGCTTAGGTGTTCGTTTACAATTTCTTTGAAAGTTCTAAGGTTTTCTTCTACGTCGCCCATTTGTTCGAAAGTTTTACATTTTTCAATTATTAGTTTTAGAAATGGTGGTGACGACTTGTACTGCGACGTTTATAGATCTATTGTACCCCACCCTCCTCCACCAAGTGTTGGTGTACTTACCCATTTAGAGCGCCTCCTCTAATCCTGATTCCTTTGGGAATCTCAGGATCTGGGTGGGATTCAAGGCCTGCAGCTCCTCTGTGTTCAAGCAGTGAGACCCAAGATACATCTGTCTCTTGCGGAGTAATGCTCCGCAGTCTTTGAACAGATGTATGGGGGTTTCCTCTGCTGAGCCACAGAATCTGCATCCATCATCCTCCTCTAGGCCTAGGGCCTTGAGATGTTTCCTAAGTCTGCAGTGTCCCGTCAGGGTTCCTGTCAGAATTCTGAGCTTGTTCCTGCTTAGTTTCAGGCAAGCTTTAGTTCTCTTCTGGTTAAAAGATCCCAGCATCACTTTGGATTGCCTTAGCCCTGGAAGTTCTTTCCAGGATTTCATCCATTTTCCTCTTATTTCTTCATCTAAACTTTTGCGGATGGTGTTCACGCTCATACCGCAAAAGGGTTCCGGACCTATAAAGGGTCTACTGGATCCCTTGTTTGCTAGGTGATCGGCTTCTTCGTTTCCGTCTATACCAGTGTGTCCTGGTACCCAGTATAGCGTTGCTTTATTATCCCTGCCAAGCTTGTTCAGCTTCCTCACACAGTCCCATACCAGTTTGGATCTGTATGAGCTAATGGACTTGATGGCTGCTTGGCTATCTGACAGGATAGCAATTCGTTTTTTGCGGTAATTCCTGTCGAGGTTAAACTGTGCACATCTTTCGATTGCGTGTACCTCTGCTTGGAAGATACTTGGGGATGTTCCCATGGATTCGAAGTATCTGGTACGAGGTACAAACACTTCTGCACCAGTGCCTTCCTTTGTCTTCGAACCATCTGTATACCACTTGATGGCATTTTGCTCTAAGTGGTATGCTGAGGATTCGTCGCTCCAATCGGCTTTACTACTACACATTGCTGTGTAGTTTTTCTCGAAGTGGTATTTGCATACCATTTCGTCTTTTGGTACTTCCAGCCAGGGGATCTTGGCAGCGAGGTTGTTTCGGTCTCTGCTTCCGATTATTTTACCTCTGCCCATTCCTTCCTTGCTGAATCTTACGATCGCCGATCTGGTGGCGCTCTCCACCACAAGGTGCAGCGGAGTCAGATCCAGCAGCAGCTCCAATGCTGCTGTCGGACACGACCCCATCGCCCCCGTGATGCAGACACACGCCAGTCTTTGAATCTTCTCAAGCTGTTTCCCAGCTTGATTCTACTTCCCCACGCAACTACCCCATAAGTGATTGCAGGTCTCACTATCATGGTGTACATCCATCGCAGGATAGTGGGGTTACAACCCTACGTTTTTCCTGCCAGATTTCTGCACACCATTAGGGCGCGTTTGGCTTTACCTACCACTGCCTCAGCGTGTCTATTCCATAGGAGTTTGCTATCTAGTGTGATACCCAGATACCTTATCTCCTGTTGGTATTCTACTGCCTTCCCATCTATGAGTATGGGATGTAGGCAGTTTAGTTTTCTCCTTCTAATAAATGGTATCACCGTGGTTTTGCTCGGGTTGAGTTTCAGTCCCACTGTTTGACACCATCTACTAGTTACGTTGAGGCCTCTCTGAACAATTTCACAGAGCGTTCCCTCAAATTTCCCTCTAGCCATTATGACTATGTCATCGGCGTAACCTTGACATTTGATGTCTAGGTCGTTTAGCCTAACCAGTAGTTCATCAACTACCAGGCTCCACATTATCGGTGATAGTACACCTCCCTGTGGGCACCCTCGAGTTGTGGAGATCTTAATGGTGTCTTTTACCACTTGTGTCTTCGCCGTTCTAGTTCTCACCATTTCTCCTATCCACTTTGAGATAGTGCTGTCGATATTCCTTCTTTCGAGGGCCGCCCTGACAGCCTCGTGTGAGGTGTTGTCAAAAGCTCCCTCTATATCCAAGAAGGCACATATCGCCACTTCCTTTGTCTCTAGTGCTGCTTCTATTTCGTTTGTCAGCTGATACAGAGCGGTTTCTGTGGACTTCCCTGCTCTGTAAGTAGGCTGACTCCTGTGTAGTGGTGTACCTACCAGCACTATAGTCCTAAGGTAATTATCAATCACCTTCTCCATTGTCTTTAACATAAAAGATTTCATAGTTACGTTTGATAATAAGTTCTTCACTAGCGCTTGAATGTTCCATAAGTAGGGAAAGATGATGCGTTCTAAATCCTCCACCTCCACAGTCATGCGCATGCGCGATGACCTTTGACCCCCTAACCTGACCTTGACCTTGACCCCTAACCTTGACCTTGGATTTCCGGTTTAGACTTCCGGTTTCGACTTACTGTTTCCGGTTTCGACTTCCGGTTTCGACTTCCGGCCGCCATTTTCGGAACTTCCAGATGCGCGGGAAAATTAAAAAAAATAGACGCGAGGCGGGGAAATTCAAAATTAGATCCTGTTGAGACAAATGAATTGTGAAGTTGGTTGCATACATCAACGGGACTAAATACGTGAGACTAGACCGACAAGGCTAGATCCATGGGACTACATACATGAGACTAGATAGATGGGACTAAATACATGAGACTAGATAGACGGGGCTAGATACATAGGGCTAGATACATGGGGCTAGATAGACGAGGCTAGATACATGATTCTAAATTCACATTTTGTAACCAGATAACACATTTTGTAACCAGATAACTAAGAATCCGTAGATTGGTATCACCCCTTAACCTATTTTTATAATCAAATAACCAAGGGTCCGTTTAGGTTGGTATCACCCCTTAATCACACTCAATATCAGAGAAGTTTATTAGACTATACAGACAAGACTAGGCGGACAAGACTAGACGGACTAGACTAAACCATTTTTCAACCATTTGAAGAGAAAAATCAAATCTGGTGTCAGAACGGCTTTAGCATGTACCCTAAGGGAGATACCGCCCGACCGCCTACCCCTCAGTAGATGACGTCATCCGCCGCGGCAGATATTGCTAAACTAATTATCTCGATGCTAATTGGTTGATTAACTAATAAATAATTGCATTTGGCCTTTTCCCCCTATTTATATGTAATGGACAAGACTAGACAGACGAGACTAGTTAGATGAAGCTAGACAGATGGGGGCTAAATACATGAGATTAGACAGACCAAGCTAAATACATGCAACTAGATAAGACTGAACTAAAATATATAAGGGATTGTTTTTACAATCCGTAAAAACCCCACGTTAAAGAGGGTGTGAGGTCTATTTTAAGTCAGCTTTCATCAGCTTTAATCCCATTGGGTTAGTTGTGTTAGCATTAGGTTAGGTTAGCATTAGGTTAGGCTACGTGGGGTTAGGCATGAAGCGCGCTTTATTCCTAACCTCACGTATAAAAATAGAGGGAAAAGGCCAAATGCAATTATTTATTAGTTAATCAACCAATTAGCATCGAGATAATTAGTTTAGCAATATCTGCCGCGGCGGATGACGTCATCTACTAAGGGGTAGGCGGTCGGGCGGTATCTCCCTTAGGGTACATGCTAGAGCCGTTCTGACACCAGATTTGATTTTTCTCATCAAATGGTTGAAAAATGATTTAGTCTAGTCCGTCTAGTCTTGTCCGCCTAGTCTTGTCTGTATAGTCTAATAAACTTCTCTGATATTGAGTGTGATTAAGGGGTGATACCAACCTAAACGGACCCTTGGTTATTTGATTATAAAAATAGGTTAAGGGGTGATACCAACCTACGGATTCTTAGTTATCTGGTTACAAAATGTGTTATCTGGTTACAAAATGTGAATTTAGAATCATGTATCTAGCCCCATGTATCTAGCCCTATGTATCTAGCCCCGTCTATCTAGTCTCATGTATTTAGCCCCGTCTATCTAGTCTCATTATTTAGCTTCGTCTGTCCGGCCCCATATATCTAGTTTCATGTATCTAGTCCCGTCTATCTAGTCTCATGTATTTAGTCCCATCTATCTAGTCTCATGTATTTAGTCCCATGGATCTAGCCTTGTCGGTCTAATCTCACGTATTTAGTTCCGTTGATGTATGCAACCAACTTCACAATTCATTTGTCTCAACAGGATCTAATTTTGAATTTCCCCGCCTCGCGTCTATTTTTTGAATTTTCCCGCGCATCTGGGAGTTCCGAAAATGGCGGCCGGAAGTCGAAACCGGAAACCGGAAGTCGAAAGCGGAAACAGTAAGTCGAAACCGGAAGTCGAAACCGGAAGTTCCAAGGTCAAGGTTAGGGGTCAAGGTTAGGTTAGGGGTCAAAGGTCATCGCGCATGCGCATGACTGTGGAGGTAGAGGATTTAGAACGCATCATCTTTCCCTACTTCCATAGCTTGAACCGAAAACCCCTCGTATGCTGCGCAATTGGCCCACAACTCTCCCAAAGATTCTCTTATAATGAAATTAAACATATCTGAAGTTGTTTAGTTAAAAGTGAGTTTAGTTAAAATTTTAGTTTTAGGTCAAATCCATTCAATTTCAAAAATAAAATATAATAAATACATACTTGAAGATATTGTTGTTTAAATTATAAAATAATAAAAATAAATAAATAAATTCTTTACGAAGAGAGAATTATAAATGTAGATATATATATATATATATATATATATATATATATATATATATAAATATATTTATTTATTTATTTATTTATCAAAATACGAAACTAGACTAAAATGTAAGAATGGTGTACAAGTACTTCTGCGTATTTACTGCTCTTTCGTTTTATTTTAGTACAAATAAATCCACAATATAATAGTTTCAATAACCATAGAAAAAGAAAAGTATTTTCCGCTTGAAGAAAAAAATAAAATAAATAAAAACCGACTTTCGGGTTTCGAAAAAAACCCGGTTTTACGGTTTCGTAAATTATAACAGAAAAGCCGGGTTCGGTTTTAACCGGTTTGGATGTCATAATTGAAATCTAATTGTGCCCGTAAATCTGCTCGTGCTGAAAGTCCTAAACATTTATTTTAACCAACTAGCCTTGTATTAATTGCACAAATCTGCATTTTATGAAGCGCCGATATAAAGGATAATTACTGCGATAATCAGTCGTCCCGGTTGCATTCTGCGAGTGCATTTGATTGAATTATAAGTGGTCCATTAGGCACACGCATACCTGGAAATTAATGCCCTACGGAACGGACCCGATAATACTCGCCGCAGTGAAATCTTAACGAGATCCATTCAATCTATGTTCTTTAATACTGACAACTACGTCGCTTTAGGTGACTCATTATCCTTGTAATAAACTGACCAGTCCATTTGAACACACTTTAAGACCAAACCAAAATTTTAAAACTTTCTTGAATTATTTGCAATAGATAACGGTTTGATTCGGTAACAATACGCGAGAGTGTTGGTTGCAATATATAGTTTGTAGTGTATAGAGGTAGTGTAAGTATCGGTTTTCTGATTAAGTAACCCTGATATCGCAGCCGGAGATAGGTAAGCGGTGGTTATGTGCGGCTACCACTGGCAAAGTGTAATAAATAACCACCCGTTACGTCGGCGAATATAACGATATGCTAATCTCTGGCTGCACTCTCGCCGGTGTATCGGTAACTTTCATTAAGTTAATTGTTATACGCGAATTGTCGATATCGAGAGATAATGTTATTCGCTGTAATTATGAAGTTTGCGCAAAAATCCGCATAATTCGCAAAAATTAATGTTGACATTTTGCGAGAATTCACAGTTACACAATCCGTTTGAATCGTTTCCTTATATCCAAAACATATCTACAATAAGCAAAAGACCAAACAAAGTGTAGACAAAAACTCACATTTCCATTGTTAGAGTGTTATTGTCTTATAAATGTTGGAATTAGTTTAATGTTGTTATTGTTTTGTAAGTGATGAAGTTAGTTGTAATTGCATCGAATACAGTTTGTGAAAAATATCGCGGAGTAAAAGTCAACGTTCGCTGTGCTGGAGAAGACGGTGATGACATGATTGATGTTGCAGCCGAGCCAATAGCAAATTATCACAGATGTAAATTAAAGCTAAATAGCACCTACGGTCGAGCATATGTGCGTGTAATGCACCACAACAATATTAACGGACTATAAAAGGCATAAATACTTGCATGAATCTATGTACATAATGTTAATATTAAATTAAGATAATGTGTTGAGGTTTTTCTTCTGAAGATTTTCTTCTGAGACAAGGGAACAAGGTGGTTTTAGGTTGTTGAAAATTGTGCACTTTTTTTGCATTTTCTGACTTCATGCATACTAAATTGCATACTGATTTATATTAGCGTAATCTGTGTAAAATTCTGCGTCTTTTGATATATAATATGTAAAAATCGGAGATGTGTCGAAAATCGCGATTTTTTTTCAAAGCATCTCGAATTTTGACATGTCATGGATATTGACATATAATACATCAAAAGACGGGAAATGTCGACTAGAACAAACAATTGATAATATTTCCAAATTTCCAATATAATAATCCCTTTTTTGGGATTTTCTGACTTATTGCACAATAAATTGCATACTGATTTATATTGGCGTAATCTGTGTAAAATTCTGCGTCTTTTGATATATAATATGTAAAAATCGGAGATGTGTCGAAAATCGCGATTTTTTTTTCAAAGCATCTCGAATTTTGACATGTCATGGATATTGACATATAATACATCAAAAGACGGGAAATGTCGACTAGAACAAACAATTGATAATATTTCCAAATTTCCAATATAATAATCCCTTTTTTGGGATTTTCTGACTTATTGCACAATAAATTGCATACTGATTTATATTAGCGTAATCTGTGTAAAATTCTGCGTCTTTTGATATATAATATGTAAAAATCGGAGATGTGTCGAAAATCGCGATTTTTTTTCAAAGCATCTCGAATTTTGACATGTCATGGATATTGACATATAATACATCAAAAGACGGGAAATGTCGACTAGAACAAACAATTGATAATATTTCCAAATTTCCAATATAATAATCCCTTTTTTGGGATTTTCTGACTTATTGCACAATAAATTGCATACTGATTTATATTGGCGTAATCTGTGCAAAATTCTGCGTCTTTTGATATATAATATGTAAAAATCGGAGAGGTGTCGAAAATCGCGATTTTTTTTTTAAAGCATCGCGAATTTTGACATGTCATGGATATTGACACACAATACATCAAAATACGCGAAATGTCGTCTAGAACAAACAATTGATAATATATTTCTGTTTTGTTGAAACGTAAGTCTGGAATTGGGATTATAATGCTCGAAAAATGACAAACTTTTGGTTTTTTGCCCGAAACTTTTTCGGGAAAAAAAATGTAGTAGGTCCGATTCTACTAGAGACAAAACAATACATTCGCGAATAAACGCGCGAATTCGCGCGTATGTGGTCTTGATTTATCTGCTGCTTCGCGATGAGCAACCTAATCTAACCTGGGTTAAGCCAACGCTCCTTGCCACATTATCCTATTTTGGATCGAGAGTTCACGCTGTCTTGAATTTTTAGATTTTTGCCCGAAACTTTTTCGAAAATATTCTAAATGAAATGGAGACTAACACTATGTATGATACTTATAACTACTTGTAGTATGTCCGATGCTACTAGAGAAAAAACAATCAATTGATCGCTTGCAAAGTGTGAAATGTACTTGTAGCTACACGGAGAATGAACCTATCAAATGTTCTATAAATCGATTCGATTAATTTTTGAGAGACTCGAAACTTTAATCTCGATTTTCACGAGCCCGCGGGCCAGATCCACTCTTCAACTTAGTAGAGATAGATGGTTCCTTTTCGCCCAGCCTCCCCCTCCTTCCCTCCACCCCCCTCCCGACCTTGACACTTCCGGTTTCGACTTCCAGTTTCCGGTTTCGACTTCCGGCTTCCAGTTTAAACTACCGGCTTCCTGTCCGAGCGCGCGGGAAAATTCAAAAATGCGGGGGCGGATTCAAAATTCGAGGTAGAAGAGGCATTCTGGCGCCACCTCCCCACCTTCCCACCTCCGGCCTTGGAAACATCGCGCACAATCAGCTTTAAACAGCTTTCAATCAGCTTTAAACAGCTTTCAATCAGCTTTAAACAGCTTTAAACAGCTTTCAATCAGCTTTAAACAGCTTTCAATCAGCTTTAAACAGCTTTCAATCAGCTTTAAACAGCTTTAAACAGCTTTCAATCCGCTTTAAATAGCTTTCAATCAGCTTTAAACAGCTTTCAATCAGCTTTAAACAGCTTTCAATCAGCTTTAAACAGCTTTCAATCAGCTTTAAACAGCTTTCAATCAGCTTTAAACAGCTTTCAATCAGCTTTAAACAGCTTTCAATCAGCTTTAAACAGCTTTAAACAGCTTTCAATCAGCTTTAAACAGCTTTCAATCAGCTTTAAACAGCCTTCAATCAGCTTTAAATAGCTTTCAATCAGCTTTAAACAGCTTTCAATCAGCTTTAAACACCTTTCAATCAGCTTTAAACAGCTTTCAATCAGCTTTAAACAGCTTTCAATCAGCTTTAAACAGCTTTCAATCAGCTTTAAACAGCTTCCAGTCAGCTTTAAACAGCATTAAATCAGCATTAAACAGTTTTAAACAGCGTCCGCGCGATGTTTCCAAGGCCGGGGGTGGGAAGGTGGGAAGGTGGCTCCAGAATGCCTCTTGTACCTCTAATTTTGAATCCGCCCCCGCATTTTTTAATTTTCCCGCGCGCTCGGACCGGAAGCCGGAAGTCGAAACCGGAAGTCGAAACCGGAGGTCGAAACCTGAAGTCGAAGCCGGAAGTCGAAACCGGAAGTCGAAACCGGAAGTGTCAAGGTCGGGAGGCAGAGGGCCTCAATTTTAAACCAACGCTCGTTGCCACATTATCCTAGTTTGAATCGTGAGTTCACGCTGTCGCGCGTTAGATAACCAGGGTTAAACCAACGCTCCTTGCCACATTATCCTATTTTGGATCGAGAGTTCAAGCTATCGCGCATATGTGGTCTTGATTTATCTGCTGCTTCGCGGTGTGCAACCTAATCTAACCTGGGTTAAACCAACGCTCCTTGCCACATTATCCTAGTTTGGATCGAGAGTTCACGCTGCCGCGCGTTAATTAACCTGGGTTAAACCAACGCTCTTTGCCACAGTATCCTATTTTGGATCGAGATTTCACGCTGTCGCGCGTATGTGGTGTGCAACCTAATTTAACCTGGGTTAAACCAACGGTCTTTGCCACATTATCCTATTTTGTTGTAAAAGAAGTAAAAGTAGCAATGCCCAAATGATTTCATACGCACGCATTTCATCGCCAGGCAAAAGATTTGACCAGAAATTTACGATTCGTTGCGTCAATTTTTAAGACAACAAAAAACACGAATATTTATTGAACCAAACAACGTAGAAACTTGATTTTTGCTTACCAACATAACCAAAACTAACCTAACCTAAACTAACCTAACATAAACTAACCTAAACTATGCTAACCTAAAGTAACCTAACCTAACCTAATCTAATCTAACCTTGGTTAAACCAACGCTCCTTGCCACATTATCAAGCTGTCGAGCGTATGTTGTCTTGATTTATCTGTTGCTTCGCGGTGTGCAACCTAACCTAACCTGGGTTAAATCAACGCTCCTTGCCACATTATCCTATTTTGTTGTAAAAGAAGTAAAAGTAGCAATGCCCAAATGATTGCATACGCACATTTTTCGTCGCCAGACAAAAAATTTGACCAGAAATTTACGATCCGTTGCGTCAAATATGTCAATTTTTAGGACAACAAAAACACGAATATTTATTGAACCAGACAACGTAGAAACTTGATTTTTGCTATCCGGTCTTAGTTAAACAGTGCCAAATACGATTAACAACTGTTACACCAGGTAAAAAATCCTCAACCCCAAATTTCAAAGAGACCCGTATTCTTAATATTACCCTAAAATATATTATATAATATAATAAATATTACCCATAAAACAGTTTATTTCAGTGTCAATTAAAGTGTCAACCTCATTCAGTGTCAACCTAAACTAACCTAACCTAATCTAACCTTAGTTAAACCAACGCTCCTTGCCACATTATCCAATTTAGGATCGCGAGTTCGCGCTGTCGCGCGTATGTTTGATATGTCTGATTTATCTGTTGCTTCGCGGTGTGCAACCTAATCTAAGTTGGGTTAAACCAACGGTCCTTGCCACATTATCCTATTTTGTTGTAAAAGAAGTAAAAGTAGCAATGCCCAAATGATTGCATTTGCACACTTTTCTTCACCAGATACAAAAGATAAAAGATTTCAAACATGTCAATTTTTATTACAACAAAAACATGAATATTTATTGAACCAAACAACGTAGAAGCTTCATTTTTGCTACCCGGTCTTAGTTAAATAGTGCCACAGACGATTAACAACAGTTACACTAGGTAAAAAATCTCAACCCTAGGTTTCAAAGAGACCCGTATTCTTAATATTGCCCTAAATTTTAAACAGTTAATTCAGTGTCAATTGATTTAAAAATTGTAAGAAAAACTCTAATACTGACAATTAAAATTTTTAAATAGAAAACCTCTTAAAACGACAAAATTCAAATTTTAATTCCGCTGGGAACAATTTCGATACTCGTCACCACCGAAAGTTTTGCTCGCTCAAGCACCGCCTCGAGCTTTTTAATTAACAAAAACTAAAAATGAAATGGCGAACGTGTGTGTGAAAAACTCAACACCCAAGCAATTCGTTCAGTCCCAGCGAAAAGGCCTTGAGCAAAATATTAACTAAAACCCACCCACGCACGCCGTGCGTTCCTAATTGAAGAATTCAATTAAATGATTCATGCGACAAAACCTTTCCAATTATCATCACAAAAAGAAATCCATCGACTTGGAGATAAAGTCGCCCTCATACGATCAATATAATTGCTTCAAAACAGTATTTTTTTATCATTTGTTGATCAATAAGATTGACGTCAATTAAATTGAGACAAACCAAATTAATTTGAGTCACATGCTAAAGATTTTTCTCGAACATTTACAAGAAACTGAATATTTGATGTCGTAAGTTAAGATCTGGGGGAGGAAAGAAATATGTATTGTTGCAGAATATTATGCAAGGATAGATACAGGGAAAAAGAAGCAGAGGTAGAAGACGCATTTCCTGGTTAAATAACCTAAGAAATTGGTTCAATGTAGTTCCGTTGAGTTGTTTAGAGCTGCAACATCAAAAGTGAGAATAACTATCATGATAGCCAACCTTCTAAGAGGAGATGGCACTTGAAGAAGAAAAAATAATATTTAGCAGATACACAGTTTGGCTTTAGAAAGGTAAGTCAAGCCTTGTTTGCCTACAACGTCTTGATGCAGCGGTATCTGGATGTCCATCAAAAAGTATCTACTTCTTAGGACCCCGTCTCTCATCGAAGGTTAGGGATCCAACTGGTTATAATGGTGTGGCCGCACCGCTGAAAATCTCTATAGATTCGTCCGAACCATCGACGCAGATCCTTTAGCTACTAGTTCTGCCGTATGCCCACAGATCGTTTACCCTCGTTCTTCTCATCGATGACGAGTCGAAGGATCTCGTAACGCTTTCCTCTCAATAGATCCGTCCGAACCATCGACGCAGATCCTTAAGCCAAGAGTTCTGCCTTATGCCCACAGATCGTTTACCCTCGAACTTCTCCTCGACGACGACTTGAAGGATCTCGTAACGCTTTCCCCTCAACAACGTGTCCGATGCATTGGAGCTTTCGTTCCTTGACGGGTTTCATCAGCTTTTTGCCGTTACTTATTCTCCTCAGTTTTTTTTTTAATCCGTAGCCGGCGATTGAGGAGAGGGTCGCCCTCGCAACCAATACAAGATTTCTTGCTTCATTCAAGATACTTTTCCACTCTTGCCGATCGATTGCGATGTCCTAGGCGTGATGGGTATCCAGTCTTTGGTATCTCAGATCTTCTTCCACTTGTTTCAACCATGTCCCTTTCACGCGTTTCTTTGTAATCTCCAGTCTGGCGGTCGCTCCGGCTAAAGGAGTTTGCGCGGAAGCCGGGTACCATTCATCCGGCAGACGTGGCCAAACTAACGTGGTCTTCGTTTTTATAAGTAGGGAAAGGTCCAATGTTCTGGACCCACCTCCTACTCGATCAGTCTCCTTGACCTTTCACACCCCCACGCGTGAGGTAACATAGACCCCGCGCCAAAGAGGGTGTGAGGTGTATGTAGCCCCACGCTAAACAGGGTGTGAGGTCTATGTTATCCCACGCTAAACCGGGTGTGAGGTCTATGTTACCCCACGCAACAGGGAAACCGGAAACTGGAAGTCGAAACCGGAAACAGGAAGAGACCAAGGCCAAGACCAAGGAGGCTGATCGAGGAGGAGGTGGGTCCAGAACATAGGAGCTTTCCCTGCTTTAGTATTTCTTTTTCGATCGGTGTCTGTTGATCGCAGCTTTTTCTAATGGTATCGTGACGAAACCGCCACCCGTATAATCTTCCACTGTTAAGCAATTGCACGTAGGAGACACAAGCTTGATATTACAGCTGAGAGAGTCCCCGTGAAAAACATGGCACATAGAATCATTTCCTTGGTAGATTCAAGAAGATCGTAACTGAACAAATATTGAAGCAATTATATTGATGTCAATAATATTGAAGTCAATAATATTAAAGCAATTACATTGACGTCTTTCCTTGGTGATTGCAAGATCGTAACTGAACAATCTTCAATATTCTTTCTTTCAAAATTTGTAGTGTGAAGCAAATGCCCAACTGACCGTGTGCGGGCCGCTTAAGATTAGTCTGTTGTGTATGTTATATTGAGTAGTTAAATGCATTTCGTATATAAAAATTCGTGGAAGAGAAACTGTATTATATAAGCAAATAAATAAAATAAAGAAGCGAAGATATGTAAATTTGTGTGTGTGGTCTGAAAACGTAGATACAAATCTTACATACAGCAAGGCTATACAAAATCCAAAAAGTGGACACATTGAAAGGTGCTGTGCGAAGGCACCGATAAATATTTCAGCCAAGAACGTAAAAAAAAACCGTCCAATTTGCATTTTAGGGTCAAACGACACGACACAGACAATAATACGTAAAAGTGATCTGCCTGCCCTTTTACTTAGATCCTTATCACAGGAAAATATAAAAATATTTTTCCGAAAAAAAAAACGCGCGTTTGTATCGAGTCCGATACGTATCGCACTTGTTAGACATGCACAGTCATCCGGCATTGAATTGTAAATTACTGTAACAATAAATGCGCCGCACAAGTTGTCTGAATATTTAAGCTCGTTAATATTCCATTCTTATATTTGTACAATCGCGGCGTGGAAAAATGCGTTAAACTCGTTTTCTCGCGTTAATTATCGAAAAGAGATTCGTTCGAAGCGAACTCCGATATCATCAAAGCGCTGCATTGTCCTGCACACTATTTAGGTCATGTTTTAAGTAATTACCCCTATAATTACTAGACCGGTTACGCCTTTGTAATTAAAGCTTTTATTTCGTAATAGACTTATTTCTACGTCATTCTTTCATTAGTTTTTTTTCGTTTCACTTCAATATATTTAACGCTTAAGAATAAACAAAATATGAAATATTAAATCAGAATATAGTTTCACAACTTCCATTTCTATTTGGACCAACGTCCAGAACATTCTTAATAGTCCAATTTTATTATTTTGTAAACAGCATTAATTATTGCCCTACAGTCTCTTGGATTATTAGTAATCTAGGAATATAAGCTAACAATAAATGGAAAAAATGTAAGTGAAATCCTCGCAGGATTCTCATGGCTATTAAAGCATACTGCGAGTAAAATAGTGTCTGGTAGTAGAGTGGCTGACGTGAGTCTGAAGGATCATCGGACAAGCGGCGAAGTGACGCCTGAAGCCTCTCATTTTTTAATGCTCCAGTAACAATAAATTCACTCCGTCTGACGTTCCAAAACAATTTATTTCATTTAACAAATCCACTCACAACTCGCTATATGACTTTTTTGCATAAAACAATTCGTTAATATTTACATTGTTTGTCTAGTCATGTCTGTTTAGACTTGTCCGTCTTGGCTTGTCTGAGAAGTCTTGTCTGTCTAGTCTTGTATGTCTAGTCTTGTCTGTCTAGTCTTGTCTGTCTAGTCTTGTCTGTCTAGTCTTTTCTGTCTAGTCGTGTCTGTCTAGTCTTGTCTGTCTAGTCTTGTCTGTCTAGTCTTGTCTGTCTAGTCTTGTCTGTCTAGTCTTTTCTGTCTAGTCGTGTCTGTCTAGTCTTGTCTGTCTAGTCTTGTCTGTCTAGTCTTGTCTGTCTAGTCTTGTCTGTCTAGTCTTGTCTGTCTAGTCTTGTCTGTCTAGTCTTGTCTGTCTAGTCTTGTCTGTCTAGTCTTGTCTGTCTAGTCTTGTCTGTCTAGTCTTGTCTGTCTAGTCTTGTCTGTCTAGTCTTGTCTGTCTAGTCTTGTCTGTCTAGTCTTGTCTGTCTAGTCTTGTCTGTCTAGTCTTGTCTGTCTAGTCTGTCTAGTCTTGTCTGTCTAGTCTTGTCTGTCTAGTCTTGTCTGTCTAGTCTTGTCTGTCTAGTCTTGTCTGTCTAGTCTTGTCTGTCTAGTCTTGTCTGTCTAGTCTTGTCTGTCTAGTCTTGTCTGTCTAGTCTTGTCTGTCTAGTCTTGTCTGTCTAGTCTTGTCTGTCTAGTCTTGTCTGTCTAGTCTTGTCTGTCTAGTCTTGTCTGTCTAGTCTTGTCTGTCTAGTCTTGTCTGTCTAGTCTTGTCTGTCTAGTCTTGTCTGTCTAGTCTTGTCTGTCTAGTCTTGTCTGTCTAGTCTTGTCTGTCTAGTCTTGTCTGTCTAGTCTTGTCTGTCTAGTCTTGTCTGTCTAGTCTTGTCTGTCTAGTCTTGTCTGTCTAGTCTTGTCTGTCTAGTCTTGTCTGTCTAGTCTTGTCTGTCTAGTCTTGTCTGTCTAGTCTTGTCTGTCTAGTCTTGTCTGTCTAGTCTTGTCTGTCTAGTCTTGTCTGTCTAGTCTTGTCTGTCTAGTCTTGTCTGTCTAGTCTTGTCTGTCTAGTCTTGTCTGTCTAGTCTTGTCTGTCTAGTCTTGTCTGTCTAGTCTTGTCTGTCTAGTCTTGTCTGTCTAGTCTTGTCTGTCTAGTCTTGTCTGTCTAGTCTTGTCTGTCTAGTCTTGTCTGTCTAGTCTTGTCTGTCTAGTCTTGTCTGTCTAGTCTTGTCTGTCTAGTCTTGTCTGTCTAGTCTTGTCTGTCTAGTCTTGTCTGTCTAGTCTTGTCTGTCTAGTCTTGTCTGTCTAGTCTTGTCTGTCTAGTCTTGTCTGTCTAGTCTTGTCTGTCTAGTCTTGTCTGTCTAGTCTTGTCTGTCTAGTCTTGTCTGTTTAGTCTTGTCTGTCTAGTCTTGTCTGTCTAGTCTTGTCTGTCTAGTCTTGTCTGTCTAGTCTTGTCTGTCTAGTCTTGTCTGTCTAGTCTTGTCTGTCTAGTCTTGTCTGTTTAGTCTTGTCTGTCTAGTCTTGTCTGTCTAGTCTCGTCTGTCTAGTCTTGTCTGTCTAGTCTTGTCTGTCTAGTCTTGTCTGTCTAGTCTTGTCTGTCTAGTCTTGTCTGTCTAGTCTTGTCTGTCTAGTCTTGTCTGTCTAGTCTTGTCTGTCTAGTCTTGTCTGTCTAGTCTTGTCTGTCTAGTCTTGTCTGTCTAGTCTTGTCTGTCTAGTCTTGTCTGTCTAGTCTTGTCTGTCTAGTCTTGTCTGTCTAGTCTTGTCTGTCTAGTCTTGTCTGTCTAGTCTTGTCTGTCTAGTCTTGTCTGTCTAGTCTTGTCTGTCTAGTCTTGTCTGTCTAGTCTTGTCTGTCTAGTCTTGTCTGTCTAGTCTTGTCTGTCTAGTCTTGTCTGTCTAGTCTTGTCTGTCTAGTCTTGTCTGTCTAGTCTTGTCTGTCTAGTCTTGTCTGTCTAGTCTTGTCTGTCTAGTCTTGTCTGTCTAGTCTTGTCTGTCTAGTCTTGTCTGTCTAGTCTTGTCTGTCTAGTCTTGTCTGTCTAGTCTTGTCTGTCTAGTCTTGTCTGTCTATACTTGTCTGTCTAGTCTTGTCTGTCTAGTCTTGTCTGTCTAGTCTTGTCTGTCTATACTTGTCTGTCTAGTCTTGTCTGTCTAGTCTTGTCTGTCTAGTCTTGTCTGTCTAGTCTTGTCTGTCTAGTCTTGTCTGTCTAGTCTTGTCTGTCTAGTCTTGTCTGTCTAGTCTTGTCTGTCTAGTCTTGTCTGTCTAGTCTTGTCTGTCTAGTCTTGTCTGTCTAGTCTTGTCTGTCTAGTCTTGTCTGTCTAGTCTTGTCTGTCTAGTCTTGTCTGTCTAGTCTTGTCTGTCTAGTCTTGTCTGTCTAGTCTTGTCTGTCTAGTCTTGTCTGTCTAGTCTGTCTAGTCTTGTCTGTCTAGTCTTGTCTGTCTAGTCTTGTCTGTCTAGTCTTGTCTGTCTAGTCTTGTCTGTCTAGTCTTGTCTGTCTAGTCTTGTCTGTCTAGTCTTGTCTGTCTAGTCTTGTCTGTCTAGTCTTGTCTGTCTAGTCTTGTCTGTCTAGTCTTGTCTGTCTAGTCTTGTCTGTCTAGTCTTGTCTGTCTAGTCTTGTCTGTCTAGTCTTGTCTGTCTGTCCTCCTCGGTGGTGTAGTTGACAACATACCCGCCTTTCAATGCGGGAGACCCGGGTTCGAATCCTGGTCGGGGAGGCGACAACTAGGGCGGTTTTCATTAACCGTCCGGGCTGCCCACCCTGAATGAATGCAATATATGCGATACCGGGGTGACGCATACTAAAAGCCAAGGTGGAATAGGGGATTTGGTGAGTCTTGTCTGTCTAGTCTTGTCCGTCTAGTCAAATCAAATCAAATAAATTTATTTCATTAATTAAGTTATACAAAAAACATCATTACAGTCTCTAGCGCTACCCCAAAAAATTATTCCAAATCGAAGTTGGGAATGAAAGTTTGAGAAATACACTGTTCTTAAAACTCCTAGATTCACGTAACCTTGTAACATTATTAATGCATATGTTGCTTTGTTAAGCTTCGGCAGCAAACTCGCTATATGAGACGACCAATCCAGTATGTTGTCTAGATGAACTCCTAAGAGCTTTACTAATTTCCTTACATCCAAAACCTCACCATCAATATTTAGGTCTGTGGGATATAGTTTCAGGCTTCTACATGTTTTAAAGATAATCACATTCGTTTTCTTTTTATTCATAATCAACCGATTATTATTAAACCATGATTTTAGTGAATTGATTACTAAAGTTGCATTTGTTTGTATGTCTTCCACGCACTGATTTTTTAGTAAAACACTGGTGTCATCCGCATAATTTAACATTTGAATCTGCTTATTAGGAATTGCTGTTGGTAAGTCGTTAATATACATGATGAACAGGAGAGGGCCCAAAATACTACCTTGTGGTATCCCCATTTTGACAGTTCTCGTGTCTGATATGAAGGTGCCATTTGGTGTTTCTAGCTTGGTGCACTGTTTACGATTATTTAAGTATGACTGTATCCACTGTAAAGGGATTCCTCTTATCCCCAGTTTTTCCAATTTCATTGCCAATATCTGATGATCCACAGTATCATAAGCCTTTGACAAATCCAACAGTAAACCGGCAGGTATACAGTTTTTATCTAATAGTTCTTAGATATTTTCTATAAAATCAAAGCAGGCAGTTTCTATACTCTTCCCTTTGACAAAACCATGTTGTGATCTAGAGAGGATATTGTATTTTTGAATAAAACCGTCCATTCTAACACAAAACACCTTTTCGAAAATTTTTGCAAAAGAAGATAAGATGCTTACCGGTCTGTAATTTTCGAGGTTGTTCTTGTCCCCGTTTTTGTAAATGGGAGTTATGGTTGATGATTTTAAGTGTTCTGGGAATATCCCATAAGAAATAGAGTTATTTATTACAAAAGTCAATGGTTCTGCGATTTGGTAGAAACTTTCTTTGATTATATGAATTGGTACCTCATCATTCCCCGTACTCCTTTTGTTTCTAAAGCTCCTAATTATAGTGTGGAGTTCATTTTCCGTGAGTGGATTCACAAACATTGATCTATCTGAATGTGCTGCACTGTCGTGGTAAGGGACATTTTGTAGAGTTTGAATCAGTTTTTCGGTATTATCTGTGAAATGATTATTAAAATTGGTGACCGCATCTACTGGGTTTACATCTGTGATTATATTTGAATTTTTTTTATTTGAGTTAATTGGCGTTATTTGTTTAATAACATCCCACGTTGTTTTACTAAGATTATCAGATGATTTTAATTGATATTCGATGTTATTTATTTTCTGGTTTCTTAATAGTGCGTTATATTCTTTTCGTTTTTTATTATATTGATGCTTATAGTTCGCATTATATTTGCCCAAAATTTGTAATATTTCCATATGTTTTCTCGTAGCACATAATTCTTCTAAGTTATATATCGGTTGAAGTCTATTACCAGTCTTAATTGGCAATCGAGGAAAACATTCACCAAAATATTTTAGGAAGGTATTCATAAAGGTGTTCCATTGCTTGTTTACATCGGTTTGATCACAGTGGAATAATGCGGGCCATGATTCTTCTTGAAGCCGTAGCTTAAAAATATCCACATTTTCTTGGTTAAACCTTCGCCTGAACTTTACGATTGATTTCTGTTTGTTTCTTTTAAAAGTGATTTTTTGGGCAATGTGATCAGATATATGATAATTTAGTGTTTTTGTAGAATATAACATTTCCGTCCTGACTATGATGTTGTTAATGCAGGACCCAGTAGATGGATGACTTGCTTCTCTAAAAGAGACGTAAATTGCCGATTCATTCTTGTGTTTTTCAAAATATCAATATTAAAATCGCCTGTTATTATATATTGTTTCTTTTCGGAATCAATTTTAAGCAGTAAGATATGAAGTTTCTCTAAAAAAATACTGTCGGAAGAAAGAGGTGCTCGGTATATTACAATAATAATAACTGGCTTCATATCGATCAAGGTTTCCAATGCAGCACATTCGAAAACGTATTCTTCTGCCAAATTATTTATGTCAACCCTGTTTTTGCACATACTATTATCTTTACAAAAGATAGCAACACCTCCGTGCATTCCTTCTTTTCTGCAATAAGAGGAAATTAAAGTAAATTCTTTTATTGTATATAATTTTATTTGTTCCTTGCTTTTCCAATGTTCTGTAAAGGCCAACAACATACAATGCCGGTTTTTCTCTAACATGAATTCTATTATGTCTATCGAGTTTCCAATAGATTGCAGATTTTGATTGATCAAACAAACCTTTTTTTAGATTTTTACCTTGTTAGAAGTTTACCTTGTTTTAGATTTGTTGTTAGTGGACTTTTTGTGTCCGATTGTTTATTATCAAAGTTGCTTATATTTCCTCTGTATTCTTCCCTTGCCTTGGAAAAAAAAAACGATTTACATAAGTGTACCGGGGCCATATTTCCGGTTTTTTAATTTCGTTTAGATTCTCCAGCGGTACCGTTACCTTGAAAGAAGCGTAATCATCTGGATGTTTAGATGAAAGCTTTTTACAAAAAACTGAACTAAAATCTTTACTTTTCAGATAAGCGATTAGGTCAGCTTCTGTTAGGTGCGGTTCAAGTCTCGTTACATGTAAATGAGCGTACCTGGATATTGCCTTTATTTCCATGTTTTCTATGCTCGTCCCTATGACGATATTTGAGCGGCGGGAAGATTTCCTATACTTCTTTTGTGTTTCCCATTTCGCATTATTTACCTCGACTTTATCGTTGTTTGTCGTTGGTTGAGTCTTCGTATCATTTTGGTTTTTAGGATGATGTTTTTTTGTTTGAAGTATTGGCTTATCAGACCGCGATGAGTTTTTGTCGACGGGGATATCTGTGTTTTCGTCTATTTCGGCTGCGGTAGAAATCTCTTTATTAAACCATTTAACTGTAAAATGCTCGATTTCACTTTGTATTTTAATTAAGTTTTCCTTCAATTTGTGGTTTTCTTCTCTTAAAACTTTTAAGTCTTCACTCATTTCACTTATGCACTCTCTTAGTGGCTCAACTTCTTTTTTAACTGCAACACTAATGATCTCCGAGAAAGATGAGCTTTTTAAAAATGCGATAATTTGCTCTTGGAAAATATCGGAGCTTGTTTTAGCCGATCTAAGTTCTCTAGACATTTTGAAATTGCACTTTTGCTTCTTCAATATTATATTGTCTCTTAAATACTAAAAGTTTTTAAATTTTTTCGTTTAAAAACTGAGACCGCTGGAACTCAGACTACCACTCTGCTTGACTGTCCCGACGCGACCATAGTCTTGTCCGTCTAGTCTTGTCCGTCTAGTCTTGTCCGTCTAGTTTTGTCCGTCTAGTCTTGTCCGTCTAGTCTTGTCCGTCTAGCCTTGTCCGTCTAGTCTTGTCCGTCTAGTCTTGTCCGTCTAGTCTTGTCCGTCTAGTCTTGTCCGTCTAATCTTGTCCGTCTAGTCTTGTCCGTCTAGTCTTGTCCGTCTAGTCTTGTCCGTCTAGTCTTGTCCGTCTAGTCTTGTCCGTCTAGTCTTGTCCGTCTAGTCTTGTCCGTCTAGTCTTGTCCGTCTAGTCTTGTCGGTCTAGTATTGTCCGTCTAGTCTTGTCCGTCTAGTCTGGTCCGGCTAGTCTTGTCCGTCTAGTCTTGTCCGTCTAGTTTTGTCCGTCTAGTCTTGTCCGTCTAGTCTTGTCCGTCTAGTCTTGTCCGTCTGGTCTTGTCCGTCTATTCTTGTCCGTCTATTCTTGTCCGTCTAGTCTTGTCCGTTTAGTCTTTTCCGTCTAGTCTTGTCCTTCTAGTCTTGTCCGTCTAGTCTTGTCCGTCTAGTCTTGTCCGTCTAGTCTTGTCCGTCTAGTCTTGTCCGTCTAGTCTTGTCCGTCTAGTCTTGTCCGTCTAGTCTTGTCCGTCTAGCCTTGTCCGTCTAGTCTTGTCCGTCTAGTCTTGTCCGTTTAGTCTTGTCCGTCTAGTCTTGTCCGTCTAGTCTTGTCCGTCTAGTCTTGTCCGTCTAGTCTTGTCCGTCTAGTCTTGTCCGTCTAGTCTTGTCCGTCTAGTCTTGTCTGTCTAGTCTTGTCTGTCTAGTCTTGTCTGTCTAGTCTTGTCTGTCTAGTCTTGTCTGTCTAGTCTTGTCTGTCTAATCTTGTCTGTCTAGTCTTGTCTGTCTAGTCTTGTCTGTCTAGTCTTGTCTGTCTAGTCTTGTCTGTCTAGTCTTGTCTGTCTAGTCTTGTCTGTCTAGTCTTGTCTGTCTAGTCTTGTCTGTCTAGTCTTGTCTGTCTAGTCTTGTCTGTCTAGTCTTGTCTGTCTAGTCTTGTCTGTCTAGTCTTGTCTGTCTAGTCTTGTCTGTCTAGTCTTGTCTGTCTAGTCTTGTCTGTCTAGTCTTGTCTGTCTAGTCTTGTCTGTCTAGTCTTGTCTGTCTAGTCTTGTCTGTCTAGTCTTGTCTGTCTAGTCTTGTCTGTCTAGTCTTGTCTGTCTAGTCTTGTCTGTCTAGTCTTGTCTGTCTAGTCTTGTCTGTCTAGTCTTGTCTGTCTAGTCTTGTCTGTCTAGTCTTGTCTGTCTAGTCTTGTCTGTCTAGTCTTGTCTGTCTAGACTTGTCTGTCTAGTCTTGTCTGTCTAGTCTAGTGTTGTCTCTCAAATAAAGTGTTTAGCTTGTTTACTAATTATGAGGAAACCAGTTTTCTAATGAGAACCAAGTTGCTTGTAAATGCAATTTTTCAAATTCCTTGTTTAACAATTATGCTTGATATTCAAAGGCTTTCGTCCAATTATTAGCGTGATTTATAAGTTTATTTAGAAAAGAAAGCGTAAACAAATTTTTAGATTGTACAATTGTTGAAACATTTCCTGAGTTTGTAGAAAAGAGCAAATTAAAATGTTTGTTTTATTTTAAATGCGGCAGAGATTTTAATG
>CALYMW010000302.1:0-10740 GCA_944588485.1 Phosphuga atrata | reverse complement strand
GTCTGTCTAGTCTTGTCTGTCTAGTCTTGTCTGTCTAGTCTTGTCTGTCTAGTCTTGTCTGTCTAGCCTTGTCTGTTTAGTCTTATATGTATAGTCTTGTATGCCTACTCTTGTCTGTCTAGTCGTGTCTGTCTAGTCTTGTCTCTCTCTAGTCTTGTCTCTCTCTAGTCTTGTCTATCTAGTCTTGTCTGTCTAGTCTTGTCTGTCTAGTCTTGTCTGTCTAGTCTTGTCTGTCTGGTCTTGTCTGTCTAGTCTGGTCTGTCTAGTCTTGTCTGTCTAGTCTTGTCTGTCTAGTCTTGTCTGTCCAGTCTTGTCTGTCTAGTCTTGTCTGTCTAGTCTTGTCTGTCTAGTCTTGTCTGTCTAGTCTTGTCTGTCTAGTCTTGTCTGTCTAGTCTTGTCTGTCTAGTCTTGTCTGTCTAGTCTTGTCTGTCTAGTCTTGTCTGTCTAGTCTTGTCTGTCTAGTCTTGTCTGTCTAGTCTTGTCTGTCTAGTCTTGTCTGTCTAGTCTTGTCTGTCTAGTCTTGTCTGTCTAGTCTTGTCTGTCTAGTCTTGTCTGTCTAGTCTTGTCTGTCTAGTCTTGTCTGTCTAGTCTTGTCTGTCTAGTCTTATCTGTCTAGTCTTGTCTGTCTAGTCTTGTCTGTCTAGTCTTGTCTGTCTAGTCTTGTCTGTCTAGTCTTGTCTGTCTAGTCTTGTCTGTCTAGTCTTGTCTGTCTAGTCTTGTCTGTCTAGTCTTGTCTGTCTAGTCTTGTCTGTCTAGTCTTGTCTGTCTTGTCTTGTCTGTCTAGTCTTGTCTGTCTAGTCTTGTCTGTCTAGTCTTGTCTGTCTAGTCTTGTCTGTCTAGTCTTGTCTGTCTAGTCTTGTCTGTCTAGTCTTGTCTGTCTAGTCTTGTCTGTCTAGTCTTGTCTGTCTAGTCTTGTCTGTCTAGTCTTGTCTGTCTAGTCTTGTCTGTCTAGTCTTGTCTGTCTAGTCTTGTCTGTCTAGTCTTGTCTGTCTAGTCTTGTCTGTCTAGTCTTGTCTGTCTAGTCTTGTCTGTCTAGTCTTGTCTGTCTAGTCTTGTCTGTCTAGTCTTGTCTGTCTAGTCTTGTCTGTCTAGTCTTGTCTGTCTAGTCTTGTCTGTCTAGTCTTGTCTGTCTAGTCTTGTCTGTCTAGTCTTGTCTGTCTAGTCTTGTCTGTCTAGTCTTGTCTGTCTAGTCTTGTCTGTCTAGTCTTGTCTGTCTAGTCTTGTCTGTCTAGTCTTGTCTGTCTAGTCTTGTCTGTCTAGTCTTGTCTGTCTAGTCTTGTCTGTCTAGTCTTGTCTGTCTAGTCTTGTCTGTCTAGTCTTGTCTGTCTAGTCTTGTCTGTCTAGTCTTGTCTGTCTAGTCTTGTCTGTCTAGTCTTGTCTGTCTAGTCTTGTCTGTCTAGTCTTGTCTGTCTAGTCTTGTCTGTCTAGTCTTGTCTGTCTAGTCTTGTCTGTCTAGTCTTGTCTGTCTAGTCTTGTCTGTCTAGTCTTGTCTGTCTAGTCTTGTCTGTCTAGTCTTGTCTGTCTAGTCTTGTCTGTCTAGTCTTGTCTGTCTAGTCTTGTCTGTCTAGTCTTGTCTGTCTAGTCTTGTCTGTCTAGTCTTGTCTGTCTAGTCTTGTCTGTCTAGTCTTGTCTGTCTAGTCTTGTCTGTCTAGTCTTGTCTGTCTAGTCTTGTCTGTCTAGTCTTGTCTGTCTAGTCTTGTCTGTCTAGTCTTGTCTGTCTAGTCTTGTCTGTCTAGTCTTGTCTGTCTAGTCTTGTCTGTCTAGTCTTGTCTGTCTAGTCTTGTCTGTCTAGTCTTGTCTGTCTAGTCTTGTCTGTCTAGTCTTGTCTGTCTAGTCTTGTCTGTCTAGTCTTGTCTGTCTAGTCTTGTCTGTCTAGTCTTGTCTGTCTAGTCTTGTCTGTCTAGTCTTGTCTGTCTAGTCTTGTCTGTCTAGTCTTGTCTGTCTAGTCTTGTCTGTCTAGTCTTGTCTGTCTAGTCTTGTCTGTCTAGTCTTGTCTGTCTAGTCTTGTCTGTCTAGTCTTGTCTGTCTAGTCTTGTCTGTCTAGTCTTGTCTGTCTAGTCTTGTCTGTCTAGTCTTGTCTGTCTAGTCTTGTCTGTCTAGTCTTGTCTGTCTAGTCTTGTCTGTCTAGTCTTGTCTGTCTAGTCTTGTCTGTCTAGTCTTGTCTGTCTAGTCTTGTCTGTCTAGTCTTGTCTGTCTAGTCTTGTCTGTCTAGTCTTGTCTGTCTAGTCTTGTCTGTCTAGTCTTGTCTGTCTAGTCTTGTCTGTCTAGTCTTGTCTGTCTAGTCTTGTCTGTCTAGTCTTGTCTGTCTAGTCTTGTCTGTCTAGTCTTGTCTGTCTAGTCTTGTCTGTCTAGTCTTGTCTGTCTAGTCTTGTCTGTCTAGTCTTGTCTGTCTAGTCTTGTCTGTCTAGTCTTGTCTGTCTAGTCTTGTCTGTCTAGTCTTGTCTGTCTAGTCTTGTCTGTCTAGTCTTGTCTGTCTAGTCTTGTCTGTCTAGTCTTGTCTGTCTAGTCTTGTCTGTCTAGTCTTGTCTGTCTAGTCTTGTCTGTCTAGTCTTGTCTGTCTAGTCTTGTCTGTCTAGTCTTGTCTGTCTAGTCTTGTCTGTCTAGTCTTGTCTGTCTAGTCTTGTCTGTCTAGTCTTGTCTGTCTAGTCTTGTCTGTCTAGTCTTGTCTGTCTAGTCTTGTCTGTCTAGTCTTGTCTGTCTAGTCTTGTCTGTCTAGTCTTGTCTGTCTAGTCTTGTCTGTCTAGTCTTGTCTGTCTAGTCTTGTCTGTCTAGTCTTGTCTGTCTAGTCTTGTCTGTCTAGTCTTGTCTGTCTAGTCTTGTCTGTCTAGTCTTGTCTGTCTAGTCTTGTCTGTCTAGTCTTGTCTGTCTAGTCTTGTCTGTCTAGTCTTGTCTGTCTAGTCTTGTCTGTCTAGTCTTGTCTGTCTAGTCTTGTCTGTCTAGTCTTGTCTGTCTAGTCTTGTCTGTCTAGTCTTGTCTGTCTAGTCTTGTCTGTCTAGTCTTGTCTGTCTAGTCTTGTCTGTCTAGTCTTGTCTGTCTAGTCTTGTCTGTCTAGTCTTGTCTGTCTAGTCTTGTCTGTCTAGTCTTGTCTGTCTAGTCTTGTCTGTCTAGTCTTGTCTGTCTAGTCTTGTCTGTCTAGTCTTGTCTGTCTAGTCTTGTCTGTCTAGTCTTGTCTGTCTAGTCTTGTCTGTCTAGTCTTGTCTGTCTAGTCTTGTCTGTCTAGTCTTGTCTGTCTAGTCTTGTCTGTCTAGTCTTGTCTGTCTAGTCTTGTCTGTCTAGTCTTGTCTGTCTAGTCTTGTCTGTCTAGTCTTGTCTGTCTAGTCTTGTCTGTCTAGTCTTGTCTGTCTAGTCTTGTCTGTCTAGTCTTGTCTGTCTAGTCTTGTCTGTCTAGTCTTGTCTGTCTAGTCTTGTCTGTCTAGTCTTGTCTGTCTAGTCTTGTCTGTCTAGTCTTGTCTGTCTAGTCTTGTCTGTCTAGTCTTGTCTGTCTAGTCTTGTCTGTCTAGTCTTGTCTGTCTAGTCTTGTCTGTCTAGTCTTGTCTGTCTAGTCTTGTCTGTCTAGTCTTGTCTGTCTAGTCTTGTCTGTCTAGTCTTGTCTGTCTAGTCTTGTCTGTCTAGTCTTGTCTGTCTAGTCTTGTCTGTCTAGTCTTGTCTGTCTAGTCTTGTCTGTCTAGTCTTGTCTGTCTAGTCTTGTCTGTCTAGTCTTGTCTGTCTAGTCTTGTCTGTCTAGTCTTGTCTGTCTAGTCTTGTCTGTCTAGTCTTGTCTGTCTAGTCTTGTCTGTCTAGTCTTGTCTGTCTAGTCTTGTCTGTCTAGTCTTGTCTGTCTAGTCTTGTCTGTCTAGTCTTGTCTGTCTAGTCTTGTCTGTCTAGTCTTGTCTGTCTAGTCTTGTCTGTCTAGTCTTGTCTGTCTAGTCTTGTCTGTCTAGTCTTGTCTGTCTAGTCTTGTCTGTCTAGTCTTGTCTGTCTAGTCTTGTCTGTCTAGTCTTGTCTGTCTAGTCTTGTCTGTCTAGTCTTGTCTGTCTAGTCTTGTCTGTCTAGTCTTGTCTGTCTAGTCTTGTCTGTCTAGTCTTGTCTGTCTAGTCTTGTCTGTCTAGTCTTGTCTGTCTAGTCTTGTCTGTCTAGTCTTGTCTGTCTAGTCTTGTCTGTCTAGTCTTGTCTGTCTAGTCTTGTCTGTCTAGTCTTGTCTGTCTAGTCTTGTCTGTCTAGTCTTGTCTGTCTAGTCTTGTCTGTCTAGTCTTGTCTGTCTAGTCTTGTCTGTCTAGTCTTGTCTGTCTAGTCTTGTCTGTCTAGTCTTGTCTGTCTAGTCTTGTCTGTCTAGTCTTGTCTGTCTAGTCTTGTCTGTCTAGTCTTGTCTGTCTAGTCTTGTCTGTCTAGTCTTGTCTGTCTAGTCTTGTCTGTCTAGTCTTCTAGCTTGTCTGTCTAGTCTTGTCTGTCTAGTCTTGTCTGTCTAGTCTTGTCTGTCTAGTCTTGTCTGTCTAGTCTTGTCTGTCTAGTCTTGTCTGTCTAGTCTTGTCTGTCTAGTCTTGTCTGTCTAGTCTTGTCTGTCTAGTCTTGTCTGTCTAGTCTTGTCTGTCTAGTCTTGTCTGTCTAGTCTTGTCTGTCTAGTCTTGTCTGTCTAGTCTTGTCTGTCTAGTCTTGTCTGTCTAGTCTTGTCTGTCTAGTCTTGTCTGTCTAGTCTTGTCTGTCTAGTCTTGTCTGTCTAGTCTTGTCTGTCTAGTCTTGTCTGTCTAGTCTTGTCTGTCTAGTCTTGTCTGTCTAGTCTTGTCTGTCTAGTCTTGTCTGTCTAGTCTTGTCTGTCTAGTCTTGTCTGTCTAGTCTTGTCTGTCTAGTCTTGTCTGTCTAGTCTTGTCTGTCTAGTCTTGTCTGTCTAGTCTTGTCTGTCTAGTCTTGTCTGTCTAGTCTTGTCTGTCTAGTCTTGTCTGTCTAGTCTTGTCTGTCTAGTCTTGTCTGTCTAGTCTTGTCTGTCTAGTCTTGTCTGTCTAGTCTTGTCTGTCTAGTCTTGTCTGTCTAGTCTTGTCTGTCTAGTCTTGTCTGTCTAGTCTTGTCTGTCTAGTCTTGTCTGTCTAGTCTTGTCTGTCTAGTCTTGTCTGTCTAGTCTTGTCTGTCTAGTCTTGTCTGTCTAGTCTTGTCTGTCTAGTCTTGTCTGTCTAGTCTTGTCTGTCTAGTCTTGTCTGTCTAGTCTTGTCTGTCTAGTCTTGTCTGTCTAGTCTTGTCTGTCTAGTCTTGTCTGTCTAGTCTTGTCTGTCTAGTCTTGTCTGTCTAGTCTTGTCTGTCTAGTCTTGTCTGTCTAGTCTTGTCTGTCTAGTCTTGTCTGTCTAGTCTTGTCTGTCTAGTCTTGTCTGTCTAGTCTTGTCTGTCTAGTCTTGTCTGTCTAGTCTTGTCTGTCTAGTCTTGTCTGTCTAGTCTTGTCTGTCTAGTCTTGTCTGTCTAGTCTTGTCTGTCTAGTCTTGTCTGTCTAGTCTTGTCTGTCTAGTCTTGTCTGTCTAGTCTTGTCTGTCTAGTCTTGTCTGTCTAGTCTTGTCTGTCTAGTCTTGTCTGTCTAGTCTTGTCTGTCTAGTCTTGTCTGTCTAGTCTTGTCTGTCTAGTCTTGTCTGTCTAGTCTTGTCTGTCTAGTCTTGTCTGTCTAGTCTTGTCTGTCTAGTCTTGTCTGTCTAGTCTTGTCTGTCTAGTCTTGTCTGTCTAGTCTTGTCTGTCTAGTCTTGTCTGTCTAGTCTTGTCTGTCTAGTCTTGTCTGTCTAGTCTTGTCTGTCTAGTCTTGTCTGTCTAGTCTTGTCTGTCTAGTCTTGTCTGTCTAGTCTTGTCTGTCTAGTCTTGTCTGTCTAGTCTTGTCTGTCTAGTCTTGTCTGTCTAGTCTTGTCTGTCTAGTCTTGTCTGTCTAGTCTTGTCTGTCTAGTCTTGTCTGTCTAGTCTTGTCTGTCTAGTCTTGTCTGTCTAGTCTTGTCTGTCTAGTCTTGTCTGTCTAGTCTTGTCTGTCTAGTCTTGTCTGTCTAGTCTTGTCTGTCTAGTCTTGTCTGTCTAGTCTTGTCTGTCTAGTCTTGTCTGTCTAGTCTTGTCTGTCTAGTCTTGTCTGTCTAGTCTTGTCTGTCTAGTCTTGTCTGTCTAGTCTTGTCTGTCTAGTCTTGTCTGTCTAGTCTTGTCTGTCTAGTCTTGTCTGTCTAGTCTTGTCTGTCTAGTCTTGTCTGTCTAGTCTTGTCTGTCTAGTCTTGTCTGTCTAGTCTTGTCTGTCTAGTCTTGTCTGTCTAGTCTTGTCTGTCTAGTCTTGTCTGTCTAGTCTTGTCTGTCTAGTCTTGTCTGTCTAGTCTTGTCTGTCTAGTCTTGTCTGTCTAGTCTTGTCTGTCTAGTCTTGTCTGTCTAGTCTTGTCTGTCTAGTCTTGTCTGTCTAGTCTTGTCTGTCTAGTCTTGTCTGTCTAGTCTTGTCTGTCTAGTCTTGTCTGTCTAGTCTTGTCTGTCTAGTCTTGTCTGTCTAGTCTTGTCTGTCTAGTCTTGTCTGTCTAGTCTTGTCTGTCTAGTCTTGTCTGTCTAGTCTTGTCTGTCTAGTCTTGTCTGTCTAGTCTTGTCTGTCTAGTCTTGTCTGTCTAGTCTTGTCTGTCTAGTCTTGTCTGTCTAGTCTTGTCTGTCTAGTCTTGTCTGTCTAGTCTTGTCTGTCTAGTCTTGTCTGTCTAGTCTTGTCTGTCTAGTCTTGTCTGTCTAGTCTTGTCTGTCTAGTCTTGTCTGTCTAGTCTTGTCTGTCTAGTCTTGTCTGTCTAGTCTTGTCTGTCTAGTCTTGTCTGTCTAGTCTTGTCTGTCTAGTCTTGTCTGTCTAGTCTTGTCTGTCTAGTCTTGTCTGTCTAGTCTTGTCTGTCTAGTCTTGTCTGTCTAGTCTTGTCTGTCTAGTCTTGTCTGTCTAGTCTTGTCTGTCTAGTCTTGTCTGTCTAGTCTTGTCTGTCTAGTCTTGTCTGTCTAGTCTTGTCTGTCTAGTCTTGTCTGTCTAGTCTTGTCTGTCTAGTCTTGTCTGTCTAGTCTTGTCTGTCTAGTCTTGTCTGTCTAGTCTTGTCTGTCTAGTCTTGTCTGTCTAGTCTTGTCTGTCTAGTCTTGTCTGTCTAGTCTTGTCTGTCTAGTCTTGTCTGTCTAGTCTTGTCTGTCTAGTCTTGTCTGTCTAGTCTTGTCTGTCTAGTCTTGTCTGTCTAGTCTTGTCTGTCTAGTCTTGTCTGTCTAGTCTTGTCTGTCTAGTCTTGTCTGTCTAGTCTTGTCTGTCTAGTCTTGTCTGTCTAGTCTTGTCTGTCTAGTCTTGTCTGTCTAGTCTTGTCTGTCTAGTCTTGTCTGTCTAGTCTTGTCTGTCTAGTCTTGTCTGTCTAGTCTTGTCTGTCTAGTCTTGTCTGTCTAGTCTTGTCTGTCTAGTCTTGTCTGTCTAGTCTTGTCTGTCTAGTCTTGTCTGTCTAGTCTTGTCTGTCTAGTCTTGTCTGTCTAGTCTTGTCTGTCTAGTCTTGTCTGTCTAGTCTTGTCTGTCTAGTCTTGTCTGTCTAGTCTTGTCTGTCTAGTCTTGTCTGTCTAGTCTTGTCTGTCTAGTCTTGTCTGTCTAGTCTTGTCTGTCTAGTCTTGTCTGTCTAGTCTTGTCTGTCTAGTCTTGTCTGTCTAGTCTTGTCTGTCTAGTCTTGTCTGTCTAGTCTTGTCTGTCTAGTCTTGTCTGTCTAGTCTTGTCTGTCTAGTCTTGTCTGTCTAGTCTTGTCTGTCTAGTCTTGTCTGTCTAGTCTTGTCTGTCTAGTCTTGTCTGTCTAGTCTTGTCTGTCTAGTCTTGTCTGTCTAGTCTTGTCTGTCTAGTCTTGTCTGTCTAGTCTTGTCTGTCTAGTCTTGTCTGTCTAGTCTTGTCTGTCTAGTCTTGTCTGTCTAGTCTTGTCTGTCTAGTCTTGTCTGTCTAGTCTTGTCTGTCTAGTCTTGTCTGTCTAGTCTTGTCTGTCTAGTCTTGTCTGTCTAGTCTTGTCTGTCTAGTCTTGTCTGTCTAGTCTTGTCTGTCTAGTCTTGTCTGTCTAGTCTTGTCTGTCTAGTCTTGTCTGTCTAGTCTTGTCTGTCTAGTCTTGTCTGTCTAGTCTTGTCTGTCTAGTCTTGTCTGTCTAGTCTTGTCTGTCTAGTCTTGTCTGTCTAGTCTTGTCTGTCTAGTCTTGTCTGTCTAGTCTTGTCTGTCTAGTCTTGTCTGTCTAGTCTTGTCTGTCTAGTCTTGTCTGTCTAGTCTTGTCTGTCTAGTCTTGTCTGTCTAGTCTTGTCTGTCTAGTCTTGTCTGTCTAGTCTTGTCTGTCTAGTCTTGTCTGTCTAGTCTTGTCTGTCTAGTCTTGTCTGTCTAGTCTTGTCTGTCTAGTCTTGTCTGTCTAGTCTTGTCTGTCTAGTCTTGTCTGTCTAGTCTTGTCTGTCTAGTCTTGTCTGTCTAGTCTTGTCTGTCTAGTCTTGTCTGTCTAGTCTTGTCTGTCTAGTCTTGTCTGTCTAGTCTTGTCTGTCTAGTCTTGTCTGTCTAGTCTTGTCTGTCTAGTCTTGTCTGTCTAGTCTTGTCTGTCTAGTCTTGTCTGTCTAGTCTTGTCTGTCTAGTCTTGTCTGTCTAGTCTTGTCTGTCTAGTCTTGTCTGTCTAGTCTTGTCTGTCTAGTCTTGTCTGTCTAGTCTTGTCTGTCTAGTCTTGTCTGTCTAGTCTTGTCTGTCTAGTCTTGTCTGTCTAGTCTTGTCTGTCTAGTCTTGTCTGTCTAGTCTTGTCTGTCTAGTCTTGTCTGTCTAGTCTTGTCTGTCTAGTCTTGTCTGTCTAGTCTTGTCTGTCTAGTCTTGTCTGTCTAGTCTTGTCTGTCTAGTCTTGTCTGTCTAGTCTTGTCTGTCTAGTCTTGTCTGTCTAGTCTTGTCTGTCTAGTCTTGTCTGTCTAGTCTTGTCTGTCTAGTCTTGTCTGTCTAGTCTTGTCTGTCTAGTCTTGTCTGTCTAGTCTTGTCTGTCTAGTCTTGTCTGTCTAGTCTTGTCTGTCTAGTCTTGTCTGTCTAGTCTTGTCTGTCTAGTCTTGTCTGTCTAGTCTTGTCTGTCTAGTCTTGTCTGTCTAGTCTTGTCTGTCTAGTCTTGTCTGTCTAGTCTTGTCTGTCTAGTCTTGTCTGTCTAGTCTTGTCTGTCTAGTCTTGTCTGTCTAGTCTTGTCTGTCTAGTCTTGTCTGTCTAGTCTTGTCTGTCTAGTCTTGTCTGTCTAGTCTTGTCTGTCTAGTCTTGTCTGTCTAGTCTTGTCTGTCTAGTCTTGTCTGTCTAGTCTTGTCTGTCTTGTCTGTCTAGTCTTGTCTGTCTTGTCTGTCTAGTCTTGTCTGTCTAGTCTTGTCTGTCTAGTCTTGTCTGTCTAGTCTTGTCTGTCTAGTCTTGTCTGTCTAGTCTTGTCTGTCTAGTCTTGTCTGTCTAGTCTTGTCTGTCTAGTCTTGTCTGTCTAGTCTTGTCTGTCTAGTCTTGTCTGTCTAGTCTTGTCTGTCTAGTCTTGTCTGTCTAGTCTTGTCTGTCTAGTCTTGTCTGTCTAGTCTTGTCTGTCTAGTCTTGTCTGTCTAGTCTTGTCTGTCTAGTCTTGTCTGTCTAGTCTTGTCTGTCTAGTCTTGTCTGTCTAGTCTTGTCTGTCTAGTCTTGTCTGTCTAGTCTTGTCTGTCTAGTCTTGTCTGTCTAGTCTTGTCTGTCTAGTCTTGTCTGTCTAGTCTTGTCTGTCTAGTCTTGTCTGTCTAGTCTTGTCTGTCTAGTCTTGTCTGTCTAGTCTTGTCTGTCTAGTCTTGTCTGTCTAGTCTTGTCTGTCTAGTCTTGTCTGTCTAGTCTTGTCTGTCTAGTCTTGTCTGTCTAGTCTTGTCTGTCTAGTCTTGTCTGTCTAGTCTTGTCTGTCTAGTCTTGTCTGTCTAGTCTTGTCTGTCTAGTCTTGTCTGTCTAGTCTTGTCTGTCTAGTCTTGTCTGTCTAGTCTTGTCTGTCTAGTCTTGTCTGTCTAGTCTTGTCTGTCTAGTCTTGTCTGTCTAGTCTTGTCTGTCTAGTCTTGTCTGTCTAGTCTTGTCTGTCTAGTCTTGTCTGTCTAGTCTTGTCTGTCTAGTCTTGTCTGTCTAGTCTTGTCTGTCTAGTCTTGTCTGTCTAGTCTTGTCTGTCTAGTCTTGTCTGTCTAGTCTTGTCTGTCTAGTCTTGTCTGTCTAGTCTTGTCTGTCTAGTCTTGTCTGTCTAGTCTTGTCTGTCTAGTCTTGTCTGTCTAGTCTTGTCTGTCTAGTCTTGTCTGTCTAGTCTTGTCTGTCTAGTCTTGTCTGTCTAGTCTTGTCTGTCTAGTCTTGTCTGTCTAGTCTTGTCTGTCTAGTCTTGTCTGTCTAGTCTTGTCTGTCTAGTCTTGTCTGTCTAGTCTTGTCTGTCTAGTCTTGTCTGTCTAGTCTTGTCTGTCTAGTCTTGTCTGTCTAGTCTTGTCTGTCTAGTCTTGTCTGTCTAGTCTTGTCTGTCTAGTCTTGTCTGTCTAGTCTTGTCTGTCTAGTCTTGTCTGTCTAGTCTTGTCTGTCTAGTCTTGTCTGTCTAGTCTTGTCTGTCTAGTCTTGTCTGTCTAGTCTTGTCTGTCTAGTCTTGTCTGTCTAGTCTTGTCTGTCTAGTCTTGTCTGTCTAGTCTTGTCTGTCTAGTCTTGTCTGTCTAGTCTTGTCTGTCTAGTCTTGTCTGTCTAGTCTTGTCTGTCTAGTCTTGTCTGTCTAGTCTGTCTAGTCTTGTCTGTCTAGTCTTGTCTGTCTAGTCTTGTCTGGCTAGTCTTGTCTGTCAAGTCTTGTCTGT
>CALYMW010000301.1:0-23814 GCA_944588485.1 Phosphuga atrata | reverse complement strand
CTTTAACTAACGTTCTCAACTCCTGAGATCGTACAATTATTTTCCTAGTTATTTTCTCTAACTCCTTTTCCATCTCCGGGGTTCGTTCCTGCTTGGTATTGTCTTCTCTTTTCCTCTTTGCCTGTTGTTCGTCCGCGAAAGAAGTCTAGTCTTGTCTGTCTAGTCTTGTCTGTCTAGTCTTGTCTGTCTAGTCTTGTCTGTCTAGTCTTGTCTGTCTAGTCTTGTCTGTCTAGTCTTGTCTGTCTAGTCTTGTCTGTCTAGTCTTGTCTGTCTAGTCTTGTCTGTCTAGTCTTGTCTGTCTAGTCTTGTCTGTCTAGTCTTGTCTGTCTAGTCTTGTCTGTCTAGTCTTGTCTGTCTAGTCTTGTCTGTCTAGTCTTGTCTGTCTAGTCTTGTCTGTCTAGTCTTGTCTGTCTAGTCTTGTCTGTCTAGTCTTGTCTGTCTAGTCTTGTCTGTCTAGTCTTGTCTGTCTAGTCTTGTCTGTCTAGTCTTGTCTGTCTAGTCTTGTCTGTCTAGTCTTGTCTGTCTAGTCTTGTCTGTCTAGTCTTGTCTGTCTAGTCTTGTCTGTCTAGTCTTGTCTGTCTAGTCTTGTCTGTCTAGTCTTGTCTGTCTAGTCTTGTCTGTCTAGTCTTGTCTGTCTAGTCTTGTCTGTCTAGTCTTGTCTGTCTAGTCTTGTCTGTCTAGTCTTGTCTGTCTAGTCTTGTCTGTCTAGTCTTGTCTGTCTAGTCTTGTCTGTCTAGTCTTGTCTGTCTAGTCTTGTCTGTCTAGTCTTGTCTGTCTAGTCTTGTCTGTCTAGTCTTGTCTGTCTAGTCTTGTCTGTCTAGTCTTGTCTGTCTAGTCTTGTCTGTCTAGTCTTGTCTGTCTAGTCTTGTCTGTCTAGTCTTGTCTGTCTAGTCTTGTCTGTCTAGTCTTGTCTGTCTAGTCTTGTCTGTCTAGTCTTGTCTGTCTAGTCTTGTCTGTCTAGTCTTGTCTGTCTAGTCTTGTCTGTCTAGTCTTGTCTGTCTAGTCTTGTCTGTCTAGTCTTGTCTGTCTAGTCTTGTCTGTCTAGTCTTGTCTGTCTAGTCTTGTCTGTCTAGTCTTGTCTGTCTAGTCTTGTCTGTCTAGTCTTGTCTGTCTAGTCTTGTCTGTCTAGTCTTGTCTGTCTAGTCTTGTCTGTCTAGTCTTGTCTGTCTAGTCTTGTCTGTCTAGTCTTGTCTGTCTAGTCTTGTCTGTCTAGTCTTGTCTGTCTAGTCTTGTCTGTCTAGTCTTGTCTGTCTAGTCTTGTCTGTCTAGTCTTGTCTGTCTAGTCTTGTCTGTCTAGTCTTGTCTGTCTAGTCTTGTCTGTCTAGTCTTGTCTGTCTAGTCTTGTCTGTCTAGTCTTGTCTGTCTAGTCTTGTCTGTCTAGTCTTGTCTGTCTAGTCTTGTCTGTCTAGTCTTGTCTGTCTAGTCTTGTCTGTCTAGTCTTGTCTGTCTAGTCTTGTCTGTCTAGTCTTGTCTGTCTAGTCTTGTCTGTCTAGTCTTGTCTGTCTAGTCTTGTCTGTCTAGTCTTGTCTGTCTAGTCTTGTCTGTCTAGTCTTGTCTGTCTAGTCTTGTCTGTCTAGTCTTGTCTGTCTAGTCTTGTCTGTCTAGTCTTGTCTGTCTAGTCTTGTCTGTCTAGACTTGTCTGTCTAGTCTTGTCTGTCTAGTCTTGTCTGTCTAGTCTTGTCTGTCTAGTCTTGTCTGTCTAGTCTTGTCTGTCTAGTCTTGTCTGTCTAGTCTTGTCTGTCTAGTCTTGTCTGTCTAGTCTTGTCTGTCTAGTCTTGTCTGTCTAGTCTTGTCTGTCTAGTCTTGTCTGTCTAGTCTTGTCTGTCTAGTCTTGTCTGTCTAGTCTTGTCTGTCTAGTCTTGTCTGTCTAGTCTTGTCTGTCTAGTCTTGTCTGTCTAGTCTTGTCTGTCTAGTCTTGTCTGTCTAGTCTTGTCTGTCTAGTCTTGTCTGTCTAGTCTTGTCTGTCTAGTCTTGTCTGTCTAGTCTTGTCTGTCTAGTCTTGTCTGTCTAGTCTTGTCTGTCTAGTCTTGTCTGTCTAGTCTTGTCTGTCTAGTCTTGTCTGTCTAGTCTTGTCTGTCTAGTCTTGTCTGTCTAGTCTTGTCTGTCTAGTCTTGTCTGTCTAGTCTTGTCTGTCTAGTCTTGTCTGTCTAGTCTTGTCTGTCTAGTCTTGTCTGTCTAGTCTTGTCTGTCTAGTCTTGTCTGTCTAGTCTTGTCTGTCTAGTCTTGTCTGTCTAGTCTTGTCTGTCTAGTCTTGTCTGTCTAGTCTTGTCTGTCTAGTCTTGTCTGTCTAGTCTTGTCTGTCTAGTCTTGTCTGTCTAGTCTTGTCTGTCTAGTCTTGTCTGTCTAGTCTTGTCTGTCTAGTCTTGTCTGTCTAGTCTTGTCTGTCTAGTCTTGTCTGTCTAGTCTTGTCTGTCTAGTCTTGTCTGTCTAGTCTTGTCTGTCTAGTCTTGTCTGTCTAGTCTTGTCTGTCTAGTCTTGTCTGTCTAGTCTTGTCTGTCTAGTCTTGTCTGTCTAGTCTTGCTTGTCTGGTCTTGTCTTTCTACTCTTGTTGGTCTAGAATTGTCTGTATAGTCTTATCTGTCTAGTCTTGTCTGTCTAGTCTTGTCTGTCTAGTCTTGTCTGTCCAGTCTTGTCTGTCTAGTCTTGTCTGTCTAGTCTTGTCTGTCTAGTCTTGTCTGTCTAGTCTTGTCTGTCTAGTCTTGTCTGTCTAGTCTTGTCTGTCTAGTCTTGTCTGTCTAGTCTTGTCTGTCTAGTCTTGTCTGTCTAGTCTTGTCTGTCTAGTCTTGTCTGTCTAGTCTTGTCTGTCTAGTCTTGTCTGTCTAGTCTTGTCTGTCTAGTCTTGTCTGTCTAGTCTTGTCTGTCTAGTCTTGTCTGTCTAGTCTTGTCTGTCTAGTCTTGTCTGTCTAGTCTTGTCTGTCTAGTCTTGTCTGTCTAGTCTTGTCTGTCCAGTCTTGCTTGTCTGGTCTTGTCTTTCTACTCTTTTTGGTCTAGAATTGTCTGTCTAGTCTTATCTGTCTAGTCTTGTCTGTCTAATCTTGTTTGTCTAGTCTTGTCTGTCTAGCCTTGCCTTTCTAGTCTAAGCGTATCGGTGTAGTTTTGTTTGTCTGTTAGCTTCCTGTGTTTCTTCCCTGTTGTGGTAACCTTTCCCCCTAACATTTGTAACACTAACCATAATTGAATTCATAAACCAAATGCTCCTTACAATTTTCAATTTTCGGCGTCTAACACCCGCGGAAAAATATGTTCGGTCGTAAAATTATCATTTTCATTCGTCCCCATTTTCTTCCGCAATTTTTCCTCTTTCTGTAAATGTTTATGTTGGCGCGCATTAAACCGAATGTTTGTTGTAAACATCGCCGGCGTTTCGAGAATTAATGAAAATAAACGCAACAACGGAGCCGCGCATAATGTAAATTCGGGGGGTGGACAGGGTGGCACGGAGAGGCCTCGTTTACGAGCCGACGGAACAAACGCCCTCTCTGCAAAAGACACCCCCTCTTGATATATAATGCTTTAATTGTCCCTCATCGAATCTACCCGCGGCTTTTTTAACCTTCTTAGCTTTATTAAGGATATTCAAATTAGTTTTAATATGTTTACAAAGTAAGTTGAGAAGAAGGAGCTCAAATTACGGCAAGGGTAGATAATAAAACGGCTTGCAAACTTGAGCATTAACGGAAATCGAGAATAGACAAGTCCAGACAGGAACAGAGAGCGTCAGTTAAGACCAAATCAGGCTAGACAAAACTACACAAGACTGGACAAGACAAAACAAGACTAGGCAAGACTAGACAAGACTAGACAAGACTAGACAAGACTAGACAAGACTAGACAAGACTAGACAAGACTAGACAAGACTAGACAAGACTAGACAAGACTAGACAAGACTAGACAAGACTAGACAAGACTAGACAAGACTAGACAAGACTAGACAAGACTAGACAAGACTAGACGAGAATAGACGGGACTAGACGAGACTAAACGAGACTAGACGAGACTAGACGAGACTAGATGAGACTAGACGAGACTAGACGAAAATAGACGAGACTAGACGAGACAAGACGAGACGAGACTACACGAGACTAGAAGAGAATAGACGAGAGTAGACGAAACTAGACGAGACTAGACGAGACTAGAAGAAACTAGACGAGACTAGACGAGACTAGACGAAACTAGACGAGACTAGAAGAAACTAGACGAGACTAGACGAGACTAGACGAGACTAGACGAGACTAGACGAAAATAGACGAGACTAGACGAAACTAGACGAGACTAGACGAGACTAGAAGAAACTAGACGAGACTAGACGAGACTAGACGAGACTAGACGAGACTAGACGAAAATAGACGAGACTAGACGAAACTAGACGAGACTAGAAGAAACTAGACGAGACTAGACGAGACTAGACGAGACTAGACGAGACTAGACGAGACTACACGAGACTAGACGAGACTAGGCGAGACAAGACAAGACGAGACTAGACGAGACTAGACGAGAATAGACGAGACTAGACGAAACTAGACGAGACTAGATGAGACTAGACGAGACTAGACAAGACTAAACAAGAAACTAGACAAAATGGACGTTTATCTCCACATATCACATTTAGACCACATATCGCACAGTAGCGCGACCTCTCGATTCGAAAAAAGCTTGAGAGGTTCGTAAATGTTCTTGCGTAAAGTTTCATATTCGTATGCCTTTAAGTTTAATAAACATATGCATGCGAAACAAGTAAATTCTTTTCGAAACACCCCGTATATTAGCCTTTCGTATATATTGATAGGCTTGTGAGGGTATATATAATTTATAGAATTTTGGTGACGAATATATACGCCATTCGTATTAAAAGGGGTAAGGAAAATAGCACAGAGAAGACTTGGAAAACCGTCGCAAACAAGACTAAACAAACCATCGATAAATAACAGATAGAGACAAGTCCATTCTGTTGTGTTTATGTAAAGCATTAATGTAAAGCAGAGAAGCACCAAAAAACTCGATTAAATTGTGATGAGTATATTTTGTCAAATCTGTTTTAAATCTCAGTTTAATTCGGAATAGTCGGTGTCGAGGGGGCCGACAGACCGAAACGGTTTAAGCACGTTTATATTGTATTTACGTAGCTTTTTCTTCTTGTTTGGTTGAAGGTTTTTTTTGTGTTTTCGGTCGCTATTTGCGGCTTTATTTTGCGGTTTTATATCGCCCGGAGGCGCAAAAAATGCCGGATCCATTAGCTCCGGAGTCGGACCGGAAAAAACCCGGAGTTCTTTTAGGGTCTCTCTCGACATTGCGTCCTTGCGGTTCGTCCTCAAATCTGCGTGTGCCTTTTCTCTCGTTTCATTATCAAGAAGCTTTGTACTAGATAGTTTGCACTACTCGCATAAAAATTGTCTGATAAAAATCATTCTGGTTGATAGCCTTATAAAGAAAATAACTTCCACAAATCAAGTCTACAAATGGAGAACTAGACAGAAAAATTAGACAAAAACATTTAGACAAATAAAACTAGATAGACAAGGCACACACAGACAAAACTAGACAGACAAGATTAGACAGACAAGACTAGACAGACAAGACTAGACAGACAAGACTAGACAGACAAGACTAGACAGACAAGACTAGACAGACAAGACTAGACAGACAAGACTAGACAGACAAGACTAGACAGGCAAGATTAGACAGACAAGACTAGACAGACAAGACTAGACAGACAAGACTAGACAGACAAGACTAGACAGACAAGACTAGACAGACAAGACTAGACAGACAAGACTAGACAGACAAGACTAGACAGACAAGACCAGACAGACAAGACTAGACAGACAAGACTAGACAGACAAGACTAGACAGACAAGACTAGACAGACAAGACTAGACAGACAAGACTAGACAGACAAGACTAGACAGTCAAGACTAGACAGACAAGACTAGACAGACAAGACTAGACAGACAAGACTAGACGGACAATACTAGACAGACAAGACTAGACAGAGAAGACTAGACAGACAAGACTAGACATACAAGACTAGACAGACAAGACTAGACAGACAAGACTAGACAGACAAGACTAGACAGACAAGACTAGACAGACAAGACTAGACAGACAAGACTAGACAGACAAGACTAGACAGACAAGACTAGACGGACAAGACTAGACAGACAGGACTAGACAGACAGGACTAGACAGACAGGACTAGACAGACAGGACTAGACAGACAAGACTAGACAGACAAGACTAGACAGACAAGACTAGACAGACAAGACTAGACAGACAAGACTAGACAGACAAGACTAGACAGACAAGACTAGACAGCCAAGACTAGACAGACAGGACTAGACAGACAGTACTAGACAGACAGGACTAGACAGACAGGACTAGACAGGCAAGACTAGACAGACAAGACTAGACAGACAAGACTAGACAGACAAGACTAGACAGACAAGACTAGGCAGACAAGACTAGACAGACAAGACTAGACAGACAAGACTAGACAGACAAGACTAGACAGACAAGACTAGACAGACAAGACTAGACAGACAAGACTAGACAGACAAGACTAGACAGACAAAACTAGACAGACAAGACTAGACAGACAAGACTAGACAGACAAGACTAGACAGACAAGACTAGACAGACAAAACTAGACTGACAAGACTAGACAGACAAGACTAGACAGACAAGACTAGTCAGACAAGACTAGACAGACAAGACTAGACAGACAAGACTAGACAGACAAGACTAGACAGACAAGACTAGACAGACAAGACTAGACAGACAAGACTAGACAGACAAGACTAGACAGACAAGACTAGACAGACAAGACTAGACAGACAAGACTAGACAGACAAGACTAGACAGACAAGACTAGACAGACAAGAATAGACAGACAAGACTAGACAGACAAGACTAGACAGACAAGACTAGACAGACAAGACTAGACAGACAAGACTAGACAGACAAGACTAGACAGACAAGACTAGACAGACAAGACTAGACAGACAAGACTAGACAGACAAGACTAGACAGACAAGGCTAGACAGACAAGACTAGACAGACAAGACTAGACAGACAAGACTAGACAGACAAGACTAGACAGACAAGACTAGACAGACAAGACTAGACAGACAAGACTAGACAGACAAGACTAGACAGACAAGACTAGACAGACAAGACTAGACAGACAAGACTAGACAGACAAGACTAGACAGACAAGACTAGACAGACAAGACTAGACAGACAAGACTAGACAGACAAGACTAGACAGACAAGACTAGACAGACAAGACTTGACAGACAAGACTAGACAGACAAGACTAGACAGACAAGACTGGACAGACAAGACTGGACAGACAAGACTAGACAGACAAGACTAGACAGACAAGACTAGACAGACAAGACTAGACAGACAAGACTAGACAGACAAGACTAGACAGACAAGACTAGACAGACAAGACTAGACAGACAAGACTAGACAGACAAGACTAGACAGACAAGACTAGACAGACAAGACTAGACAGACAAGACTAGACAGACAAGACTAGACAGACAAGACTAGACAGACAAGACTAGACAGACAAGACTAGACAGACAAGACTAGACAGACAAGACTAGACAGACAAGACTAGACAGACAAGACTAGACAGACAAGACTAGACAGACAAGACTAGACAGACAAGACTAGACAGACAAGACTAGACAGACAAGACTAGACAGACAAGACTAGACAGACAAGACTAGACAGACAAGACTAGACAGACAAGACTAGATAGACAAGACTAGACAGACAAGACTAGACAGACAAGACTAGACAGACACGACTAGACAGACAAGACTAGACAGACAAGACTAGACAGACAAAACTAGACAGACAAGACTAGACAGACAAGACTAGACAGACAAGACTAGACAGACAATACTAGACAGACAAGACTAGACAGACAAGACTAGACAGACAAGACTAGACAGACAAGACTAGACAGACAAGACTAGACAGACAAGACTAGACAGACAAGACTAGACGGACAAGACTAGACAGACAGGACTAGACAGACAGTACTAGACAGACAGGACTAGACAGACAGGACTAGACAGGCAAGACTAGACAGACAAGACTAGACAGACAAGACTAGACAGACAAGACTAGACAGACAAGACTAGGCAGACAAGACTAGACAGACAAGACTAGACAGACAAGACTAGACAGACAAGACTAGACAGACAAGACTAGACAGACAAGACTAGACGGACAAGACTAGACAGACCAGACTAGACAGACAAGACCAGACAGACAAGACTAGACAGACAAGACTAGACAGACAAGACTAGACAGACAAGACTAGACAGACAAGACTAGACAGACAAGACTAGACAGACAAGACTAGACAGACAAGACTAGACAGGCAAGATTAGACAGACAAGACTAGACAGACAAGACTAGACAGACAAGACTAGACAGACAAGACTAGACAGACAAGACTAGACAGACAAGACTAGACAGACAAGACTAGACAGACAAGACTAGACAGACAAGACCAGACAGACAAGACTAGACAGACAAGACTAGACAGACAAGACTAGACAGACAAGACTAGACAGACAAGACTAGACAGACAAGACTAGACAGTCAAGACTAGACAGACAAGACTAGACAGACAAGACTAGACAGACAAGACTAGACGGACAATACTAGACAGACAAGACTAGACAGAGAAGACTAGACAGACAAGACTAGACATACAAGACTAGACAGACAAGACTAGACAGACAAGACTAGACAGACAAGACTAGACAGACAAGACTAGACAGACAAGACTAGACAGACAAGACTAGACAGACAAGACTAGACAGACAAGACTAGACGGACAAGACTAGACAGACAGGACTAGACAGACAGGACTAGACAGACAGGACTAGACAGACAGGACTAGACAGACAAGACTAGACAGACAAGACTAGACAGACAAGACTAGACAGACAAGACTAGACAGACAAGACTAGACAGACAAGACTAGACAGACAAGACTAGACGGACAAGACTAGACAGACAAGACTAGACAGACAGTACTAGACAGACAGGACTAGACAGACAGGACTAGACAGGCAAGACTAGACAGACAAGACTAGACAGACAAGACTAGACAGACAAGACTAGACAGACAAGACTAGGCAGACAAGACTAGACAGACAAGACTAGACAGACAAGACTAGACAGACAAGACTAGACAGACAAGACTAGACAGACAAGACTAGACAGACAAGACTAGACAGACAAGACTAGACAGACAAAACTAGACAGACAAGACTAGACAGACAAGACTAGACAGACAAGACTAGACAGACAAGACTAGACAGACAAGACTAGACAGACAAAACTAGACTGACAAGACTAGACAGACAAGACTAGACAGACAAGACTAGTCAGACAAGACTGGACAGACAAGACTAGACAGACAAGACTAGACAGACAAGACTAGACAGACAAGACTAGACAGACAAGACTAGACAGACAAGACTAGACAGACAAGACTAGACAGACAAGACTAGACAGACAAGACTAGACAGACAAGACTAGACAGACAAGACTAGACAGACAAGACTAGACAGACAAGAATAGGCAGACAAGACTAGACAGACAAGACTAGACAGACAAGACTAGACAGACAAGACTAGACAGACAAGACTAGACAGACAAGACTAGACAGACAAGACTAGACAGACAAGACTAGACAGACAAGACTAGACAGACAAGACTAGACAGACAAGGCTAGACAGACAAGACTAGACAGACAAGACTAGACAGACAAGACTAGACAGACAAGACTAGACAGACAAGACTAGACAGACAAGACTAGACAGACAAGACTAGACAGACAAGACTAGACAGACAAGACTAGACAGACAAGACTAGACAGACAAGACTAGACAGACAAGACTAGACAGACAAGACTAGACAGACAAGACTAGACAGACAAGACTAGACAGACAAGACTAGACAGACAAGACTAGACAGACAAGACTTGACAGACAAGACTAGACAGACAAGACTAGACAGACAAGACTGGACAGACAAGACTAGACAGACAAGACTAGACAGACAAGACTAGACAGACAAGACTAGACAGACAAGACTAGACAGACAAGACTAGACAGACAAGACTAGACAGACAAGACTAGACAGACAAGACTAGACAGACAAGACTAGACAGACAAGACTAGACAGACAAGACTAGACAGACAAGACTAGACAGACAAGACTAGACAGACAAGACTAGACAGACAAGACCAGACAAGACTAGACAGACAAGACTAGACAGACAAGACTAGACAGACAAGACTAGACAGACAAGACTAGACAGACAAGACTAGACAGACAAGACTAGACAGACAAGACTAGACAGACAAGACTAGACAGACAAGACTAGACAGACAAGACTAGACAGACAAGACTAGACAGACAAGACTAGACAGACAAGACTAGACAGACAAGACTAGATAGACAAGACTAGACAGACAAGACTAGACAGACAAGACTAGACAGACACGACTAGACAGACAAGACTAGACAGACAAGACTAGACAGACAAAACTAGACAGACAAGACTAGACAGACAAGACTAGACAGACAAGACTAGACAGACAATACTAGACAGACAAGACTAGACAGACAAGACTAGACAGACAAGACTAGACAGACAAGACTAGACAGACAAGACTAGACAGACAAGACTAGACAGACAAGACTAGACAGACAAGACTAGACAGACAAGACTAGACAGACAAGACTAGAAAGACAAGACTAGACAGACAAGACTAGACGGACAAGACTAGACAGACAGGACTAGACAGACAGGACTAGACAGACAGGACTAGACAGACAGGACTAGACAGACAGGACTAGACAGACAGGACTAGACAGACAAGACTAGACAGACAAGACTAGACAGACAAGACTAGACAGACAAGACTAGACAGACAAGACTAGACAGACAAGACTAGACAGACCAGACTAGACAGACAAGACTAGACAGACAAGACTAGACAGACAAGACTAGACAGACAAGACTAGACAGACAAGACTAGACAGACAAGACTAGACAGACAAGACTAGACAGACAAGACCAGACAGACAAGACTAGACAGACAAGACTAGACAGACAAGACTAGACAGACAAGACTAGACAGACAAGACTAGACAGACAAGACTAGACAGACAAGACTAGACAGACAAGACTAGACAGACAAGACTAGACAGACAAGACTAGACAGACAAGACTAGACAGACAAGACTAGACAGACAAGACTAGACAGACAAGACTAGATAGACAAGACTAGACAGACAAGACTAGACAGACAAGACTAGACAGACACGACTAGACAGACAAGACTAGACAGACAAGACTAGACAGACAACACTAGACAGACAAGACTAGACAGACAAGACTAGACAGACAAGACTAGACAGACAATACTAGACAGACAAGACTAGACAGACAAGACTAGACAGACAAGACTAGACAGACAAGACTAGACAGACAAGACTAGACAGACAAGACTAGACAGACAAGACTAGACAGACAAGACTAGACAGACAAGACTAGATAGACAAGACTAGACAGACAAGACTAGACAGACAAGACTGGACAGACAAGACTAGACAGACAAGACTAGACAGACAAGACTAGACAGACAAGACTAGACAGACAAGACTAGACAGACAAGACTAGACAGACAAGACTAGACAGACAAGAATAGACAGACAAGACTAGACAGACAAGACTAGACAGACAAGACTAGACAGACAAGACTAGACAGACAAGACTAGACAGACAAGACTAGACAGACAAGACTAGACAGACAAGACTAGACAGACAAGACTAGACAGACAAGACTAGACAGACAAGACTAGATAGACAAGACTAGACAGACAAGACTAGACAGACAAGACTAGACAGACACGACTAGACAGACAAGACTAGACAGACAAGACTAGACAGACAAAACTAGACAGACAAGACTAGACAGACAAGACTAGACAGACAAGACTAGACAGACAATACTAGACAGACAAGACTAGACAGACAAGACTAGACAGACAAGACTAGACAGACAAGACTAGACAGACAAGACTAGACAGACAAGACTAGACAGACAAGACTAGACAGACAAGACTAGACAGACAAGACTAGACAGACAAGACTAGATAGACAAGACTAGACAGACAAGACTAGACGGACAAGACTAGACAGACAGGACTAGACAGACAGGACTAGACAGACAGGACTAGACAGACAGGACTAGATAGACAGGACTAGACAGACAGGACTAGACAGACAGGACTAGACAGACAAGACTAGACAGACAAGACTAGACAGACAAGACTAGACAGAAAAGACTAGACAGACAAGACTAGACAGACAAGACTAGACAGACACGACTAGACAGACAAGACTAGACAGACAAGACTAGACAGACAAGACTAGACAGACACGACTAGACAGACAAGACTAGACAGACAAGACTAGACAGACAAAACTAGACAGACAAGACTAGACAGACAAGACTAGACAGACAAGACTAGACAGGCAAGACTAGACAGACAAGACTAGACAGACAAGACTAGACAGACAAGACTAGACAGACAAGACTAGACAGACAAGACTAGACAGACAAGACTAGACAGACAAGACTAGACAGACAAGACTAGACAGACAAGACTAGACAGACAAGACTAGACAGACAAGACTAGACAGACAAGACTAGACAGACAAGACTAGACAGACAAGACTAGACAGACAAGACTAGACAGGCAAGATTAGACAGACAAGACTAGACAGACAAGACTAGACAGACAAGACTAGACAGACAAGACTAGACAGACAAGACTAGACAGACAAGACTAGACAGACAAGACTAGACAGACAAGACTAGACAGACAAGACCAGACAGACAAGACTAGACAGACAAGACTAGACAGACAAGACTAGACAGACAAGACTAGACAGACAAGACTAGACAGACAAGACTAGACAGTCAAGACTAGACAGACAAGACTAGACAGACAAGACTAGACAGACAAGACTAGACGGACAATACTAGACAGACAAGACTAGACAGAGAAGACTAGACAGACAAGACTAGACAGACAAGACTAGACAGACAAGACTAGACAGACAAGACTAGACAGACAAGACTAGACAGACAAGACTAGACAGACAAGACTGGACAGACAAGACTAGACAGACAAGACTAGACAGACAAGACTAGACAGACAAGACTAGACAGACAAGACTAGACAGACAAGACTAGACAGACAAGACTAGACAGACAAGACTAGACGGACAAGACTAGACAGACAGGACTAGACAGACAGGACTAGACAGACAGGACTAGACAGACAGGACTAGACAGACAAGACTAGACAGACAAGACTAGACAGACAAGACTAGACAGACAAGACTAGACAGACAAGACTAGACAGACAAGACTAGACAGACAAGACTAGACAGACAAGACTAGACAGACAAGACTAGACAGACAAGACTAGACAGACAAGACTAGACAGACAAGACTAGACAGACAAGACTAGACAGACAAGACTAGACAGACAAGACTAGACAGACAAAACTAGACAGACAAGACTAGACAGACAAGACTAGACAGACAAGACTAGACAGACAAGACTAGACAGACAAAACTAGACTGACAAGACTAGACAGACAAGACTAGACAGACAAGACTAGTCAGACAAGACTAGACAGACAAGACTAGACAGACAAGACTAGACAGACAAGACTAGACAGACAAGACTAGACAGACAAGACTAGACAGACAAGACTAGACAGACAAGACTAGACAGACAAGACTAGACAGACAAGACTAGACAGACAAGAATAGACAGACAAGACTAGACAGACAAGACTAGACAGACAAGACTAGACAGACAAGACTAGACAGACAAGACTAGACAGACAAGACTAGACAGACAAGACTAGACAGACAAGACTAGACAGACAAGACTAGACAGACAAGACTAGACAGACAAGACTAGACAGACAAGACTAGACAGACAAGACTAGACAGACAAGACTAGACAGACAAGACTAGACAGACAAGACTAGACAGACAAGACTAGACAGACAAGACTAGACAGACAAGACTAGACAGACAAGACTAGACAGACAAGACTAGACAGACAAGACTAGACAGACAAGACTAGACAGACAAGACTAGACAGACAAGACTAGACAGACAAGACTAGACAGACAAGACTAGACAGACAAGACTAGACAGACAAGACTAGACAGACAAGACTAGACAGACAAGACTAGACAGACAAGACTAGACAGACAAGACTAGACAGACAAGACTAGACAGACAAGACTAGACAGACAAGACTAGAAAGGAAAGTCTAGACAGAGAAGACTAGACAGACGAATCTGGACCGACTATACGTTCAATAAATCAAGATACTTTTTAATTGGTAGACTGATGATAATGTTTATTTAGCGTGTTGTGGCGGGTAGTTAGACTAGATTTATAGATTACATATAATCGCGCGATTATCTTAGTCCTTTTGGGAAATTCATTTTCCGGACGGATTTCCCGGTGGAATTCGAACCCGAAACCTTTCTGCGTGGCCCTAGTCCATCAGACTTGACCTCATTTTAAGTTCACTACATGAGCCGTAGACTTAATTTGAGCAACTCTATCAATGTCCTTTCAATGTCGAATGACTATAGTAAATAGATAAGACTGTACTCCTTCTGCCTACATAGTTATTAATTATATGAATATGAGATGCCGTAACAATATATTGATTTACGAAAGTCGTATATATACGCTGTATATCGTATATATACGTCATCATCAATGGTCATACAACCCTATAGTAAGGTCTCGACCTATCTCGACCCTTTTGCTATTCATTCCTGTCTCTGGTCTGCGTCCAGTTCGTTGCACCTATCTTTCGTGAGTCTTTACTTACACCATCCTTCCAGCGCAGCTTTGACCTTTCTCGCCCTGTTGTGCATATGGGTTCTGCTTTAAGGATCTTTTTTTGCAGGATTATTCTCATCATATCTGTTTACATGGCCTGCCTATCGCAATCTGCCGATTTTGATTGTAGTTACTATGTCCTTGTAACTGACTTGTCTATAGATGTTGTAAATTTCGAAGTTATATCTGCGTCTCCACATACCGTTTTTGCCCCATATATTTTTCGCAATATCTTTCTTTCAAAGATCATCAACAGAGATTCATCTCTTTGTGTCAGGGTCCATGTCTCCGATCCATACATTAAGACTGGTATGTTGAGTGTTCTATATAGCCTGATTTTTGTAGTTTTTGATAGATTACGATTGCGAAGGTACTTTGAAAGGCCAAAGTGGCACCTATTTGCCAACATAATGCGTCTTCTGATTTCTGCACTGTTGTTATTATCGCACCCAGATATTCAAACTCCCTCGCCCTTTCGAAATTATGATTATTAATTGTGATGTTCTGTCCAATGTCTCGAACTTTTTGGTTTTTTGTTGCTGCCATAAATTTAGTTTTTTGTTCATTTACGTGTAGTCCCATGTTGTTTGCTGCGGCTCAACTTAATAAATCGAGCGGGATTACTCTTCTCATGATAAGCAGTGTTCCTGTTGCGGCGGTTCTATAGCTTCTGAAGATGTGGATTGCGAGAGTTCTATGTACACGTAGTATTTTTTGTCTATATTTCTGGTATCTAGAAGCCCCCATCCACACGGCAGCGACATAGAGAATGATAGACTGAGCTACAGTAGCTAAGAGTCTTATTTTCCTTTCGATTGACCCATTTTCACGTGGCATGAGTCTGGAAAAAGACAGGGCCGCTTTTTGGACTTTTTCAACAACGTGCGTTATATGATGGCCAAAGGTGAGGTTCTTATCCATTACGACACCAAGATATTTCAGGCGATTGGTTGGTAACGTTATTGTGCCTCCCACCTCGAACTGCATCTCCCCGTACCTCCTTATTCCAGAGAGCATTACTGCTTCGGTTTTTTTCCGTGGCGAAATGAAGTTTGTTCCTTTGGAGCTATATGGAAATGCTATGCATCGCCTCATTGGTGTTGTACATTAGTTCTTCTCTCGATTTTGCTCTAGAAACCACTGCCAGGTCATCGGCCAAAGCGTTTGCTTCTACGCCGTCGGGAAAATCTAAGCCTAGTATGCCGTCGTATAGCAAGTTCCAATGATGGGGGTCCAGTACAGAGCCTTGGAGTACACCACATGTCACTGGCATTTCAACGCCGTCTTCTAGCTTTAGCTTCCTGCCAGACAGGTAGCTTCCTATAATCTCACTCAGGTAGGCTGAGATGTTTCTAGTAGTTCTTTTTTTATTATGTTGCAGTTGGCGGAGTTAGAAGCATTCTTATATCGAGCGTGACAAGGACGCATAGCTTTCTCCTTTTCAGTGTTTTCCTCATTTCGCTAGTTGCAATATCGCATACTCTCTTCACAGCTTGGATTGTTGAACGCTCTTCTCTGAAACCATACTGTCGAATTGATATGCCTTTTTTAAATTTTATTTCTGTCATTAATCTTTTGGTGATAAGATGTTCTAATAGCTTCCCCGCACTGTCCAGGAAACAGATCGGGTGGTATTTTGGCTCAGAATCTTCTACATTTTTTGGATTCTCAATTAAAGCTAGTTTTGCTATTTTCCAGATCGCAGGGAACGTTCCCTCGGCCAACAATGTGTTCATGAACCCAAGAACATATCTTGGGTTTTCTGCAGCGACCATTTTTATTACCTCTGGGAGGATCAGGTCCGGTCCCGGTGCCTTTCTAGTTTTAATTTTACTAAGAGCTTAGAAAAACCTAGCTCTTTTTCTGTGAAGTCTTTTGCTGGGGCGTGTTCCGTCGTCGGATACCAGTCATTTTCCTCACATTGGGGAAAAGTTCTTCAACAACTTTCTTCTTCCGTCCAAGTAAAAGCGGCTCCTGGGACACTTTATGGCGCTTCATTACAAAGCGATATCCACTCCCCTATATATCGTCTTCCACGGCATCGCATAGTCGGGTCCATTGCACATCTTTTGTCTTGAGGATGGCGTGATTCAGCATCTTTCTTACGCCATTTTACCAATTATGTTCTACCCTGCTTCGCTCCATGTTCTCTCCATCAAGGGTCCATCAAGGAGAGCGTGCCGCAGTCAGCCCGTCCGCAGTCAGCCCGTCCAGGCCATCTAGGCCGTCCAGCCCGTCAAGGCCGTCGAGGTCGCCTAGCCCGTCGAGGCTGTCTATATCGTCAAAGCCGTCTGGGACCCAGGCGGTCTAGGACGTCCAGGCCGTCTAGGTCGCGTCTAGGCTCTCTAGTCAATCTAGGCCGTCTAGTCCGTCTAGTCCGTCTAGACCATCTAGACTGTCTGTTCTGTCTAGTCTTGTTTGTCTAGTCTTGTTTGTCTAGTCTTGTTTGTCTAGTCTTGTCTGTCTAGTCTTGCCTGCCTAGTATTGTCTGTCTAGTCTTACCTGTCTAGGTTACTTGTCTAATCTAGTGCGTCTAGTCTTATCAGCCAAATCTGAACTGTTTATTATTATGTTGACTATTTAGATTTCAATCGTTTCCTGTAAATAGTTCATGAATAATTTAGTATTAGTGTTTGCGTAGAAGAGGGGAGACTGGGATTCAGTGAATAAGTGATTAAACAGACAAGGTTGTCCAGTATTAATTGTTGCTGCAGTTAATGAAGCCTCCGACGAATCGATAAATCTATGATTACTGTTGCAATTAGTTTTCTAATGTTGAGTTGTTATTCATTTAAATGGACTGGCAGAAAGGATTTTCGCATAGAAATCGTTGCTAATAGATAAATATAAGAAATTAATTGTTAATCAATTAGATTTCTAGTTTATATTAATTTTAAAATGATATAGAAAGAATTATCTCAATAAGTTTTTGACTGCGGCACGCTCTCCTTGATGGAGAGAACATGGAGCGAGGCAGGGTAGAACATAATTGGTAAAATGGCACAAGAAAGAATTGGACGAGAGGGATAATGAATAACGAAAGATGCTAATGGATAGAGACTACTCACCACCATGAAGTAATACCACAAGGTGATCCCGTGGAAGTGTGAATGGTTATTAAAGAAAAGAGGAGGTGGTTTTTAGTGGGTAGGACTGGTCGTACCATCAAGCCGGGTGAGTCCCACACTCCTCAGGGCATTTTTGTTGTGGGGGTCTTACGTAAAGGTATTTTACTCACTCAAAAAAAAGGTGGCCTGGACGGCCTAGACGGACTAGACGGCCTGGGCGGCCTGGACGGCTTAGACGTCCTAGACTGTGTCCCAGACGACCTTTTTTTTTGGGAGGAGGGGGAAATACTTTACGTACGACCTCGAGGTTTCCCTGGAGAGTGTGGGAGTTCCTATCCAGATGGTCGGGATAGGTTTACCCACTAAAACACCCCTCCTCGGTTACATGGAAATCAGTGGAATTGCCTTGACGCATAACTAGGCTGAGATCCACAAATTCTTTCATCATCTTTCATTCTTCATGTGCCTTTCTTCCTCCGCCTTCTTTCGGATTATTTCCTTGATTGCTCCTTCTACGGCATCCCATTTATCCTCGCTTTCTAACATTATCTTTATTATGTTGTTCTTTGTGAGTTGTTCTCCTATTTTGTCTACGGCTTCTTCTCTTATAGTCTGCCACCTATTACACCACAGGACCGTGTGCTCCGGCGTATCTCGTTGACCGCAGTATCTGCACTCTTCGCTTGGGACTAATTTGAATCTGAATAGGTAGCTAGTAAAACAGCCATGTTCGCTAAGGAACTGGGTAAGGTGGTATCCCATTTCCCCGTGTTCCCTTTGAATCCATGGCTTTAGTTCAGGAATTAGTTCCTTCGTCCACTTAGCGGTAATACTATCCTGCGACCATTATTCTTCCCACTTATTTAGTGTAGCCTCCTTAGTCTTTATTTTTTGTTCTTTTTTGTTTTCTGTTTTATGGTAGGTACGCTCTAGTACCAGCAGATGGATTGGTGTCGTGCTTGCAATCACCTGTATGGCCTTTGTGAATACCGTCCTATAGGCACAGGCAATCTTAAGGGCTGCCTTTCGTTGGGTCTTTTCTAGGATTCTTCTATATTTCGTTTTAGTCGCCCACTCACGCCACGCCGGTGTTCCGTAGGGGAGTAAAGTTTGCCACGCTGTATATCACTTTCCTAGATCCATGTCTTGCACCTCTGGTATTAGGCATTATTCGTGCTAGTGCGGTTATAGATCTATTTGCCTTCTCCGTTACTCTTGTGATGTGGGCTCCCATATTCATGTTATGTCCAAAGGTGACACCTAGATATTGTAGCGTGGGTTTGTTGCTTATCGTTGTCTCGCATACTTTTATGGAGATGGTCTTCAGTTTTTTCTTGTAGGCCAATATTACGGTTTCTGTCTTCTGCGGTGCCAGTTGTAGTTTCGTACCTTCCATCAAACTTTGTATCTTTTTTACTAGCTCTGTATCTCTTTCCATATTCGCTTTGTTGTCTTCACTCACCACAAGTGCCAGGTCATCTGCGTAACCTATCAGTGTGGCTTCGTATGGCATTAGTCCTCTAAGTATATCATCGTAGAACAGGTTCCAGAGTGTGGGCCCCTTACTGAACCCTGTGAAACCCGCATGTCATTTCAAGGCTATGCTGTTCACCTACAAGTATTCTCCGGTTACCGAAATAGCTACATATCACTTTCACCAGGTAGGGTGATATCTGCCATTCTTGTAGCGTTCTGATGATGTCCGGTCAGAAGGCCGAGTTAAAAGCATTTTGTACGTCTAGTGTTATCAGGGTGACGTATTTTTTATTCGTTTTTTCCTCTTTTCCTTGACCAGATCCTGCACTAGTTTCACCGCGTCTATGGTGGAGCGCCTTCTCGGAAAACCAAATTGGGTCGGTGCGAGGCCTCCGTTTTCGTCGATCTTGTCTACTAGCCTCTTGTTCAATATTTGTTCATTTAGCTTTGCCGCCGTATTTAGTAAGCATATTGGTCTATATTTCTTATTTTCCCCTACTGCGTTAGGTTTTTCGATAAGGTAAGCTTCATCTCTTTCCATTCTTCTGGGAACATCCCTGTTTTAATTAGTTTTTCTATCGTCGTCTGGAATAGTTCTGGGTTTATCTCGGTGATGCATTTAATTACTTCTGGTGGTATTCCAGATACAGAGGTCCCGCCGGTCCCGCCGCTTTTCCAGCTCGTAGTCTTCCTCCAGCTTCTATTATTTCCTCTATTGTTACACCCGGGATTTTTTTCAAAGGAAAGTGTAGGCCATATCCTTCTTGGGTGGTTCGGAAAGAGACTTCTTGCTATTGCTAGATGCTCATCATCTGTTAGGGTTATTGTTCTTCGGATTCCTATTTTCCCCGTGACAATTTTCTAGCCCATCCCCCATTTTTCATTATCTATTTCCTGGCCTTTTTTTGCTACTTTTATCAGCTTTTTAAGTTCTTCGCTCTTCCCTGTAATTCTCTTTCAAATACTGTGTTGTGTGTTGAGTTTGCTTTCCTATTTTCACTAGTGAGTGCTCTATTCGCCTTACAGCATTTGGTTCTTTGGTCGGCGATTTCTGTATTCCACCAGTGTGCCGCTTTCCTTGTGTGTTTCTGTTGTTTATTTTTTTGGATCTTATTGCAATGCTGTTTGTCAATTCTTTGACCGTGTGCCTATAGTTTGGTTGTTGTGTCAGCACTTTTATCCTCGAGACTAGTTGATTTGTTTTTTCTTTTTTGAATATCCAGCCTTTCCTAATGTCTAGTCTTGTCTGTCATTGCGACATGAATGACTGCGACATTGCGACATCGAAAATACAGTGAATAAAGGCCAAGTTAAAACTGTACGACTTAACCCATTGGTTCAATAAGCCCCGCGAACTTTGTGATATACTTTTTAAGTGTGACATAGGACTCCTAGTGCTGTATTTTTGTGATTGTGCTGCCCCAAGAGAAATTGACTCATAGTGTTTGATTACATCCCCATCTTTCAGCCCAGCGATGGGTATTACCCACTGGGCGCCGCTGGTTTAATATATCACCACTGTGTTCACCTGGAACGAAGATAAGTACCATAAAATATCTTGTTTACTTAGTTTTTAGTTTCTAACCTAAAAACATTCTAAAACCACACGTTACTAATCAATTTTTACGACAAATTATCTGCAAACTCACACACTACGGACACAAATACTGTTAGTGCTTTAGTGGCGCAGTGTGAATGGTGCGTGAATCTCGCTAAGAACTTCCGCGGTTCGACTCCCAGTGGAGTGAAAACTTTTTTTTTTAAATTTTCCCCAAACACTCACACCTTCTGGTCCGGGCGACATGTCCAAACATGTGACACGGTCCCTCAAGGGTGAGACAGCAAACACAGGCGGGGGCCGCGCCTGTGACCGAGCAGGGAGCAACATAAGCTCCGAAACTATCTTTTACGAGGATGAAGACAGCAAACTGCCTGCACATAGCAGACTAAATATGAAAAGCTGCCATCAGAGGTGCAATTCCCTTGGTGGTGAGTCCACAAAGAAAAGAAAACTGCTCAATACTTCGTTCAAGGGCATGGAACCAGACCCGATACGAAAAACCGAGAGCCCCATAGCATATACTCTCATAGAAGCAATGGAAACACTCACGAAGCAAATGAATACCTTCGATAAACTCACCGCTGATAACCAGGCCACCAAAAGAGAAATCAGGGACTTTGTAGTTAAAATGAAAAAGAACATCGACACAATGAATAGAAGCTCCGTCCAAGAATGGCTACAGACACATAAGTGGGAACAGGTAGAAATACCAACGTACAACCAGGACGTACAAACGGATATGAACAAAATCCCATACGACCCGCGAAAAAAGAACGTTGAGAAGCAGACCTGCAACGCAAGTACGCAAACTGATGAAAGCAGCCTAGAAACGACCGAAGAAAGAGACCTGAGGAAATTATGGAACGAGATAGAGATGGGAAATTCATATGAAGCTTTCAAACAAGTAGCCTCAAAAGACTGGCCCTCAGCAGCCTTTAGAAAAGTAAAGGAAGGATTAGGAAACATGCTACTGGCGCCTCATGACTGGGATCTAGCATGGTTCGTGTCAGACGACACCCACCCTGACTCAGGAGTGCCCACTACGCTATGCCAGGCATACTCGAGACCACTGCTGTTCGGAGCTCAAGAAAAAAAAACCGGCAATGTCTTATACCTCAAGCACTCTATCGACGAACCAACAGAGTCAGGAGAAATCAACAGTACAGTACGGTACTTATACAACCTGGTAATACGAGAAAAGTCGGATGGCGAACTTAACCCAGAAAAAATGTACGGCAGCCTTCAGAAACTCCAAAAACCTTATGACGCAACAAGGCAGGACTCGACTCGCTTTTGCAAAGTCCATGGTCCCAGAATGGCCAACAATAAAAAAACAAATTGAATTTACATTCGCCAAGACAGAAGTAGAAATACGAATCTACTCACCACCAGCACATAAGAGAGAGTCGCCAAATGAAAATACTGAGGAATGGATAGAAACCACAAGACGGAAAAACAAGAGAGAAAAGGAGGAAAAGCGGGAAAAAGGCACACGGATGCAGTCCTCATAACAGCAAATGGAAAATCATACGCTGACCTGTTAAGGATGGTTAAGAACGAAGTCGATATAGAATCTTCAGGAGCTAGTATTACAGGAGTCCGGAAAACTAATAACGAAGAACTACTTCTGAAAGTAGAAGAAGGTATAGCTGAAGGTCTCAAACAGACTATTGAACAAAAACTGCCGGACGTCGAAATCCGAGCTAAAACCCAAAATACCATCGTTAACATCAGAGACCTAGACACAGTTACCACGAGCCAAGAAATAATTGCTGCAGTCATAAACACAATTGAGGTTAGGAAAGAACAAATAAACATTAAAAACATAAGACCAGCGTATGGAGAGACCCAGGTGGCGACTGTATCGCTCCCACAGTAACAGGCTAAGGAACTTCTAGAGAAAGGCACTTTAAAAGTTGGATGGGTTCAATGCAGGGTGAGGGAGAGAATCCAACTGGTGAGATGCTATAGATGTTGGCACCATGGGCACCATGGTAGTACGTGCAACGGCCCAACCACGCAGAAAATGTGCTATAACTGTGGTCAAGAAAGTCACAAATCAACTGAGTGCAAAAATGAAATGTTTTGTCCAGTCTGTGATATGAAGGGACACCGGGCAGGTTCAGGAACATGCCAGGAATTTAAAAAAGCTCTAGCGCAGGCGAAACGAGCGGAATGGCAAAAGAAACTATGACTAAGATCGTCTAAAACTGTACAAGTTATTGCCAAGGATTGTGGGAAACAATCACACAGCCCTATCTGTGGCCAGGTTGGACGCCGAGAAGACAATGCATGCCCAATAATAAAAAAAGCATGCCCAATAATAAAAAAAGCGTTATCGGAAGCAGGACGAGACAAATCGGAGCAATGATTAATATAATCCAAATAAATGCCATGCGCAGGCCGGCTGCCCATGACCTATTAAGGGCTACCGTCCACGAACTAACAATAGACATTGTCATAGAACCAAACAAAAAAACCATGAAGAACGGCTGGATCACGGATGATAAAAATGATGCGGCAATCTTTATATGCAACAAGGACCTAGCGGTCTTAAAACAGGGAGGTGGACCCGGTTTCGCATGGGTCGAGCTAGAAGAACTTGTGATATATAGCTGCTATTTATCACCAAACAGTAGCCCCCAGGAATTAGAGCTATCCCTATCCACCCTCGGCCAGGACATTCGGTGCCAAACCAAGCGCAAACTAGTCGGAG